>JBBDGP010001243.1:1717500-2297500 GCA_037952835.1 Lithobates septentrionalis | reverse complement strand
TCTATCTTCTATTATCGTTCTATCTATCTATCTATCTATCTATCTATCTATCTATCTATCTATCTATCTATCTATCTATCTATCCTTTTCCTATCTATCTATCTATCTATCTATCTATCTATCTATCTATCTATCTATCTATCTATCTATCTATCTATCTATCTTCTATTATCTATCTATTTATCTATCTATCTATCTATCTATCTATCTATCTATCTATCTATCTATCTATCCATCCATCCATCCATCCATCCATCCATCCATCCATCCATCTATCTATCTATCTATCTATCTATCTATCTATCTATCTATCTATCTATCTATCTATCTATCTATCTATCTATCTACCTATCTATCTATCTATCTATCTATCTATCTATCTATCTATCTATCTATCTATCTATCTATCTATCTATCTATTGTCTCTCTCTTCCTTATCTATCTCTTTTTCTCTTGCCATTCTATCTATCTATCTATAAATTATCTATCTATCTATCTATCTATCTATCTATCTATCTATCTATCTATCTATCTATCTATCTATCTATCTATAAATTATCTATCTATCTATCTATCTATCTATCTATCTATCTATCTATCTATCTATCTATCTATCTATCTATCTATCTATCTTCTCTCTCTCCCTTCTATTTTCTTTTTCTTTTCCCTCTGTTCTCTCTTTTTTCCAGTCCCTCTCTTTTTCACCCTGTCTCTTTCTTTCCATTTGTCTCTTTTTTTCTTTTCTTTTTGGCTTTTTTTAAATCTATTTTTGAAAATGAAAACTAGAAGCCAATTGATTGCCATTCACAGCTAGTCCATTCTTAATAAATTCTCCTCTGTGTATTTTGATAAACAGCAGAATCTAAATTAGAAAATATAAATAAAACACAGAACCACAAATAGAGATTCCAGTATCAGGGGCCGTTCTCCACTGTTTGAAGCATTTGTAGATCACTTCACTCCTCCAAAGGTGAAGCGATCTACACCGCTTCATAAACTGGCACACAGAGGAGAAGATTCTTCACTGTGAATGCCGGAGAACGAAGCAGTGAATAGATTTCCTGCTTCATAAACGACACCATATTTGGGTAATTTAATGGATCTTTCACCCTGAGGCAAATCAGCTCACTCCTATTGTGCCACTAGAGGGTGCTGTAGTTTTGCCTAACGAGTTTTGGAAGATTTTAAGCTGTTAATGGCCTATTTACATGAATGGTAAAGCATGCGTCATTGTGCGTGTTGCTGAAATGAGCAGTAATGCGTGCAACATGTGTTGCTGCGTTGTGGTGCCATTAACTTTGAATAGAGCTCCAGTGCACTAAGCCAATGCACCTGCGTTGAAAAAAAAAAGGGTCAATTGGTCGCCCTACTAACACAAGGCATGTGTATAAGCCTAAAGAAGTAAAGGGCCAAGGAAGTGTTCACACTTGTCCATTTTCCTGCAGTAATGTGCATGCATTATACTCCATGAAAATGGATTTTAAGCAGAAGTCCAATTCCTTCCTATGTGGCCAATTACTGTAACATCTACAAGTGCAGCTAATTGACTTTTAAATCATAGAACATGCTGCATTGTGTGCATTTCTGTACAATAAACACTCACTGAGATAAAAGGTACAAGATCATTGCATTAATCATTCAATTAAAATGGGTCTGCAAAAAGTTTCTGCACTTTTTTTTATATTTAATAGAGTTAAAAAAAAGTGCAGAAACTTTTTGAAGAGCCCTCGTCATATTGGCAAGACAAATATATTATTTTTATTATTTATTTATTACAGGTACTTTTGTAGCACCGTCAATTTACGCAGCGCTTTACATATTTATTTTACATTCACATCAGTCCCTGCCCTCAAGGAGCTTACAATCTAAGGACCCTAACTTACGTTCAGAAGAAAAACGCACATATAAAGAAAACAAAATGCCTCCTAAACACATATACCAAAGGCTGTATTCACATCTGCACATTATATAGGTGTAATGTACTGGAAAATTCCTGCTTGCTCTTTCCAATAAAAAACGAATTACATAGATTTTAATGTCAAACGCATCTAAAATGCACGTAAAATACAACTTAAATATGCAATGCACATATAAAAAACAAAAAAATATATAAAACACCACACTTAAAATGTTCAGATATGAATGGAGCCTACCACTGATCTTATTGCATATGCAGAATATTACAATTTTGCTCTGTCGAACTGGAAAGGGGCTCATTTTTTCCTGTCTACAGAGGAAACTGAAGTTTTTACGACATTAATAACCATCTCTTAAGCCCCGTACTCGGTCACGGGCTGAATGCTCGGTGACATCAGCCATTTCAATAAAAACTGACTGACACTCGGCCCGTGTGTATGGCAGCCGGTCCGAAGGAAGCTGGCCGTTTAGTCGTATTCTGTCGGATAAACATGCTGGAACCAGCAGCCGACCAGCGCCCGATCAGTGTTCTGACCAGAGTGCCCTGGCAGGGATGGGCATCACCTGTAAGAACACAACAGCTCAGCAGGGGGAGATCACTGTACTAACGGCGGATCGTTAGTATAGCGGTTCCAACCGGAGCTGACAGTGTTTTTTTTTCAGGTTGAACAGGAAAAAAACTCATAGTGTGTACCAGGCTTTAGTATTGATATAACATGTCACTGGTCAATGAACCAAAAAATAAAAAGCTTATGCCGCGTACACACGAGCGGACTTTACGGCGGACTTTGCCCGGCGGACTGGATTTCGTCGGACAATTCGATGTGTGTGGGCTCCAGCGGACTTTGTTTTCTCAAAAGTTGGACGGACTTAGATTTGAAACTTGTTTAAAATTTATCCGTTGAAATCGAGTCTGGTCAAAAAGTCCGCCGTCTGTATGCTAGTTCGACGGACTAAAAAGCCACGCTAGGGCAGCTATTGGCTACTGGCTATGAACTTCCTTGTTTTAGTCCGGTCGTACGTCATCACGTACGAATTCGACGGACTTTGGTGGATTGTGTGTAGGCAAGTCCGTTCATTCAGAAAGTCCGTCGTAAAGTACGTCGAAAAATCCGCCGGGCAAAGTCCGCCGTAAAGTCCGCTTGTGTGTACGCGGCATTAGTGTCCTTTTACACTTCCGCATGGCTGTAATGTATCACCTGTGTTTGGATGGCACTTCAACACACTAAAGCAACGCAAGTAGCACATTGTGTTACAAAATAAAAGATTATGTGTAATTTTCGGCACGTCAGGGTGCATTGATGTCCCATCATTTCACTGGGCTGCATTAATGCAACACACATTAAACAGGCAACATAACACGCATTAATGCAACACACATTAACAGGCAACATAACACGCATTAATGCAACACACATTAACAGGCAACATAACACGCATTAAGGCATGTGCATTAAAACACAAAAAAATGTGCCTGGGCCCTAAACACAAGAGCAAATATGTAACATATTACAACTAACCCGTTTATAGATATGATGGCTGCAATATTTTGTTTTCACTTGCTATGTTGCTAACATACTTCCTGTCCTAGGGTGACAACGTGTTTCTTCCTGTCCTAGGGTGATAACACTTTACTTCCTGTCCTAGGGTGACAACACGTTACATTGGTCCTAGGGTGAAAACGTGTTACTTCCTGTTCTAGAGTGACGACGCATTACTTCCTGTCCTAGGGTGACAACGCATTACTTTATGTCCTAGGGTGATAATGCGTTACTTCCTGTCCTAGGGTGACAATGCATTACTTCCTGTCCTAGGGTGACAACGCGTTACTTCCTGTCCTAGGGTGACAACGCGTTACTTCCTGTCCTAGGGTGACAACGCATTACTTCCTGTCCTAGGGTGATAACATGTTACTTCCTGTCCTAGGGTGACAATGTCATTACTTTATGTCCTAGGGTGATAACGCGTTACTTCCTGTCCTAGGGTGACAACGCATTACTTCCTGTCCTAGGGTGACAACGTGTTACTTCCTGTCCTAGGGTGATAACATGTTACTGCCTGTCCTAGGGTGACAAATCGTTACTTCCTGCCCTAGGGTGACCACGCGTTTCTTCCTGTCCTAGGGTGACAACGCATTACTTCCTGTCCTAGGGTGATAACATGTTACTTCCTGTCCTAGGGTGACAACGTGTTACTTCCTGTCCTAGGGTGACAACACGTTACTTCCTGTCCTAGGGTGAAAACGTGTTACTTCCTGTTCTAGGGTGACAACGCGTTACTTCCTGTCCCAGGGTGACAATGCATTACTTCATGTCCTAGGGTGATAACACGTTACTTCCTGTCCTAGGGTGATAACATGTTACTTCCTGTCCTAGGGTGACAAATCGTTACTTCCTGCCCTAGGGTGACCACGCGTTTCTTCCTGTCCTAGGGTGACAACGCGTTACTTCCTGTCCTAGGGTGACAACATGTTACTTCCTGTCCTAGGGTGACAACACCTTACCTCCTGTCCCAGGGTGAGAACGCGTTACCTCCTGTCCTAGGGTGACAATGCGTTACTTCCTGTCCTAGGGTGATAACACTCACTCAACAAGCTCTGTCTCCAGTGTGCATACTTTTTCCTGTATATGAAGTTGCGTGAAGTTCTTGATCCTCCATACCGCTGATGTGTGTTATGTGTTGAAGGATTTAATAAAAATAAAATAAAATAAACTGTATCTATAGAGGAGCAGCATTATGTTAGGAATTCAGAATACCCCCCCTCTCCTCTTCACCATTATATTGAGATGTGCTGTAGTCTACAGGCTTGAACTAGGCAGGGCTGATATCACTGCTTGAGATATCAGGAAGTTATGGACGCACAGAATTTCATGCAGGATCAACATATGTTTTATATAAATAATAAAATATGTGGAACCAGGAGACCCTACATATTATAAATAAGGAAATTGTATTTCCAATAATTAGGGCAGGTCCCTGCACCCAGGAATGAATATGAATCAGAGAAGAAATGGGTGATAGCTGGGGACCATTACAGGATTGACCTAATATGACCACACCTATATGGCCATGCAGCTGATTGAGAAGGCGGCTTGCTGCCATGTGATAGTTTCTCATGGGTTCATGTCAAACTGATTTCACCCAGAAGCTTAGTTGGGACCCGTATAGAGATTACCCAGGGTGTCAGAACATTTCTGTGAGATAAGGAGCACCTCTGACCAGTGGTGGGAATAGGTTCTTTAGTACCAAAAAGGTCAAAGTACTCCTAGTATGAGCTGTGAACTACTTCAGCAGCATAGATTGCAGGTCCTGCCTTAGTTCCTTACAAAGATACTTTTATTAAATGTATCAAAATATACAAACCAATAGTATTGCTGTATATATTTTGATACATTATTAAAGGTATTCATATAAGAAAATATCCTATAGTGGTCCCTAGCTCTCACCTTCTTCTTCTCGGTATAATCCTTAACAGGTGTTTTCTGTACCTATCAAATAGATATAACAAAACACGTCCAATGGCATATTTAACAGTCCAAAAAGAAAGCTAATAAAATATGTTCATTGTGTTTGGGTTTACATACACTTTAAGATGAATCTTTGATACCTCTGTGAACCTAAAGGACGTGGGGCACCAGAAGTCATTATGGACATTGATCAATGTTTATCAGTGTAAATCATGACAGCCAGGGCTGGGACAAGGGGTGGGCAGGAGGGGCTGCTGCCTTGGGCACTGTGGTATCGTGTGAGGTGTGGGGCACCACAAGGAGATTAGGGGGGGGGGGGGATCTGTGTTGTGAAGGGGCGGCACAGGGTAAGAACTGTTCTAGGAGGGCAAATTTTGGGAGGTGGGTTATGAGTGTTTGAGTGTTGATTTGCAGGGATTTGTGTTGGGAAGGAGGATGGGGGAAGAGGAGCTGTGCTAGGAAGGGGGGGGGGGGTGCTATTAAAGTAATATGGTAGTGGGGATTTTTTTTGAGGGGGGGGGGATTTGTGCTAGTAAGAATGACTGAGGGGATTTGTGCTAGGATGGGGGAGGGGAATTTGTGCTGGGTGTGTGGGGGGGGGGGGGATTTGGAGTGTGGGGGGGGGGGAGGCTTTATGCTTGGAGGTGGAAGATTTTATTTGGGGGGTTGAATTTTAGTGGGGCATTTGGGGAGAAAGAGGATTTGAGCTGGGTGCTTAGGGGGTAAGCATGCAAATTAATGTTAGATTTTTTTTCGGGGGGGGGGGGGGATTTTTGCTGACACATAATTCTCATACATCTTGGGGGGCGAAATTTGGCATGTTCACTCCTGGGCTCTAGATGGCTTTGTCTTGGCACTGGTGACAACTCGGACTCTGGCACAGCACTGCCAAATCTATCACTGAAAGCACACTTTCAGTGATAGATTAGGAGTCTATGGGGTGCAATCTGATATCTATCTGTGAACTAAAGTCAGGCTTTAATAGTGAGCTAGTGTAATTGGTCTCTGTAATTCCACTTTAATTTCAAGATGAGACGAGTTGAGGCTCTAAATTGCTGTTTTTTTTATGTAAAATGATAAATTATGGGGTTGAACATCTGTATAAACTTGTGTTTAACTACACAGCCAGCCTCCTCTGGATTATGCCGCATGCTGTACTCATCACTGCGGAGCATTTAACAGCTGCTGGTTTAATCCACTAAGAGGCTGCTGGATTTGTAGTGAAGTATGTGCAGCACGCAGAGGGTTAAATCCTTCTAGTGATTTCTAAATGGTAAAAGAAGAAATAAAACTATTTGTCAGCATAACATTGCAAACTACTCACATTAAGTGATTGTAAGGGTTCTTTTTTTTTTTTTTAAATAACAAACATGTCATACTTACCTCCACTGTGCAGCTTGTTTTGCACAGAGTGGCCCCGAACCTCGTTTTCTGGGGTCCCTCGGGGCTCTTGTGGCTCCTCCCCACATCAGATAACCCCCTAGGAGAAGCGCTCTCCCGGGAGGGGGTAACCTTGCGGGCATGCTCCCAAGTCCATCATTCGGTGTCCATAGCCACCGAATGTATGGCTCGGCCCCACCCCTCGGCGCCCACGTCATTGGATTTGATTGACAGCAGTGGTAGCCAATGGCTGCGCTGCTATCAATCTATCCAATCGGGACACGAGACACCGGCCAGAGTTGGTGTGCTCGTTCCCGTCGTGCAAATTTCGGGGGTCAGGTAAGTATAAGGGAGGCTCAGGGAGCGCTGCTGCATTAAAAAAAATTTTCACCTTAACTACATGCCGACTGGGCCATAGCCGAAAGACAGCTACAGCGTGGCCGGCTTATTCTGGGTGGGCGTCCATGGACGTCCTCACAGAATCGCACTCCCACGTGCCCCCTGGGGCGCTCACCCGGGAACATCCGTGACCCCGGACCCGGCGCATCACAGTAAATGGCCACTGATAGCGGCCGCTTACCACGTGATCGCTCCGTCAAATGACGGAGCATCACTTGTAAACAAACCGGCGTCATGTCATGACGCCGGTTCCTCCCTCCCCTCTTTGTACCGATCGGTACAGTGTGAGAGGAGAGAGGGAGAGGGGGAGAGATTGTTTGCACCGCTGTGGGCACTACAGATCCAGCCCACAGCGCTGCTCAGTGCCCATATTCTGCCATACTCAACCATACTATGCAATGCTCTGCAATACTATGCAATACTCTGCCAATACTCGCCAATACTCTGCTAATACTCCCCAATACTCTGCAATAAAATTTAACAGAAACAAAGAATTTTTTTTTTTTACCGAATTTTCAGACTTTTTTGAATTATTGCTCAAAAAAATAAAAAAACCCAGCAGTGATTAAATACCACCAAAAGAAAGCTCTATTTGTGTGAAAAAAAGGACAAACATTTAAAATGGGTACAGTGTTGCATGACTGAGTAATTGTCATTCAAAGTGTGAGAGCACCGAAAGCTGAAAATTGGTCTGGTTAGGAACGGGGTTTAAGTGCCCAGTGGTCAAGTGGTTAATGCATTAAGGTGAAAAATGGCGAGGGTTTACAACCCCTTTATGAAATGCTCAGCTCCTTTATATGGAATCTCATTGCTTCCAAAGCGAGCTATAGATTTGTCCATCTTCATACCACCTTCATGGGCACCAGAAACCTGTGGAGAATCTTACTCTCTTCTGATAGAGGTTCACATGAGGTCAGTGCCAGGACAAGGACATCGAAAGCCCAGGGCAAACATGCCAAATTGGGCCCCCTCCATAGGCATGCGCAGAGGGAGTGCAAGGCGTGCCTGGGCACAGCCTAGTCATCATGTGCATTTCTGATTCCCCCTACATCCCAGGCTCCACCCTCTTTGTTGGCTCCCCACCCTTCAGTGCTGCTGGCTTCCTTCCTCTCCTCTCCCCCTGGCTGCTGCAGGGGATGTTTCAGGATGGAGAGCAGGGGAAGGGGCAGTAAATATTTTCTTTTCTAAATGAACACAGTAAACACACTCGCTCACTGTGTCTATTCAGTAAATTGTGTTTACTATGCTTCAGTTTGTGAATGAACAGGAAGCCACTCTGCACAGAGCACTTCCCATTCCTTCACCGACCCGTGCAGCTGAGGCTGCAGAGAAAGACATGTGTATTTGAGCTTTGGGGTGCACATCCTAATGCAATAGGCTGCGCACATCTATGCCCCCCCCAAGATGTATGAGCATTATGTGTCAGCTCCCCAAAAAAAACACAGAACTAATCTTCATGCTTTCCCTTTAAGCATAAATCCCCCCTCCTCCTAGTACCCAGTACAAATCCAGCCCCTTGCTGAAATACCCGTCCCTAGCACAAATATTTGCCCCCCAAATCCCCCCAGCTCAAATGCCCCTTTCCCCCAAAAAAAATCACCCTTCCTAGCACAAATCCTCTACCCCTAAAATTCCCCCTCCTAGTACACATCTCCCCCCAACCCCAAATCTCACCCTTCCCCCCCTGACACAAATATCCCTAAATCCCCATTCTTAGCACCCCCCAAATTTCCCCTCCTAGAACAATATTTACCCCCTGTCACCCCCTAAATTCCCTCTTCAACACAAATCTGCTCTTCCCCAATCTCCTTGTTGTGCCCCCCCCCCCCCACCTCACAGGATACCACAGTTCCCAAGGCAGCCGTCCCTCCTGCCCACCCCTTGTCCCACCCCTGCACATGCTACTCTTGATCTTTTACTTTTCTCCATAGAAAGTTGTAGGGTCAGGACTATGGATGAGCTAAGTAGACATGTGTGATTTGTTTTGTTATGAATCGAAATTTGGACAACATTTTTGTTATTCGGATCTTCGGAATTATTTGGAATCTCCGAATCACAATAGCACTGAATTTCAATGAATCCTAAAAAATCATTCATATTCATTTGTTTCATTCAGATGTTGGGATGCGATAGTTTGTCCCTTTTGTAATGTTTAAATCACTAAAGTCGCAAGAAAGTCTATTCTTTGTCTTATCTTTGCGACTTAGGCTGGGAATTCAGAGGGTTTTGCAAGTTTAATAATATGGGGAGATTTACTAAAACTGGAGAGTGCAAAAACGGGTGCAGCTCTGCAAAAAAAAAGCAATCAGCTTCCAGGTTTGTTTTTTTTTTGTCAAAACTTAATTTAAGAAGCTGAAGTTAGTTAGAAGCTGATTGGCTACCAAAACAAAACCAAAGAAATTCCCAGGTCAACTTACAGACCAGCCTGATAACCAACAGAATTGACCCGTCTAACAGTTCGCGTTAAAAACAGGGGTTTAGTCTGCACACATTTGCAAATACATGTGTAAGCTACAGAGCCCCATCAAGGCACCCCAGTATTTTCTGCAGTCCTACAGTAACTCTAAATTTTGAGAGCCTCCATAGTAGAAGCACATGTATTATAATGGATAGGCAGATGGCAGGTGAGCCTGGATAGAGCCCACCGTTCCTTAAAGGCACAGGGGCGCACTGGACACCCAGCATAGAGCCCCATGTCAGCAAAGGTGTCCAGTGTGTCCCCTCACCAATATATCAACAGTACAAACAAATGGCCATTGCCCCCACCTATAACTGGTCTTTGCAGCAAGGAGCACATGGAAAGGCAATGCATGCAAAACAAAACTTAAGACATCTCGGGTCCAACTTATGGACCAGCCTGCCAACCAACCGAATTGTCCTGTCTAACAGTATGCATTAAAAACAGGGGTTTAGTTTGCACACATTTTCAATCAGTGGCGTAACTAGAACCTTCAGGGCCCCGGTGCAAGAAATCACGAAGGGCCCCCCTGACCCCCAGCTGGGGCCCTTCCCTCCGAGCCGATGGCGTAAATGCCAAGGCCCGGTCGCAAGTGTGATGTTTGTGACCCTGGTAGTTCTGCCACTGGCGTCTGTTTTTTTTTATTTTTATCGTATTTTTCTACCATTTATTTATTGTTTTACAATATTATTTTATAAAAAATATTTTAATTTTTTTTTTTTTAACAGTTGGGGGGCTTTGGTGAGATATCAGGGGTCTAAGCAGACCTCTGATGTTTCACCTTTGAGAACGAGAAAGGAGATTGAGAGCACAGCCTCAGCTGCACAGAATGAATGGTCAGGAATAGCTCTGTATAGAGCTGCCCCTTTATTCGCAAACTGAAGCATAGTAAATACAGTTTACTATGTTTCAGTTATGAATGGATTGAGTCCGTGATCGGTATGGATCACTGACTCTCCATGCAGATACCCTACAGCAGCTGGCAGGAGGGGGGGGGGAACTCTGCTGAGCTGTGGGGACAAGGGGAGGGGCCAGGAGAGAGCGGGGGGGGGGGGGGGGCAGGAAAAAGTACAGGGGGGCTGGAGAGCACACGGGGCAGCAGAAAGAAGCTGCATAGGAGGCGTGGTGGGTGCGACTGCATATAGAGGAACTGATCTTTCCATTTTCCCCACTTCTCATCTCCTTTCAGCAGCTGCAGGAGGAGAATGGAGAGATCAGTTTCTCTGTATCAGTGTTTCTCAACATTTCTTCAACATTTTAGTCAAGGTGCAACATATTGCCTCTTCACTGCCTGACAAATGCCTCTGAAAAGTGATCTGCATCGCTTTTCAGAGGAATGGTATTTTCTTGTTGGTATTATGAACCCACCCTAAAAAAATCTGTTCTGATCGTAAAGAAAAAGGGGGTCAGAATTACAAGTAATGTGTATACATACACACATGTAAACACACACGTACGCAAATACACACATATACATATAAATACATGCACACACAAACGCACACGCATAAACGCACACACATGAGCAAACACACAAACATACACATATAACTCTATACACACGCGCGCACACACATAATTCTATACACATGCGCGCACACACACACATGCGCACACACATATAACTCTATACACATGCACACACACACACACACACATGCGCACACACATATAACTCTATACACATGCGCACACACATATAACTCTATACACATGCACACACACACACACATGCGCACACACATATAACTCTATACACATGCGCACACACATATAACTCTATACACATGTGCACACACATATAACTCTATACACACACACACACACACACACACACGGGCGCACACATATAACTCTATACACATGCACACTCACATGCGCACACACATATAACTCTATACACACACACACACATATAACTCTATACACATACACACACATATAACTCTATACACACACACACATATAACTCTATACACATACACACACATATAACTCTATACACACACACACACATATAACTCTATACACATACACACACATATAACTCTATACACACACACACATGCGCACACACATATAACTCTATACACATGCACACACATGTAAACATACACATGCACACATGCAGACACACACATGCACACACCCAAACATGCAGACACACACATATAAGCACACACATGCAGACAAACATATATAGATCGCCTTTTTAAAAATCTGCAGCTGCAGCTCTGTACCTTAAACTCTCCATGCCGGGTACTGCACTGTAGAGGGAGGCAGAGAGCACAGCACACAGTGTGCTAGACACGTCTAACTTACTTTCACTTTGTGACCGAGCTCCTGCACTGCCGAATGATTTACGCAACGGCTGAGGATCAGGGAGCTCGGTCCCATATGCAGCCACCGCTCGGGGAGAGGGGGGCACACGGGCCCCCTGCAGCATGGAGCCCCCACGGGCCCCCTGCAGCATGGAGCCCCCACGGGCCCCCTGCAGCATGGGGCCCAGTCGCAATGGCGACTTTTGCGACCCCTATACTTCCGCCCCTGTTTTCAATTACATGCATAAGCTACGGAGCCTCATCAAAAGCTGATTGTCTACCATGCACAGCTACACCAGATTTTGCACTCTCCAGTTTTACATAGTTGCATAGTTAGTCAGGTTGAAAAAAGACACAAGTCATTCTAGGTCAACCAATAAAAACAACCATACAATCCCATTTATACAAAATCCTTCACTCACAGTTGATCCAGAGGAAGGCGAAAAACCCCAGCAAAGCATAATCCAATTTGCTACAACAAGGGAAAAAATTCCTTCCTGATCCCCCAAGAGGCAATCGGATTTTCCCTGGATCAACTTTACCTACAAATGTTAGTATCCAGTTATATTATGTACATTTAGGAAATAATCCAGGCTTTTTTTTTAAGCAATCTGCTGAGCTGGCCAAAACCACCTCTGGAGGGAGTCTATTCCATATTTCACAGCTCTTACTGTGAAGAAACCTTTCTGTAATTTGGAGATGAAATCTCTTTTCCTCTAGACGTAAAGAGTGTCCCCTTGTCCTCTGTGATGACCTTAAAAAGAATACTCAACACCAAGTTCACTATATGGATCCCTTATATATTTATACATGTCGATTATATCCCCCCTTTTCTCCTCTTATCAAGAGGGAATAGATTCATTTCCTCTAATCTTTCCTCATTGCTGGTCTCCTCCATGCATCTATCAGTTTGGTTGCCCTTCTCTGCACTTTCTCCAGTTCCCTGATATTCTTTTTGAGAACTGGTGCCCAAAACTGAACTCCATATTCCAGATGAGGTCTTACTAATGATTTGTACAGGGGCAAAATGATATCTCTCTCTGCAGTCCATGCTTCTCTTAATATAAGAAAGGACTTGTTTTACGGTAGTATGTGCCACACTCTGTATTGTTATGATTGGCCAAAGCCAAAGTTGCAAAACATCAAAGTTGCATTAAAAAGTCACATTGAAGTCGCATCACATCACATCAAGTCAATTATTTTGTTGTGCACATCTCTGGAGTTAAGGATCCGGCAAACAGGAGCAGCATGTGAGGAGTGCAGGATGTGAGGAGTGCAGGGAAAGAGCTCCAGCTGCAGGCTTGTGAACCTTACCTGATCCTGTGTTAGTAGCACCCGATTTTGGAGCTGAGATGCTGGGGATGTGTGCTGGGACCAGGGCCGCCACCAGGGGGGTACAGCCGTTACAACTGTAAGGGACCCCGGGGCCAGAGGGGCCCGCCCAGGCCAGAAGAATGCAGGACGGGTGAAGAGGAGCCGTGCTGTGCATTACAGAATCGATCTCGGCTCATTCTGCTCTCTGTGGCATTGAGCTCAGACATCAAGCTCTTTACTGCCACCTCTGGCTACTATGTGCATGCGCACCCCTCGTGTACTTTGCTTCTCTGCACCAGCAACATCTCAGCTTTGTGAAACGAGCTGGGATTGGACCAGGTAGGAAGATCTTCTTTACAAGTAGGGGCTGTGAAGGAAATGGAGTGGGGCTGTTTGTGTACAGGGAGGGGCTGGGACCATGTGTGTTCACAGGTTTGTGTATGTGTGGGGCTGCAATATATACAGGTGTGTGGTTGGGTGGGGGCTTTTATATATACAGGTGTGTGTGGGGGGGACTGAAATATATACAAGTGTGTGTGTGTGGAGGGGGATGACATATATACAGGTGTGTGGGGGGGGTTGACATATATACAGGTGTGTGGGGGGCTGACATATATACAGGTGTATGGGGGGGACTGGCAGGTGTATGGGGGGTGAAAGTTGGTGGTCAGGCTCGGAGGGGGGGGGAGGCCCAGGCCTAAAGCTGTGTAAGAGGCCCAAAAATTTCTGATCGCTGCCCTGGCTGGGACCTCCGGGGAACCTCTGAGGATGGTCAAATCCGGGCCCCCCTGGCCCAAAACGCCAGGAAAACGACTGGCCCGCTTTGCATGGGGCTCTCAAAATGGCGCTGGAGACCGGGAGGAAGAGCAATGGCCACGGCTCAAGAAGTCTGTGGAGAATTCACAACCAGCGTCCCCCACCGGACCGGGTGAGTCCCAGACCCCAGAGGGCTTATGTACAGAGGAGAGGGAGACTGGACAGACTAAATGACCACATGGTCAGAGCTGGCAGGGGGGTGGAGGAGGAAGAATAACCGTCCCTTACACAGATAATGGGTGCCATACAGGGATGTCAGAACAAACTGATTGATCATTTTGGGGAACTTAAGATGAAGTTCTCATTCATGAAGCATGATATGCAGAAACTCAGGGAAAAGGCTCAGGCTGCAGACCATCGCATTGCCTCCCTGGAAGATACTGTCAGGCCTCTGGACACTGCTGCGCAGGTGACCAAGAAAACCCTCTCTGGACACACTTTCAAGATGGCTGACATGGAAGATCGCATGAGAAGGAATAATATACAGCTGGTGGGGTTCCCTGAGGGGTGGAGGGGAGACACCTGAAAGAATTTCTGGAGAACTGGCTTGGTGAGCACATGGCTCCTGATACTTTCACCAAAATGTTTGCTATTGAACGGGTGCACCGTGTCCCGGGCCGCGCTCTGCCAAAGGGAGCACCTCCCAGATCCATGATAGCAAAGGTATTACATTTCCGTGACCAGGAGAATATTCTGAATGGAGCTAGGAATGGTCCTGAGCTGGAGTTTAATGGCTACCGAATATCCATTTACCCTGACTTCTCAGCTGCCACTCAAAAACAGAGGGCCTCATTTAAACCAATAAAAAGCGTCTTACGGATCTTAACTTGATCTACAGTATGTTATATCCTGCTAAACTGCGCATTGTGAAAAATGGAAAAGCCTACTTTTTCACTACTCCTACTGAAGCTTCAGAATGGCTGAATGCCCGTGGTCGCCCGCGGGCTGGAGCTTCTTCTCGTCCCCCCTGACCACCTATAAGGAAGCGATAGGCCGGAGAAAAGGGACTTTAAAAAAATGCCTGCTGTTTGTTTTTTTCTTTTTCTCTCCTCTGGATAAATATGTTCTTTTTGGCTTCTTTCCCCTTTTTCTTTTTTGACATTTTCTTCCTTGGGTAACATTCTGCCTGAGATTCACAACCATTGTTCTATTTTTCCCTGGCAGCTCAGAAACCTGATTGAGATGCTACAAACCAATATAGTATTTACTGCTTGCATATAATTATTCCATGTTGGAAGTCTGAAGACTGTTCTCTATACTGCAAAAGGTTTTCTTGTTTTATATTTTTTTTGACAGGGAAACTGTTCCTGGACTGAATTTGAGGACTGTTACCTCATGGTGCCAGGTCCTGTGTGACTACATTAAGTCACACATCCATTACCTCTTTTGATACACAGTTATGGGAGCAAAGTGCCTGGCATGTTGCGGCTGGGGGAGGGGGGAAGTTTTCATTGTTGGGGAAAATGTATTTGGGTCTGGCTGGGATTATCTATATTCAGTGTGGGTGCAACAAGTCCTATACAGTTATGCTGCTACTATGCTCTGTATGTGCGGGAGAGGAACTCTGGGACCCTGATCGTTTGGCTCCCTGCATGCCAGGGGGGAGATCGCCTGCTTAATGCTCCCTTGCCATGGAGGTGAGTCTTAGGGTTTTGGCCAGGAATGTCAGAGACCTTAATTCCAAATTTAAACGCTCATTGATTTTTGACTATATAAAAAAGTATAAACCGCATTTAATCCTTCTGCAGGAGACTCATTTACAGGGTTCCAGGGTTCTCTCTCTAAAAAGGGCCCATATTACTGGAGCTTACTATGCCAGTTTTTCTTCATATCCTAGTGGGGTTTCTACACTGGTTACAAAAGCTATGCCCATCTCCATACATGCAGTTAAGACTGATGTTAAAGGGGTTGTAAAGGTTTGTGTTTTTTCACCTTAATGTATCATATACATTAAGATGAAAAAACACCTGGCAATGACGGCCCCCCCCAGCCCCCCTGTTTACTTACCTGAGCCCGTTCACCTGCTGTGCGTGTCCCCCGGTGTCCTCTTCACCACGGAGTCTGGCCGTTGATTGGATAGATAGGAGAGATTGATAGCAGCGCAGCCATTGGCTCGTGCTGCTGTAAATCACATCCAATGACGCGGCCCGCCGGGGGGGGGGGGGGGCTGGGGGGGCGGTACTGAGTCATACACGCTGTGTATATGGATGCAGCGTGTATGATAGGGAGCGCACCTGCAAGCTAACCCCCTTGGGATAAAACTTCCCAGAGGGAGGTTAGCTATTGCGGGGAGGAGCCGAGACAGCCGCAGAGGGACCCCAGAACAGGAGGATTGGGGCCACTCTGTGCAAAGCAAACTGCACAGTGGAGGTAAGTATAACATGTTTGTTATTTAAAAAAAAAAAAAAAAGAACCCATGCAACCCCTTTAAGGGGACATATGTTATACTGGTGGTGCAGGTGATAAACAGGTACATGACGTTTGTAAATTTATATGTGCCCTCCTCCCTTTTCGCTATCCCATTTGGATGACATTTGGATGACATTTGGAGAAGAGACGCTTGAGAGGGGATATGATTTCAATTTACAAATACTGTACTGGTCACCCCACAATAGGGATAAAACTTTTTCGCAGAAGAGAGTTTAATAAGACTCGTGGCCACTCATTACAATTAGAAGAAAAGAGGTTTAACCTTAAACTACGTAGAGGGTTCTTTACTGTAAGAGCGGCAAAGATGTGGAATTCCCTTCCACAGGCGGTGGTCTCAGCGGGGAGCATTGATAGCTTCAAGAAACTATTAGATAATCACCTGAATGACCGCAACATACAGGGATATGTAATGAAATACTGACACATAATCACACACATAGGTTGGACTTGATGGACGTGTGTCTTTTTTCAACCTCACCTACTATGTAACTATGTAACTATGACATGTTACGGGCCACATATGAGATAGCGGAAGGGAAGATTTTCATTTTGGGGGATTTTAATGCAGTGGCGGACTCAGACATGGACCGTCTGGGTGCGTCATCTGGTGCTCCAGCCCCCTTGGCTGTCTACACATGGGTTTAAGGGTGTCTGGCACTTTCACCATTATGATACTAAGGGGTACTCCTGTTATTCGGAAACGTACAAGACACTCTCCAGATTAGACACTATCTCGGCTGAGGGGGAGGGTATCAAGCCGGTCAGGGGTGTAACCAACCTACCTAGAGCCCTGTCTGACCATTCTCCCATGTTGCTGGAGCTCAATCTGGGGCCAAAGCTGGGGTTCCGTCACTGGCGGATGGAGGCTATTTGGCTACAAGAGGAATATGTGACGATTAAGTGTACTGAGGCGATTAATCACTTCTGGGCTGAAAATGGAAATACTGGGTCTCCTCTTATCCAATGGGACGCCTTTAAGGCCACTCTGAGTGGGGTGTTTATGGTGGAGGTGAGCAGGTTCAAAAAAACAGTTAGCCTCTACAGTGCAGGATAGGGAAACAGAAGTATCACTAGCAGAAGCAGAATATGTTTGGGAGCCCACTAGAGAGAGACTGCTGACACTACAGGAAAGAACTAGGAAAATCCGTACTGTTTTGACTAACTGAACCCCAAAACTTAGACTCGCACAGCGAAGGCGCATCTTTGAGTTCAGGGACAAGAAAAGCAGGCTCCTGGCGTACCCAGAATATGTCCCTGTGTATATGACAGGCAGGAGTCTGAGATTTGTGACTCGGCTGGAATCCTAGAAATCTTTGCTCAATTCTATAAGGAACTTTCTGTGTCCTGTCCTGCTGCGGGGGTTGGGGTGGGGGGGATGCATTAGAGACTTACCTGGCTGATATTGACCTGCCTATGCTGACAAACAAAGACAGTGCTGCTTTAGAAAATATCACTGTAGAGGAAGTGGAGGGGGGATCTCTTCCTTTGCACCTTGGAAATCTCCAGGTCTTGATGGTCTCCCCTCAGAGTGGTAATGCACTTTTAGATGTGGTCTAGCGCCTCGCCTGCTGCGAGTGTTAAATTCGTCTAGGTCAGATGGTAGATTGCCACCCTCTATGAGGGAAGCGTTGGTCGTTCTGATCCAAAAAGGTGGGAAGGATCCTCGGTAGTGTGACTCCTATCGCCCGATCTCGCTGATGAATGTGGATACCAAAATTCTGGCTAAAATTATTGCAGGGAGGTTACAAACAGTTATCCTAAAATTGGTAGATGCGGACCAGATGGGATTTATCCAGGGGAGATGTGCACAGATGAACATTAGGAGACTCTTTGTGAACCTCCAGACTGTACATGACAACTCCGGGACAAGAGTAGTAGCCTCCTTAGATACAAAAAAGTATTTTGACTCAGTAGAGGGGGAATGCCTGTTTCGCCTTTTAGAATCCTATTGCTTTGGACCTGTCTTCATCTCCTGGGTGCGGCTGCTGTACACAGATCCACTGGTCAGAATAAGGGTTAATGGTATCATCATCTCATTATCTCAGACCCCTTCCTTATATCCAGGGAAACCAGGCAGGGGTGCCCGCTGTCACCCCTCCTGTTTGCTCTGGCCATACCCTGGCAGTAAAGCTGAGATCTACTCCTACTCTGTTGGGCCTGCGAATTGGGGAGGTTGAAGAACGGGCGTCTCTCTATGCAGATGACATGCTTTTGTATCTGCAGGATCCGGCACCCTCGCTTTCGGGGGCCTTCAGACTGATTCAGGAATTTGGAGATCACTTCTAGTATCGAATTAATTGGATGAAATCGTCCCTATTTCCCATAGTTGATGCAGTGGCTCTCCCATGTATGTCCCATTTCTTTGTCTATTTCTTTTAAATATTTAGGGATTGTGGTAAAGCTCCCTATTTCATGGTTTCTGGAGACTAATTTGTCACCAATTATCTGGCCTTTTAAAGAGAAGGTACAGAAATGGCGGAATTTGCCGATCACATTGATGGGATAAATAAATTTGTTTAAGATCATTTTTCTCCCTAAATTTCTCGACATCCTCTCGAACTCCCCGGTCTTTGTGACACTGCAGATTTTCAGAACCATTGACTCCATTATTGTGGGATTCCTGTTGAGATCACGAGCCCCCAGAGTCTCTCTAGCTGTTCTAAAATTACCAGTTACAATGGGGGGGCTGGCCCTTCCGGACTTGCGCTCTTATTTTTTTGCATCACAATTGTCCTTTCTACACTGGCGGCTTTTTCCCCAGACATCCAATACCACTACTCTATTGGAAGCAGCAGTTGCCACCTCGCAAGAAACCCTACTAAATATGGTCTACAGGAAGGGGATCCTGGGGAGGAAGGTGGGATCAGTCATGGCGCTTCCTAGTAAAATATTCAATTTCTGTTCCCAACGGAGGAAGAATGGGCCCCTATGGCTATCCCCAAATAACCCTTTGTGGTGTAATAAATCTTTGGGGGAACTTTTTTAATTAACAGATGGACAGATATTGGCAAAGTATGGTAAAAAATTTTTTAACAACATATATGCCAGGACAACTGATTGTCCACTTTTACACAACTGAGGGAACAATTTGGAATAGCCAGGACGTGGCATTTCTGCTATGCCCAGCTACATCATGCAGCGGTGGCTCAGTTTGGGAACAGAGGGCCTCAAGTACAGAACATGGAGCTGGAGACGGTTCTAATTGACCCGGATCCAACTAAACAAATTTCTAGATACTATAGGGCAGTGGGTCCTGGGAACTCGGGGTTGCTATCAAAGGCCAGGGCTCGGTGGGTGATTGTTGTGCCAGAGTTGTCTGAGGAGATATGGCAGGAAGTTCTGGATACTTATCTTGTATCTGTCATCTCTTCCACAGATAAGATGATTCAACTTTGATACCTTCACCAGATGTACTACACACC
Organism: Lithobates septentrionalis; assembly: GCA_037952835.1. Lineage (NCBI taxonomy): Eukaryota > Metazoa > Chordata > Amphibia > Anura > Ranidae > Lithobates > Lithobates septentrionalis. The sequence continues at coordinate 2,277,576 of JBBDGP010001243.1, read as the reverse complement.
AACTAGACTATACTGAATGAGTAGGAGGGACTCTGCAGGCTGTCATAAATGTATGGGGGCCGAAGGGACCTTTATCCATATGGTGTGGGAATGCCCTAGAATAAGGCCGTTATGGTCTCAAGTGACTGAATTTATTTCTGATAACTTTGGACTACCTAATATCTGTTCTCCCTTGCGTTGCCTCCTAGGGGTCTTTGGCCAGGAGGAGATGAATGCATACACTATACTGTTCCTTAGGATCCTATACTTTGGAGTAAGAAAACTGATAGCCAGGCGCTGGATTTATGGAGAGCAACTGACAGTAGGGATGTGGATAAAAGTAGTAAATGCGGATGTACTTTTTTATAGGATGACGTATGAGGCTAGGGTTGCCCCCAAGGAAGGTATGATGTAGATGGTATGATGTAGATGGGTGGACTCCAGGAACACACTGGAGGAAGAAGGTACCTAGAGTTGTGGACGTGCCTAAGAGAGTAATCCCAATGGCAGAGTCCAGCCAGGGGGTGGAAATATGAGCACAGTGATTGGACGAATGAATATTGAAGTTAGAAGGGTGTAGTAGGCTATGAGAAGCTGTATTCCATTGCCCATGGCTATCTATAATAAATGTTGAAATCCCTGGGGGGGGGATTGGGGTTCTGCCCTTCACGGAAGTGGGAGGATTGGTTACTTCCTTCGCCTAAGGGGCAAGTTGGGGGGGGGGGTTGGTTGCACTGATTGGTTTCTTTTTTTTTTTTTAAAAAAGAAGCAACTGTTCGGGGTGCGGGATAGGGTTGGAGATTCGGGACATTATGGTTATGGAATGTTGATGGTTGCATTATTGTCTAGATCACTGTGAATTCACTGCTGACTATACTTGATGTAATACCTGCCCGATGTCTTGTATGTTTAATTTCTGATATGCTAAATAAAAACTCTTGAAAAAAAAAAGGATCCGGCGAACACATGAGAAACTGTCGCATGACAGACAGCAAGCCACTGTCCCGATCAACTGCAGCCATGGTCTGCAGCCACACATAACAAATAGTGGGGATGCTGGTGACATCATTGACATAATATGACCACATCATTGACCTATATGGACATGCAACTGATTAGTATGGGGCCTGCTGTCATGTTATAATTTCTCATGGGTTCAGGCCAAACAGAGTTCAGCCCGAACCTTAGTATACCTCTAGTCAGGACTCATATAGAGATTATCTAGGGTGTTAAAAGATTTCTGTGAGATAAGGAGCGCTTCTGACCAGTTGGGGACAAGGTCCTTTAGCACCCAATGCAAAATGGTCAGAAATAGCACAATGTCTTGGGCCGGCCCTGATGAAAAGGATCCAAAGCATACATCCAAATCAACAAAGAAATGGCTTCACCAGAAGAAGATTAAAGTTTTGGAATGGCCCAGCCAGAGCCCAGACCTGAATCCAATTGAAAATCTGTGGGGTGATCTGAAGAGAGCCATGCACAGGAGATGTCCTCGCAATCTGACAGATTTGGATTGTTTTTTGCAAAGAAGAGTGGGCAAATATTGCCAAGTCAAGATGTACTATGTTGATAGACTCATACCCAAAGAGACTGAGTGCTGTAATAAAATCAAAAGGTGCTTCAACAAAGTATTAGTTTATGGGTGTGCACACTAATGCAACCATATTATTTTATTTTTTTTGGTTTTACTTCCCTCCACCTGAAAGATTTCTGTTTGTTGTTCAACTGAGTTTATAGGTCACATTAAAGGTGGAAAAAGTTCTGAAATGATTTATCGTCGTCTCATTTTTTTTACGTCACAGAAACCTGACATTTTAACGGGTGTGTAGACTTTTTATATCCACTGAAAAAACGTGATTTACATCACAGTGCAGTCCATTGTAATAGTGAATAAACACATTATAATAAATAATAGCACATATTTCAACAGTGACGTGTCCAGTACAATCACTAATCTCCAGTTAAAGTTCTGCTTTCGTGCATAAAAAGAAACTGATTGGTGTGCTTCCACCTCCTGGTGCCACCTCTGTGCTCCCAGAACTCTCACCTTAAAAAGGCAATAAATAAGCCTGATGATTGTAGTATAAAAGATGGTGTACATCAATCTTGGATTCGTTTCAGGTATTCCAGGAGTGTGCCAATCATTTTTGGTACTGGTCCCTTTAAGACTCCATCTCCCACGCTAGCTCCATATATTTGGATAAAATAAATATTCTTCCATGGTGTAGTATTTAGAAGTAACAAAATGTATTTAAAATAGTGAATCTTACATTAAAACCAGCTCTGTACTGTGTAGATAGGCCATTTGCCAGTCTCTTACATCACTTCCGGTCCGGAATGCCCACTTTGCTAGTCACTCACCTTCCCTTTACTTCCCATCAGTTGATATTAGGAAAAATATCCAGTACTTTGGAGTATAAAGAAACATGTGACTCTCTTTTTTCTCCCACAAAGAGGGACTGGGTGCCTGGATGGCCAATCACCCGGCCTGAATACTGTTACGTGAAGTGGGGGGCGTTTTATCTCTCTGTATGCTCCAACCTCATTGGCTTGGAGCTTGCACAGAGCTCCTCTCTGCTTTTGCAGGTGAATGAAGTGAAAGAAGGGTGAGGGGAAGCAGTAGGAGGGGCAGTACTAATCGTCTTCTGTACAACCAGCCTGTCTGGTTTTTCGGTGCCGCTGGCAGTCTCTCTGCTGTCAGAACACAAGTGCAGCAGTAGTGGTTTTCCCATTCACCTCAAATGTGTTAGTGGGGGAAATTGGGGCATTTTTCTGTGTTCAACCCCCTGGCTGAACAGAAAAAAAGATCAGTGTATGGCCAGCTTTAAGAACTTTTATCCCTTGTTAGGACAGAAAATGTGCACATTTCGTTTACAAGTGATAATTAGATCTGCCAGCACAGCAGCGACGTGCAGTCAGGGGATGCAGGTGAGGCAGAGCCATGAACATAAAAAAACAAAAACAAAAAAAATGATCAAGCTTCGAGGGTCGTATAGGGTTGCCACCTTTTCTTTAAGCCAAACCCGAACACTTTAGCGGTGCATGGCAAATTTTTTTGTAGTATACACTATAGGATTGTAAAGACCTGGGACACCTTTGGGTGCACTAAGGAGAGCAATAATGTGGCACGCTTTATTGGACAGTGTTACCTCCTATAACACATGGGTCATTGTCACCCCCCCTTCATAAAATATGGGTCAGTGTTACCCCCTCCATAATTTAGGGGTCCCCCATAGAGGACCCTCATTAGGTCCCCTTATATCAGCACCCCCCTTAGAGACCTCTATTAGATCAGGAACCCCCCCCCCCCAATCATTGTCCCCTGCCCCTAAAGACCCACATTAGACTGCCTTACCGAGAGCCAATTCGAGCCAGGAAGTGTGGGAGCCAGAGTTTGGGGGCGGAGTGAAGCTGCTCTACTGTAGTGCTATTTTCTTTCTTTCCTTCCATTGTGTGGGGGGGCTCGGAGAGAAGGCAAAGTAGAGGCAGGTGCTGCATCGCTGTGCCCAGTGTGTCGGCAGGACACAGGAATCAAAACACATCCGAACTTGTGCACTCACTCACAGAGCCGCTGTTAGGAATCATGGGGCCCTCGCCCCCTGAGGGGGAGGGAGGTGAGAAAGGGTGAGAGGAGGAGGAGGTAAGGGGGTGAGAAGGCAGAAGAGAGAAGGGGTGAGAGAGGGGGAGGGGATTGGGGGTGTGAGGGGGAGTAGAGAGAGAGAGAGAGAGAGAGAGAGAGAGAGAGAGAGAGAGAGAGAGAGAGAGGAGGTGTGGGAGAGAGAAGGGGGCTGAGAGGGAGGAGGGGTGAGAGAGATAGGTGGTAAGAGAGGGGGTGGCCTCACAGAGAGAGGGGAGTAGCTGACAGAGAGGGGAGTAGCTGACAGAGGGAGGGGGGAGCTGACAGAGGGAGGGGGAGTAGCTGACAGAGGGAGGGGGGAGCTGACAGAGAGGGGAGTAGCTGACAGAGGGAGGGGGGAGCTAACAGAGAGGGGAGTAGCTGACAGAGGGAGGGGAGAGCTGACAGAGGGGAGTAGCTGACAGAAGCTGACAGAGAGGGGAGTAGCTGACGGGGGAGGAGCTGACAGAGGGGGGAGTAGCTGACAGAGGGAGGGGGGAGCTGACAGAGAGAGGAGTAGCTGACAGAGAGAGGAGTAGCTGACGGGGGGTAGTTGACGGGGGGGGGGTAGCTGACAGAGAGGGGGTAGCTGACAGAGAGGGGAGTAGCTGACAGAGGGGGGTTAGCTGACAGAGAGTGGAGTAGCTGACAGAGGGAGGGGGGGTAGCTGACAGAGAGGGGAGTAGCTGACAGAGGGAGGGGGGGTAGCTGACAGAGAGGGGAGTAGCTGACAGAGGGAGGGGGGAGCTGACAGAGAGGGGAGTAGCTGACAGAGGGAGGGGGGAGCTGACAGAGAGGGGAGTAGCTGACAGAGAGGGGAGTAGCTGACAGAAGCTGACAGAGGGAGGGGGGAGCTGACAGAGGGAGGGGGGTAGCTGACAGAGAGGGGAGTAGCTGACAGAGAGGGGAGTAGCTGACAGAGAGGGGAGTAGCTGACAGAGAGGGGAGTAGCTGACAGAGGGAGGGGGGAGCTGACAGAGAGGGGAGTAGCTGACAGAGGGAGGGGGTAGCTGACAGAGAGGGGAGTAGCTGAAAGAGGGAGGGGGGTAGCTGACAGAGAGGGGAGTAGCTGACAGAGGGAGGGGGGAGCTGACAGAGAGGGGAGTAGCTGACAGAGGGAGGGGGGAGCTGACAGAGGGAGGGGGGAGCTGACAGAGGGAGGGGGAGCTGACAGAGGGAGGGGGGTAGCTGACAGAGGGAGGGGGGTAGCTGACAGAGGGAGGGGGGTAGCTGACAGAGAGGGAAGTAGCTGACAGAGGGAGGGGGGTAGCTGACAGAGAGGGGAGTAGCTGAAAGAGGGAGGGGGGTAGCTGACAGAGAGGGGAGTAGCTGACAGAGGGAGGGGGGAGCTGACAGAGAGGGGAGTAGCTGACAGAGGGAGGGGGGAGCTGACAGAGGGAGGGGGGAGCTGACAGAGAGGGGAGTAGCTGACAGAGGGAGGGGGGAGCTGACAGAGAGGGGAGTAGCTGACAGAGAGGGGAGTAGCTGACAGAGGGAGGCAGGAGCTGACAGAGAGGGGAGTAGCTGACAGAGGGAGGGGGAGCTGACAGAGATGGGAGTAGCTGACAGAAGCTGACAGAGAGGGGGGTAGCTGACGGGGGGGAGCTGACAGAGAGGGGAGTAGCTGACAGAGGGAGGGGGGAGCTGACAGAGAGGGTAGTAGCTGACAGAGGGAGGGGGGAGCTGACAGAGAGGGGAGTAGCTGACAGAAGCTGACAGAGAGGGGGGTAGTTGACGGGGGGGGGAGCTGACAGAGAGGGGAGTAGCTGACAGAGGGAGGGGGGAGCTGACAGAGAGGGGAGTAGCTGACGGGGGGTAGTTGACAGAGGGGGGTTAGCTGACAGGGGGGGGTAGCTGACAGAGGGGGGGTAGCTGACAGAGAAGGGGAGTAGCTGACAGGGGGGGTAGCTGACAGGGGGGTAGATGACAGAGAGGGGAGTAGCTGACAGAGGGAGGGGGGATGTGACAGAGGGAGGGGGGAGCTGACAGAGGGAGGGGGGAGCTGACAGAGGGGGGAGTAGCTGACAGAGGGGGGAGTAGCTGACAGAGGGAGGGGGGAGCTGACAGAGAGGGGAGTAGGTGATAGAGGGAGGGGAGAGCTGACAGAGAGGGGAGTAGCTGACAGAAGCTGACAGAGAGGGGAGTAGCTGACGGGGAAGGAGCTGACAGAGGGGGGAGTAGCTGACAGAGGGAGGGGGGAGCTGACAGAGAGAGGAGTAGCTGACAGAAAGAGAGGAGTAGCTGACGGGGGGTAGTTGACAGGGGGGGGGTAGCTGACAGGGGGGGGGGTAGCTGACAGAGAGTGGAGTAGCTGACAGAGGGAGGGGGGATAGCTGACAGAGAGGGGAGTAGCTGACAGAGGGAGGGGGAGCTGACAGAGAGGGGAGTAGCTGACAGAGGGAGGGGGAGCTGACAGAGAGGGGAGTAGCTGACAGAGAGGGGAGTAGCTGACAGAAGCTGACAGAGAGGAGAGTAGCTGACAGAGGGAGGGGGGAGCTGACAGAGGGAGGGGGGGTAGCTGACAGAGAGGGCAGTAGCTGACAGAGAGGGGAGTAGCTGACAGAGAGGGGAGTAGCTGACAGAGGGAGGGGGGGGGTAGCTGACAGAGAGGGGAGTAGCTGACAGAGGGAGGGGGGAGCTGACAGAGAGGGGAGTAGCTGACAGAGGGAGGGGGGAGCTGACAGAGAGGGGAGTAGCTGACAGAGGGAGGGGGGAGCTGACAGAGAGGGGAATAGCTGACAGAAGCTGACAGAGGGAGGGGGGAGCTGACAGAGGGGGGAGTAGCTGACAGAGAGGGGAGTAGCTGACAGAAGCTGACAGAGAGGAGAGTAGCTGACAGAGGCAGGGGGGAGCTGACAGAGGGAGGGGGGAGCTGACAGAGGGAGGGGGAGCTGACAGAGGGAGGGGGGTAGCTGACAGAGAGGGGAGTAGCTGACAGAGGGAGGGGGGAGCTGACAGAGAGGGGAGTAGCTGACAGAGGGAGGGGGAGCTGACAGAGGGAGGGGGAGCTGACAGAGAGGGGAGTAGCTGACAGAAGCTGACAGAGGGAGGGGGAGCTGACAGAGGGAGGGGAGAGCTGACAGAGAGGGGAGTAGCTGACAGAAGCTGACAGAGAGGGGGGTAGCTGACGGGGGGGAGCTGACAGAGAGGGGAGTAGGTGACAGAGGGAGGGGAGAGCTGACAGAGAGTGGAGTAGGTTACAGAGGGAGGGGAGAGCTGACAGAGAGGGGAGTAGCTGACAGAGGGAGGGGGGAGCTGACAGAGAGGGGAGTAGCTGACAGAGAGGGGAGTAGCTGACAGAGGGAGGGGGGAGCTGACAGAGAGTGGAGTAGGTTACAGAGGGAGGGGAGAGCTGACAGAGAGGGGAGTAGCTGACAGAGGGAGGGGGGAGCTGACAGAGAGGGGAGTAGCTGACAGAGAGGGGAGTAGCTGACAGAGGGAGGGGAGAGCTGACAGAGAGGGGAGTAGCTGACAGAGGGAGGGGGGAGCTGACAGAGAGGGGAGTAGCTGACAGAGAGGGGAGTAGCTGACAGAGGGAGGGGGGAGCTGACAGAGAGTGGAGTAGGTTACAGAGGGAGGGGAGAGCTGACAGAGAGGGGAGTAGCTGACAGAGGGAGGGGGGAGCTGACAGAGAGGGGAGTAGCTGACAGAGAGGGGAGTAGCTGACAGAGGGAGGCAGGAGCTGACAGAGAGGGGAGTAGCTGACAGAGGGAGGGGGAGCTGACAGAGATGGGAGTAGCTGACAGAAGCTGACAGAGAGGGGGGTAGCTGACGGGGGGGAGCTGACAGAGAGGGGAGTAGCTGACAGAGGGAGGGGGGAGCTGACAGAGAGGGTAGTAGCTGACAGAGGGAGGGGGGAGCTGACAGAGAGGGGAGTAGCTGACAGAAGCTGACAGAGAGGGGGGTAGCTGACAGAGGGAGGGGGGAGCTGACAGAGAGGGTAGTAGCTGACAGAGGGAGGCAGGAGCTGACAGAGAGGGGAGTAGCTGACAGAGGGAGGGGGAGCTGACAGAGATGGGAGTAGCTGACAGAAGCTGACAGAGAGGGGGGTAGCTGACGGGGGGGAGCTGACAGAGAGGGGAGTAGCTGACAGAGGGAGGGGGGAGCTGACAGAGAGGGGAGTAGCTGACAGAGGGAGGGGGGAGCTGACAGAGAGGGGAGTAGCTGACGGGGGGTAGTTGACAGAGGGGGGTTAGCTGACAGGGGGGGGTAGCTGACAGAGGGGGGGTAGCTGACAGAGAAGGGGAGTAGCTGACAGGGGGGGTAGCTGACAGGGGGGTAGATGACAGAGAGGGGAGTAGCTGACAGAGGGAGGGGGGATGTGACAGAGGGAGGGGGGAGCTGACAGAGGGAGGGGGGAGCTGACAGAGGGGGGAGTAGCTGACAGAGGGGGGAGTAGCTGACAGAGGGAGGGGGGAGCTGACAGAGAGGGGAGTAGGTGATAGAGGGAGGGGAGAGCTGACAGAGAGGGGAGTAGCTGACAGAAGCTGACAGAGAGGGGAGTAGCTGACGGGGAAGGAGCTGACAGAGGGGGGAGTAGCTGACAGAGGGAGGGGGGAGCTGACAGAGAGAGGAGTAGCTGACAGAAAGAGAGGAGTAGCTGACGGGGGGTAGTTGACAGGGGGGGGTAGCTGACAGGGGGGGGGTAGCTGACAGAGAGTGGAGTAGCTGACAGAGGGAGGGGGGATAGCTGACAGAGAGGGGAGTAGCTGACAGAGGGAGGGGGAGCTGACAGAGAGGGGAGTAGCTGACAGAGGGAGGGGGGAGCTGACAGAGAGGGGAGTAGCTGACAGAGAGGGGAGTAGCTGACAGAAGCTGACAGAGAGGAGAGTAGCTGACAGAGGGAGGGGGGAGCTGACAGAGGGAGGGGGGGTAGCTGACAGAGAGGGCAGTAGCTGACAGAGAGGGGAGTAGCTGACAGAGAGGGGAGTAGCTGACAGAGGGAGGGGGGGGGTAGCTGACAGAGAGGGGAGTAGCTGACAGAGGGAGGGGGGAGCTGACAGAGAGGGGAGTAGCTGACAGAGGGAGGGGGGAGCTGACAGAGAGGGGAGTAGCTGACAGAGGGAGGGGGGAGCTGACAGAGAGGGGAATAGCTGACAGAAGCTGACAGAGGGAGGGGGGAGCTGACAGAGGGGGGAGTAGCTGACAGAGAGGGGAGTAGCTGACAGAAGCTGACAGAGAGGAGAGTAGCTGACAGAGGCAGGGGGGAGCTGACAGAGGGAGGGGGGAGCTGACAGAGGGAGGGGGAGCTGACAGAGGGAGGGGGGTAGCTGACAGAGAGGGGAGTAGCTGACAGAGGGAGGGGGGAGCTGACAGAGAGGGGAGTAGCTGACAGAGGGAGGGGGAGCTGACAGAGGGAGGGGGAGCTGACAGAGAGGGGAGTAGCTGACAGAAGCTGACAGAGGGAGGGGGAGCTGACAGAGGGAGGGGAGAGCTGACAGAGAGGGGAGTAGCTGACAGAAGCTGACAGAGAGGGGGGTAGCTGACGGGGGGGAGCTGACAGAGAGGGGAGTAGGTGACAGAGGGAGGGGAGAGCTGACAGAGAGTGGAGTAGGTTACAGAGGGAGGGGAGAGCTGACAGAGAGGGGAGTAGCTGACAGAGGGAGGGGGGAGCTGACAGAGAGGGGAGTAGCTGACAGAGAGGGGAGTAGCTGACAGAGGGAGGGGGGAGCTGACAGAGAGTGGAGTAGGTTACAGAGGGAGGGGAGAGCTGACAGAGAGGGGAGTAGCTGACAGAGGGAGGGGGGAGCTGACAGAGAGGGGAGTAGCTGACAGAGAGGGGAGTAGCTGACAGAGGGAGGGGGGAGCTGACAGAGAGGGGAGTAGGTTACAGAGGGAGGGGAGAGCTGACAGAGAGGGGAGTAGCTGACAGAGGGAGGGGGGAGCTGACAGAGAGGGGAGTAGCTGACAGAGAGGGGAGTAGCTGACAGAGGGAGGGGGGAGCTGACAGAGAGTGGAGTAGGTTACAGAGGGAGGGGAGAGCTGACAGAGAGGGGAGTAGCTGACAGAGGGAGGGGGGAGCTGACAGAGAGGGGAGTAGCTGACAGAGAGGGGAGTAGCTGACAGAGGGAGGGGGGAGCTGACAGAGAGGGGAGTAGCTGACAGAGGGAGGGGGGAGCTGACAGAGATGGGAGTAGCTGACAGAAGCTGACAGAGAGGGGGGTAGCTGACGGGGGGGAGCTGACAGAGAGGGGAGTAGCTGACAGAGGGAGGGGAGAGCTGACAGAGAGGGGAGTAGGTGACAGAGGGAGGGGAGAGCTGACAGAGAGGGGAGTAGCTGACAGAAGCTGACAGAGAGGGGGGTAGCTGACGGGGGGAGCTGACAGAGAGGGGAGTAGCTGACAGAGGGAGGGGGGAGCTGACAGAGAGGGAAGTAGCTGACAGAGGGAGGGGGGAGCTGACAGAGAGGGGATTAGCTGACAGAGGGAGGGGGGAGCTGACAGAGAGGGGAGTAGCTGACAGAGAGGGGAGTAGCTGACAGAAGCTGACAGAGAGGAGAGTAGCAGACAGAGGGAGGGGGGAGCTGACAGAGGGAGGGGGGGTAGCTGACAGAGAGGGCAGTAGCTGACAGAGAGGGGAGTAGCTGACAGAGGGAGGGGGGTAGCTGACAGAGAGGGGAGTAGCTGACAGAGGGAGGGGGGAGCTGACAGAGAGGGGAGTAGCTGACAGAGGGAGGGGGGAGCTGACAGAGAGGGGAGTAGCTGACAGAGGGAGGGGGGAGCTGACAGAGAGGGGAGTAGCTGACAGAAGCTGACAGAGGGAGGGGGGAGCTGACAGAGGGGGGAGTAGCTGACAGAGAGGGGAGTAGCTGACAGAAGCTGACAGAGAGGAGAGTAGCTGACAGAGGCAGGGGGGAGCTGACAGAGGGAGGGGGGAGCTGACAGAGGGAGGGGGGAGCTGACAGAGGGAGGGGGAGCTGACAGAGGGAGGGGGAGCTGACAGAGGGAGGGGGGTAGCTGACAGAGAGGGGAGTAGCTGACAGAGGGAGGGGGAGCTGACAGAGAGGGGAGTAGCTGACAGAGGGAGGGGGGAGCTGACAGAGGGAGGGGGGAGCTGACAGAGAGGGGAGTAGCTGACAGAAGCTGACAGAGAGGGGAGTAGCTGACAGAGGGAGGGGAGAGCTGACAGAGAGGGGAGTAGGTGACAGAGGGAGGGGAGAGCTGACAGAGAGGGGAGTAGCTGACAGAAGCTGACAGAGAGGGGGGTAGCTGACGGGGGAGGTGACAGAGAGGGGAGTAGCTGACAGAGGGAGGGGGGAGCTGACAGAGAGGGGAGTAGGTGACAGAGGGAGGGGAGAGCTGACAGAGAGGGGAGTAGGTGACAGAGGGAGGGGAGAGCTGACAGAGAGGGGAGTAGCTGACAGAAGCTGACAGAGAGGGGGGTAGCTGACGGGGGAGGTGACAGAGAGGGGAGTAGCTGACAGAGGGAGGGGGGAGCTGACAGAGAGGGGAGTAGGTGACAGAGGGAGGGGAGAGCTGACAGAGAGGGGAGTAGGTGACAGAGGGAGGGGGGAGCTGACAGAGAGGGGAGTAGCTGACAGAGAGAGGAGTAGCTGAGGGGGGGTAGTTGACAGAGGGGGGGTAGTTGACAGAGGGGGGGGGGTAGCTGACAGAGAAGGGGGGTAGCTGACAGAGAAGGGGGGTAGCTGACAGGGGGGTAGCTGACAGAGAGGGGAGTAGCTGACAGAGGGAGGGGGGAGAGAGAGAGGGTGCCCTAATAGAGAGGGGGTGGCTTACAGAGTGGGGGTAGTGGGGGGAGTAGCTGACGGGGGGTAGCTGATAGGGGAGGGGAGCTGAAAGAGGGGGGTAACTGACAGGGGGGGTAACTGACAGAGGGGGGGTAACTGACAGAGGGGGATAGCTGACAGGAGGGGGAGTGGCTTACAGAGGGGGGAGTGGCTGACAGAGAGCGGCAGGCTGACAGAGGGGGGTGAGAGGGCGGATGAGAAAATGACCTCAATGAGGACTCGAGGAGACAGCAGAGCACACGGCAGGGAAGGAGGCGGGACTCCGGACGGCCGCGATCACCCACAGTCCAGCCCCGCCTCCACATGAGACCAAGTCTACCGGGCCAATCACAGACCCTCGTGTCCACCGCCCGCACATGACCTATTCAGCCAATCACAGGCTGAATAGGTACGCCTGCTGACCATCGCTGAGCTCGGCTCGCAGGCGGAGCGCACAGGCAGTAATATATGTGTAACACTGATGGCGGGCGCGGGAATCAGGATGTGCCGCTCTAGGTTGAACTGCTGCTATATGTGCCCGGGTTTCAGGTGGCTTGAAAACCGGGCACATGTGTCCAAACCCGGACTGTCCGGGTCAAAACCGGACAGGTGGCAACCCTAGGGTCGTAGCTCGGTGACCTGGGGTTACAGGGACCCCAAATTTGGGGTTTAGTTAGCTGAAGTCCTCCCCCACGACAAGTCATGGGGCTCCACGGACCTATGGTTCCGGAGATACAGGGGGCTCCTTGCACAGCCTGTCAGAAGCTACATACAGCGCGGCCAGTTTAAATACAAGCTGTTACACTTTGCAGCAGACTGAGGGGATGAGCTCAATGGACAGCTTGGAGCCTTGGACCAATAGTAAACCACCATTGGAACATAAAAATGCTGCAGTGGAGGCTGTCCTCTCACTGCAGTGTCAAAGAAGGGGGCATGTGTCTAAAAGACACATGCTCCCTTGCAGCCCACCCCTCCTAAAGCGGATCTTCAGTCATCTTTGCAACTTTCCATCTATTAAATCTTCTGTCCTTGTTGTTTTAACTTTGGATAGTAAAACTTTTTTTTTTGCCAGTAAATACCTTATATAGCCCACTTCCTGTTTCTTATCTGGCCATTAGCCTAGGCTTATGACATCATGCACACCTCTCTCTTTCACTCTCGTGAGAGTTTGCCAGGAAGGGAGGAGGGATGAGTCATAAGAGGGCCAATGAGAGCTGCAGGGCTGCAGAGCTGGAGGTGGGCCTCCTGTGTGTCTGTGTAAATCCAGGAAGTGAACAGGCAGCAGCTTTGGCTGCCCACAGTTAAAATCGCTGCTGCCAGATTCAGTGGAGGGAGATTTCTGCAGCATATTTGGCAAGTACAGAATCACAGTATGTATAAAATCATATGCAAAGTGGTTGGAGGGAAGCTTCAGAATGGCAAAGATGTTTTTATTACAAATTATGCATTTTGCAGCAGACTGCAGTTCCTCTTTAACTACAAGGAAAAATATGGGTTTATGGATATAAGGTTTACCCATAATCCCATGTTTTTCTCACACAGTTAAAAGGGAGAATCTGCTGCTGCTGAAAAGGTACTTTTTCAATCAAGCTAAATCATATATTATTATGCTATATGTTATAACATAATCATTTATTATTTATCTATTTACTGTGAAATTACTGGTTTGAAGTTATAAAACAATATATAATAATTATTTGTATATTACTTACTTATGGTAATTAACCCCTTGCCACCCAGGCCTATTCCGACACTTCTCTGCTACATGTAAAAATCATATGTTTTTTTTTTGCTAGAAAATTACTCAGAACCCCCAAACATTATATATATCTATATATATGTATATATATATATATCTATATATCTATATATATACACACATATATATATATATATATATATATATATATATATATATATATATATATATATATATATATATATATATATATAGATATAGATATATATATATATCTATATATATATAGAGATTTATATATATATATTTTTTAGCAGACACTCTAAGGAATAAAATGGTGGTCGTTAAAACCTTTTATGTCACAAGGTATTTTTGCAGCAATTTTTCAAACGCGTTTCTTTTGTTTCTTTTGGAGAAAAAACTTTTATGAGTACCACAAAAAAAACAAAAAAAAAACCACAAAAGTTAGCCCGATTTTTTTATAATGCAAACGATGTTGTTACACAGAGTAAATAGATACCTAACATGTCACACTTTAAAATGACACAAACTTGGTATAATGGCGCCAAACTTCAGTACTTAAAAATCTCCATAGGTGACACTTTAATATTTTTTTACAGGTTACATCTTTTGAGTTACAGAGGAGGTCTAGTGCTAGAATTATTGCTTTCGCTCTAACATTCACGGCGATACCTCACATGTGTGGTTTGAACGCCGTTACATTTGCTAAAACAATATGCTACATATGCTAAAACAAATCCTTATGCTGGTTAAATTAGTAAACTATGAGAACTAATAAAGGTGCTATATACAACTAGTAGAATTGCAATCGCCTACATTATGAGAATGGAAAACGTAACTTGTGAATATGTAACCTGTGTGTATCTGTCTCTGATACTAGTCAGTGCCTCACCAGCCACTGACCTCCCCGCACGTCCCTGGTGAACAAAGATTTGGAGATGAACCCATTCATGGACCAGCCACTTGATCGTTTTCTTGTGAATAATCAAAGATCTGCAAATGGCCTTACATTAAATTGCCAAAAGCTTCAGAATAATCGTAGTTTTGCTCATTCCTATGGGAGGCGCAAGAAGTTGGTAGGCACCCAGCAAGCGATTCTAAATTTAGGCCATTAATTAAACACAGTTGTGAAATCTTTTCACATTCCCACCATTGAGAAACAACACCATATGTACACATTGTGCCCCGTCTAATTATTCCTGAGTTGTAAAGTCACATTATGGCAGACTCATCATGGTTTCCAGTGATGGGTGTATAGTTTAATAGAATCACACAACACTTATATTTTTTGGCACAACAGTGGGAGTGATCACAACAGATACAAAAATGTTTCAGAACATGGTTTTCGCTTTTGTACTGACCGGGCTGCTCTACAAGGAATTCTGATCTAGTCATATGCAGGAAAATGTCAAAAAATGTCAAACATCTTTAATAGCCTAACATACCCCTTTTTTTGAACTCAATGTAAAAATAGTAAGTTTGTCATGATATACTACAGGTGCTTCCTTGCTCTCCTCCTCGTCTCCTTTTGGGGGTCCATATGAATGGTCTCTTGTAAGTTCCTTGAGGCCCGGGTCCATGCCGTGGGAGGCGGAGTTGACACACAAATGGTCTCGGGATTTCTGAAACTAGCTTTTAAAGAAAATTCTGGCTATAGAACATGTCTTTCTCTCTTCCAACATCATGATTGGTAAATATACATTGTTGTGTGGTTAGATACAATGATAAAATATAAAATGATTATTAAATTAAAAAATATCTCTTTTTTTCTGCATAGAATAAAATATCCCTCTTGAAGAAGACCACAATTAGAAGGGTCGAAACGCGTAGGGGTTTTATGTGGAAGACCACTTTTGCAGTAAAACACAAATTTTATTAGGATTTCATACAATATGTAGTTCCATTATGATTGATGGTTTTGCCATTTTCATGTAAATGCCAGAGGTCAGTTTTTTACAGCTCTTATGTAATTGCTAAATTGTCTTTTGATACAATAAAGAATTTTTAATCAATGACCTCTGATTTTTTTGGCTGCTAAAAAACCCCATAAGGGAATCTCTCCATATATGCAGGAAAATGTTTTGTGTTTGAGATCAATCCAAAGTCAGACATCATTTTCCAACTCACATGAGATGCATTTACATTGGTGCCCTTGGAGGAATAACGCCTCATTCACACCAAAACGATTTTAAGCACATTTTCTGAAGCGTTTCAACACTCATCACAGGATTTCTAATTTTTTTCTATTGGACCCAATATACAGACTGTCACTTTACTGCCTACAAAAAGTACAGGAGCTTCTTTGGGCAGTAAAGTGCATTTTTCATCCATAGACTTTAATGGGAGTGCCTGAAAGACTGTCCCCTCCTCCGAATAACATACTTAAATAATACTCTTAAATAAAATAGCTTATGCACAAAAACTTGTGAAAAGTGAGCATACAAACGCGAGTGTGGCACCCTTGTCTTAAACAGGGGCTACTGGTAAATTTAGCTTTGCTGGGTTGTAGGTAACTCCGTATAGCTGTAGTTCCTACCTTTTGCAAGTAGGTGTCACTAGTACCTTTTGCATTAGTATGAATATGCATATTACTCTCAGCCAATCAGTAAGAGTTTTATGGCCACAGAGCATGCTAGGAGAGAATATAAATATTTGGTCAAGTGACCAGGGTCCTCCCACCCTATAGCTAAATCTGTTCCTACCTTTTGCCAGTAGGTGTCACTGGTACCTTTAGCATTAATATGAATATGCATATTTCTCTCAGCCAATCAGTAGGAGTTTTATGACCACTGAGCATGCTGGGAGAGAATATAAATATTTGGTCAAGTGACCAGGGTCCTCCCACCCAGACCCTGGTCTGGTGTGGATGGTGTGAGGAACAGCTGCATTAGATGAGACCTAAAGTCTAAGGCCCAGTGCTCGATGCTCTGCCAGAGAGAGAGATTGTTTGTTGCCTGGGGGGATGAGGAAAGGGATGGAGTTCTGAGATGGAGTACCAGAGGTTACACTTCCATGAGCCGGGGAACTGTGAAAGCCTGGGAATGCATCAAGATGGACTCATCCAGAGAATCCCTGCATACTGCTGTAAGTTTTTTTGTTGCTAAAGTAGACAACGGTTGCTACCCAGATACAGAATGTAGGGTGCAGGCCTAAGGCCCTGGTTCTCTATTGTCACCTACGTGGCTGTTTTGGGGAGTCTACGGGTCTGTCTGTCTACTGTCCCAGGGTGTCCCGTGCCCTGACCCTCTCTCCCTCATTTTGTTGTTGTGAGCAATAAACTCACTTTTGTTCAGCCTACAAGTGGCGTCCACTTTTTTGCAATTATTCACATCCACCCTGCCTAGGAACTAGCACCTTGAGGTAAAATGTCAGCCCTTCCTGATGCCCTTCTTGATGCCGGGTGTCAGGGGAGCTCTACACACAGAAAAAATGCACTGAAAACAAATAAAAAGAAGCCAATGCTCAAGTGTGAACCTAACCCAAAAGAAAAGCGATGCATGAAAAAAGCAACAATGAACATGAAGTGTGCTATCTGTGTGTAAAATCCAAAATGAAATTGGCACGGGATCATGTGACATCCCTTAGTGTATTTTACTGAGTGAGATAAAGTACTAGAAAAATGAGATCTGAAATCTGGTTGGTTGCATTATTTTATGTATTATTATATTATTGTAAAAATGGTAATATACAGGAATACATATGCATAATATACAGTATGTACCTCAGCTTGTGTAATTGTTGTCTGTCTTGCTTCTGGTATGGATGGATTTCCATACCCATTAAACCATTAGGGCTGGTTTACACTTGCTTCAAAATGTGGCTTTGGACACACTTTTTTAAAGCGCTCTGAATGCCAATCAAAGCTCCTGTCCCTAAATAAAATGGTAAGCTTACAGTCTTGTTTACACATTGCTTTTGCTTCGCTTCAAAATGTATCCCATATCCCCCATTTGGCACTTCAAAGAGTCTCCAATGCCTCCATAGAAGTCTATAACAAAGCTTGTTTACAGCACCTGCAGCTTTTGAGAGACTTTAATTCAGCTTTAGGTTTGTTTTGGAGGTATTGCAGGTATGAGATATCCCGGGATGCACTGGAAAAACGTCATCAGCAGTCACTTCTGGTTCATGTATATGTATATTGTGGAAGTGTCTGAAGCAGACATCACATCTGGTGTACAATGTGTAGCAGCAGGAAGGTGAGAGGGGTCCAAGATGGAGCAGAGCAACTAGCAGACGGCACGTGTGGTGTGCAACATGGGAATGCTATAGCGGAAGAGGAGTGGGGACCAGAGTGAGAGGACTCAGCATCAGAGAATAAGCAGCACTGGGGGACCGGAGCAGGAGAAACTAGCAATGTCACAGGGGCTGTGCAGTGTGAAAGCAATATAGCAGGAGGTGAGTGGGGACCAGGGAGCGAGGAGAATCAGCAAACCAGAAGATCAGCAGAGCTGTACGGAGTGGGGAATCAGCAAAATTGAGGGTTAGTACTGAGTGGGGGATCAGCAGAGCTGGGGGGTTAGTACTGAGTGGGGGATCAGCAGAGATGGGGGTTAGTACTAAGTAGGGGATCAGCAGAGATGGAGGATGCTACTGAGTGTGGAATCAGTAGAGCTGGGGATACTGCGGAGTGGAGCATCAGCAAAGCTGAGAGTACTACTGAGCAGGGAATCTACTGAACAATGGTGCTAATAAGCTGGGGATCTGCTGAACGAGGGTACCAATGAGCTGGGGATCTGCTGAACAGGGGTACTAATGAGTTGGGGATCATAAGCATTTTTTAGGGGTGGGCACAGAACACACATGGTCCACCCCTAAAAAATGCTTATGTACCCTGCGAATGCAGGTATACATGTTATGCCGCATGAGATTCCATGTGTTCTTGTGCCTGGATGTGCATGCTCACATGCGCATGTGTGGGGGGCCCCACATATGTGCACATACGAGAACCCTTAATTGTGATTCATCTGGAAGACCCATGAGTTCCAGATACATACACACGATTGCCAGATAATTTTAGTAATCATGGGAATTATTGTGTAGAGTGCATCATGTATCATACACTGTATTATATTATATTATATTACATACTGCATTATCTTCAGTATCCTTACTAATATTTTTATTTACATTTATTATTTTTTAATTAATTAATTAATTAATTAATTTTTAATTTTTAATCATTACTTTATATATATATTTACTTGATATATGTATATAATTTTTCATATATGTACATTTTTCTTCATCTTTATGAATTCATAATTTATTAGACAAATGTTGAATTTATCATTCCATGAATTTCAAATGACCCCTATTATCCATATGTGACCGTTACAATTGATCCTATTAATTTAACTCATTATAATTCTATTTCTGTTCCTCCAATATATATTTCCTGATTCGTTGCAACCCTTGGTGATAATAAAAATGTAAATGTGTATGTCCATAAGTGCTTTAACATTTAACTACATTGCTGACAGTAACCTAGTGTATGCCGGCAACCCAGTGACTCTCATCCAATAGCAATTAGTGTTATGTTTTTGCTGTGCTCCATCCTGGGAGCCTATATAAGACTGACAGCCTCTACTACCAATCAGATCTGAGGAAAAAGCGGAAGCTTTGAAACGCGTCATCTGACACGCCCAGAAGTCACTTCCGGTTTCCGAATTGCAACGAATGCGTTCCAGGCTGACACGCATGCTGCCGCCTCCGCTGCCGAGCAATACACAGGCCGGCCGGGACCCACACAGCCCGGCTGGCTCTATCATTTGGATCCCTTCATCTCATCCAGGATCAGTTCAGCATACTGGGACCACACTCAGGACGTATTCCCGCACACCCCATATTGAGATACACCCATGCTTGTTTCTCACTACTATCATGTGAGCAGCCATTTGGCTGATTATATTATCAATAATATATATTTATCAATAAAACATCATTTTAAACATATTGCACTTAGTAGGCTCCCCTTTTTGTTCTTTTACCAAACAGGACATTTGCCTGGCTTCATTAAAGCTTCAAAAACGCATAATTGAAGCATCAAAAACACATCAAAAAAGCATGTTGAAGAGGTTGGCGCTTTAATGTGTGTTGAAGTTGAAGCAAGTGTAAAGAAGCCCTTACACCAATTACAGTAGCCCAAAATGAGGCAGACATTATATATATATATATATATATATATATATATATATATATATATATATATATATATATATATATATATATGTGTGTATTCAGATCTTATTTTATCTAGTCTTTCAGGCTGAAGTCTATGGGACCATTCCACAACTACCCCACAATTGTGTGCAATTGTGGTGCGGTTGTGTGGCATTTACAGTGTTAAATAAGTCAGTGAGGAGGTGATATAACACCCCCTCACCATCTGCCAAATGCCCGCTGAAAAGCAATCCGAATGCTGATTGCTCTTTAGAAGACATCACACTGTTCTGTTTACAGGAAATCTGTACTGATAGACAACATAGGAACTGGCATTGCTGAGCTCCTTCCAATAAATAATAGTCCCCTGTGTGTCCCTGACTACTGGATAAAGAATAGGAAGTCAAAGTGATGTTAGAACCCCCAATGCTTATATTTGATCAACCTAAGCCATTGGATTAACATGACAGCCGGGCAAATAGCATTTTCAGAAGGAGGTCTTTGACGGAAAGCGGCATATTCTGTCAGTATAGCTTTCCTCTGAAGCAACAAAGAGGTTAGGAATTTATTGTGATGTCTGAAGGTTGGTGGTGGAATGAAGAAAAAGTGGGAAAATGGTCAAAAAGTGTAAAAACCTGCAGAAAAGATAAAAGGTAAAATGATGCCACTTCAAAAAAGATATTCACCCATTAGTAAATAAATCCAATGGACTTTGAGGATTTCAGGTAAGATCGCACAATGAGATACCAAAGCTTAGATTTTCTTATGAAGAGGATTTAAAGGGGTAAAGAAGATAAAAGGCAACAAAATAGTGCTTTGAAGCAGAACTACAACCCACCAAAATCAAAATGCTATTTCATTGATTTTTAATATTCAAATCAAAATCACCCATCCATCCATGTCTCCGTTCTTGGGAAATCACTTTGAAAAACACCCCCCTAGCATTTCTGGCCATGGCCAACTTGAGTAAGGACAGATGATTCATGTAGCATTTATTTCCTGGAATCCATCTGCCCTTAGCTCAGGCATGCACGCAGGAGAGTGTGCTTAGCTTAGAAAACCCCTCCTCCTCTTCTCCTCTCCCAAAGACTCCTGGGATGTATGACATCATTTTGGCCTGAAGAAATGTAAAAAAAAAATTCACACACACCACTCAATATAATCTACCTTCCTATCTATTTGCGGATGCTAGCAGCATAAGGATTAATAATAGTCAATGGTGATTGAGAGAGTAAAGTTCTGCTTCAACTTTTTTAAATAGGCCCTTATGGAATGGCAGCCCTGATCGGATTGGGGTATCCCAAAACCTCTATACAGTATGACTGATTCATTGATTAAAAAGTTCTCTGCAGTCCTTTACCAGTACACATCTCCAAACAATTGAACCCATGCCTCCATGTTTAAGAATGAAGCTTTTAGGGGGCTTCCCAACTAGAAGATTCATTTTTATTAGCTGGTTATACCTAATACAACCTATAGATACCTCCCCCCCCATCTCACAGAACAAATTGGGATACTGGTAAATGGTTTTGCTATACTGGAAGAAGTCATTTAACATTGATGGTTTGACTTCTGCCAAAACTTTGATTATGCTGACATCTTGTGGTGACAAATGGAGTGGCAAGTTCCAACTTATGCCTGGAATGTTGAGCATTCTATCCAATCACTATAACTCTCCTTATAGTTTTGGGATTGTTTCTCCTTCATTACGGTAAAAGGGGGTCAACGGCATTCTTTGGGTATCTTTCAGCATGAAATAGTTCTTCTGATTGTTATAATGACACTACTCCTTCAAGAACATCTCAGCAATGGCAGCCTCCTCATAGCTCCCAACTGTCCCTGATTTTGAGGGACTATCCCTGTTTTGGAACAAAGTCACTTTGTCCCCCTTTCCTCCTCATTTGTCCCTTATTTTGGTCTGATCTATATATCTGTATATAAAATGCACTTTTTTGTCTTTCAAAAAGTGTTTGCTAATCCTTTCATCCAGTTTCTAACTTGTTGCATTTGAAAATTTCAAAAGCCAGTAAAAAGGAACAGCAGTGGTAAAACAAGCACTTGTGGCTTTAACTAATCACTTTTTGTATAGTTCTCCTTTAAGGGGGTGTGGCGGGCGTGTGCCCTCATTCCCATCCCAAAAAGTTGGGAGGTATGGCTTACTGGTAGGTTCTTTTCTATCCTCTTGCCACCCACATACTGTGTAATGCGTGGTGGCAAAGAGGGTAGGCTTTAACTCCCAACGACATACATATGTGTCCATGGACAGCCAGCCAAGGTTTCTGTGCCAAGAACATGCTCACTGCTGTCATAGTGGGATGGGGGGAACTGGCACCCAATTATGTGATGACTGTGACAGCCAATCACAGTGGTCACATGATTAGGCAGTCCTTCCAACCCAATCAAGTGTAAAGACCCAGTTAAAGGGACACCAGGACTGGGTGGGAAGGTGTTAAAGTTTTGGTATTACTGCAACCAGTGGCGTAGCTAGCACATCTGGCACCCGGGGCTGGTCATTTTTTTGCACCCCCCCCCCCCCCCCCAAGCAAACAAGCAAAATGGTATGGCGTCTTCTGATAATGGCATCTTCCAATAATAGTGTTTTCCAATGATGGTGTCTTCCAGTAATGGCGTCTTCTAATAATAGTCTCTTACAATAATGCTGTTTCCCAATAATGGTGTCTTCCAGTAATAGTGTCTTCTAATAATGGTGTCTCCTAAGCAGCCTGGGGAACCATCCAATCCACAACAGAAGATTTATTAATCAGAAGGGTAGACTCCAGGTTCCTTACTCCAGGACTCTAGAGAACCCTCTCCCCATGTCTTTCCTTCCTCCTTTTCAGCTACCTTTCACTTTCCACCTTCCAATGTCATCCAATAATGGTGTCTTCCAATAACAATGTTTTCCAATTAAATGTTTTCCATTAATGGTGTCTTCTGATAATGGTGTCTTCCAATAATAGTGTTTCCCAAAAATGATGTCTTCTGATAATGGTGTCTTCCAATAATAGTGTCTTCTGATAATAGTTTCTTCCAATAATGATGTCTTCCAATATTTATGTCTTCCAGGCAGCCTGGGCTATAATTCTACCCAATCCACAACAGAGGATCTGTTACTTAGTAGAGTCCAGGTTCCCTACCCCAGGACTCTATAGACCCCTCTCCCCATGTCTTTCCATTCCCTTTCTCAGCAATCTTTCACTTTCCTCCTCTCTTCTGTCTATCTCTCACATCCTAAACCCTTCTTATTTACCTCCTTCAATACCTCCCCCTCAACTCCCTAGACTCCCTGATTATTTTACAATTAGAATAGCACTATGAACCATGATTAACAACATGTCATCCATTTGTTCCTACAACTTCTAAGCCTTCCTGGTAGCCCTTCTGGTGACCTAGTGTGAAACACCTTAACGATATTATGCACTCTACTATTAAACCCCAAAACAAACATTTTATATATTACACCTTACCATTTCTTGAATGTGGTGGCTGCATTCGTTTTCTGTTATTAGTTATTCTGTTTTCCTTTATTATCACCTGTTGATCCGACCAGTAACACACATCCAGTCTTAGGGTGGCTTCTCTGTCTATGAAGGAGAAATGGAGACACCCTTGGACACCACCAGTGCTGTCTGGAGAGGGTAGTGTACGATGGACTAGTAGATTTAGGTGAGCTTTTAAAAAAAGTGCCTAACAACAATATTCTTAAATCCAGCGAACACTTTTTAACCCCTTCCCACTGACGTAACACATATATGTGGTCCCAATGCACTGGGCTTTTTTTCCGTTGGGCCGCATATATGCGTATCTCCCTTTGTGCTGAAAATGCACTGCACAGCGCGCTTTAAGCACAGAAACCAGGATCCCTCTTCATTCCTAGTAAAAACTGACCACACTAAGCAGGAGAGCACACTGTGGTCAGTTCTCTAGCTATGCTGGGAACTTAGTGTGCTCTCCTCCAATGATCCGACTTGTCCTGACATACCCCCTCTGCACAGCCATCCGCTGGCAAGCTCAGTGTGCTGCTGCTTCTCCTCCCCCAGCTCTTATGCAGCTGAAATCAGAGGGAATGTGATTACTTTTAAAAAAAGGGAAAAAAGGTATTTATAATGTTTTTTTTTTAACCTATAAAAAAAAGTTTTGCTTTTTATTTTTATTTTAAACTGATCGGGTTGTTTTACAAGGTGATCAATTACAATCACTTTAAGTAAAATTAAAATTTTTCTTGTGACTATGAAACTTGCATGTTTCTCAAAAAAAAAAAAAAAAGAAGGAAAAATAAAGTTTGAAAGGCTTTTGTGTGGGCTTGAGCTTTTTGATGATATTGGTACTCCCATAGATGAGGGTGGAGTCACCTGCTAATGGTTTTTGATTGGGCAAGGCTTCTATTTATATTCTCAACCGAATGTTAGTGAAACGACTAAATCAATTAAAGGTTTTAATACAGATTCTTCATGCTGTAGCTTTTCCTGCCTTGCCGGGCTGAGTGCTGGGGAACCTGGAAGAGTTTTTCTCACTTGTAGAGAATTTCCTTCCTATTTGCACCTTCTGCTGGTTAAATGCACTGAGCAGCTTATTTCTCTTTTCTATCAGGTAGGTGTTTATCATCAACTCTTGCTGAAGCAGCACATTATCATTTAAAAATAGTCTAATGCAAATAGAGGCAGAAAGTATCTTTGTTCATTTTCAGAAGATTAGGATTCCATTGGGCTAATCAAACTGTTTTGCAGATTCACATTTGGCAGCGACTAACACCCACTGATCACTAGGTGGCAGCAGAGACCACAATATGATTCCTTTTAAGTACATGAGCAAGATAATAGATGTAAGATATTCTTAAAGCCCTATGACAGGTTGGGTGAGTCCCCCCTCCTTCCCTAGTTTGTTAACTCTCTTTGTTAACTTTTCTGAAAAAAAAGAAAAGGTGAACCAACACCTTACACCCTGCCCTCTGCTCGGTCCCTGCTGAACATATATCCATGGATGATACAGTTTCACTGTCCACGCAACCTGGTGCCACAGGATGGAGTCCATTGGTGGTACCAACGAGTTCCCATATGCATAAGAGTTCCCGAGCCCCCACAGCTATCATCTCTCTGGGTATAGACTACTGACTGTTTTTAAAATACACAGAACCAGTGGGTTGGACTCAGGAAAGTCTGCCAAAGCGAGAACCGGAAAACACAATTAACCCTAACCTTCCCAACTGGGGCAACACAAACTCTACCTACCTACAAGCGGCTCTGCCTTTTCTCCCTACTCTCACAGGCTTTGCTGAGGCTGTAGGAGTCATTGGCTCCTGCTGCTGTCAATCAAATCCTGTGAGGAGGGAGCGGGGGCAGGGCTGAGCTGCCTTGTGTGTGTCTATGGACGCAAGCAGCGCAGCTCAGGATCGAGCCAGCAGGTGTGCCACCATGGGAAGCAACTTCTTATAGTGGCACACTGGGAAGAAGAGAAGCCAGGAGCACCAAGGTGGGACCCCAGAAGAGGAGGATTGGGGATTTTATTGCACAAAGCAGGTAAGTATAATATGTTTGTTATTTAAATGAAAAAAAAAAATAGAATTTACAATTACTTTAATATCACTTTAACATTATTTACTTTCCCTATAACATAGCAAATCTTCACTTTTTCAGTTCCACTTTAAGCGGCACAATGTACAGTATGTCATTTTAAAATGTTCAAAAATTAAAAAAACGAATACGGGTGATCCAATAGAAAGTTTCTTGTAGTTTATGTATACTGATATGGCAAAATGCATCTTAGATGAAGCATAATAATAGAGGGTAGGTAGTAAGCAGGTAGTATCTCCTCTATGTTCTCCTTGTTGTTGGGCACCAAGTGTGGGTCACATAGGACGCCTACCCAGGGGTGGGTTCAGCTGGGCTACTCTACACACCTTGGTTAGGGTCACTGCCTTACACATGGGTCACCTTTACTTGAACAGAGGACTGAACTCTTGTTAACTTTCTTGATGTTAATGTACACCACTATAGTAACTGTTGCATTTAGGAGGGACACGCTGAGCCGATGCCCACTCCACCTGACCAGCCTATTTGTACGACCTCTCTCCCAGTAACAGAATGGGGTCCCTCCATTCGCCTAGTGCAGACTCCATGCACCCACTCACGCAACTCTTGCTCTACCAAACCTGTGCAAAGGCTGAGGATTTCGGATTTCTGTGTTGCTGATCTGCTCCCGCTGCTATGGGAGACGAAAGCTTGTGGAGAGAGCACCGACAGCAAATCCTCCTGCAAGAAGCTATCCCTCCTGCCACATGTACACACTTATGACAGGCTGCTAGTGAAACCTTTGTTATTCTTGGTAACCACCTGTATCTTCACACGGTATTAACTCTTGTCATGCTGTCTCCATACCCCATTGTGTTTCAACTGACCCAACTGTGAGCTATGTGTGTCGGTTAATTATAGTGTATTACACCACTTTAATAACTTCAGACCAGACGAGGACATCGTTTTAAAGGTTTACTGAAAACTCTCAGCATAACAGTTCCAAAACTAAGTGTACAGTTTTTTTCTAACATCCCTATTCCCTAACTCTTTGTAGCTGCCCCAGCATACCTTCACAGGAATCCATTATAGCATATCTGAGTCCATTATAGCAGTTTTCCAGACTTGGTATCTTGAGGCGATTTTCAGATATCACTGGTCCCGTACTCTGTAGAAGACTCTTTATCCATAGGTGCTCCGGACTCTGCAGTAGACTGGACAGATGGACTCCGGCAATGGCAACATGTCTTATACTGTGCGCACCCCTGGATCGGACCCTTGTTCCTTTTTTCACTTAGGACCAGGGGGTTGGACCATAAAAAGCCCGCCAAGAAAGATCCGGGAAGACAGTTAACTCTAACGCTCCTGGCCGGGGCAGCATTAAAATAAAAGTGGTTGTAAAGGCTCAAGGTTTTTTAACCTTCATGTATTCTGTTCATTAAGGTAAAAAAAATCTGTGAGCTGCAGCCCTCCCAAATACTTACCTGAGTCCCATTGCGATTCAGCGATGTGCACAACAGCCCGAACTCTCTGGGGACTCTCCCTCCTCATTGGCTGAGACAGCAGCGGGAGCCATTGGCTTCCAGGGCTGTCAATCACAGACAGTGAGCCAATGAGAAGAGAGGGGGCAGGGCTGAGCCACGGCTCTGTGTTTGAATGGGCACGCAGAGCAGCAGCTCAGGAGGGAGCCTGCTTGGGTGCCTCGGCAGGAGGGAGGGGCCAGAAGTGTCGGTGGGGGACCCCAGAAGGGGAGGATCAGGTCAAAACCATTGCACAGAGCAGGTAAATATGACATGTTTGTTATTTTTGTTTAAAAAAAAAAATGCCTTTAATATCACTTTAACCTGCTTAAAAACGGTTCATTATTTGCTACTTTTTGTGAATGAAAAGAATGTTTTCAACTTACTAAAATATTCAATCTCACAGAGGAATTAAAATTACGGCATGCATTTTATTGACTTCCATGCAAAAGCCTTTTAGGCTAAAACGATCACACTGGTTTTGCTTTTTAAAATACATTTAGCTCCTGGCTGGTGTTAGACGTGAAGTTCTATGTTGTATCTGTTTAGGAGGGCAGAAAAAGAGCCATTTATAGGGAAGATAAAAAATGAAAATGAGTAAAATATAAAGGCTTCCAAGGGTTAAAGAGCTATCATTAGGATTTTCATTTTACAACTCTGCCCCCTATGGGATAAAATACATGTAGTACTTTTTCCTGAGCTTCAAAGTGCTTTCTGAAGCCTAGTACAGATGATTAGAAAACAGTAAAAAAATCTCTGTGTTTGGAATGATCGTTCGATTTTGTCTTATTCTACTTTCGGGAGGCGATGTTGTTCGTCCAGTTTTCTAATAATGTATACTATGCATACTTCCCAACATTTTGAGATGGGAATGAGGGACACCTACTAACAAATGTATGTAGGCATAGAACACGCCCCCTGCCACACCCCCTTAAAGGAGAATTAACCAAAAAAAAAAAAAAAAGGTTAATTAAATCCACAAGTGCTTTTTTTTATCCACTACTATTCCTTTATATTGGCTTTTAAAATGTACAAATGCAGTAATTTAGAAATTGAATGAGAGGTTTAGTACTGGGAAACACTTTTTGAAAGATAGTGCATTTTATATATAACTATATAGATCAAACCAAAATGAGGAGGAAAGAGGGACAGAGGGACATTGCTCCAAATCAGGGACAGTCCCTCGAAATCATGGACACTTGGGAGCTTTGGTACTAGGCTTAAAGCGGAGTTTCAACCACTTTTTTAAGTCCCCCCCCCTGCATTGGTGATCACATTTTCATTACTCATTGGAAGTTTTTTTTTTTTTTTTCTAAAGCTGTTTACAAATATTTGTCCATAAGAATGGTCCTCTTCTGTACCTTGCCGCTGTGAGGTACATCATATCTGGCCGCTCATTGGCTCCTGGGATATGAGTGTCATCAATCCCAGGATTCAATGGGCAGCTTCTGCTTCTAGCATAGCGGTATTTCCAAAAGCTGCACTTTGTACGCAATGCGCATGTGCGAGATCGGGAGGTGCATGCTAGGTATCCAGCGGCGCCGTATCCAAGAAGGAGCAACGAGTGGGCTTCAGATACCCACACTGAAGATGGGAGCTCGCTTGCTAAGGCGAGCAGACGAGCACGGTGAGTTTTTGTCAAAGAAAAATCTAATAAGAAAAACTACATTTAGTACAAATGCCGGAATGTATTAGATAAGATGAGACCATTGCGGGGGGGGGGGGGGGGGGGCTAGTAAAAAAAGGTCTGGAACTCCCCTTTAAGGCATGGCAAGAAAAAGGGTCACATTCATATTATAACACTTCCAATTCTACACGGGAACTTGGCTACATACAGGGGGAATTTTCCTTTGTCGTTCGAGAATTTTTGTACTATTACTGGCGATCTCGTGTTCAACATGGCACAAACAATCTGAAAAAAAATCAAACGATTGTTCATCTGATTTTCTAATAATGTGTACTAGGCTCAGCCCTAGCTATGAGTACCGACCTGCCCACCTTTCCTCCTGCCATGGATGGTCTGACAATAGTTATGAAGGAAAACAGTGTTACAATAGTGAATATTCATTTGCTGTTGTAACACACCTGGGTGGGCTCCGCTCCCATTCTCTGCGCCCCAAGCCCATCCTATTTTGAAGCCTATTAGAGCCTGTGGCTCTAATCAGGTGCTAAACCCCCCCCCCCCCCCGCTATTGTAATTCATGCATCAGGCGTCCTGCAAGGGACTGGATGCATGGATAGGGGAAGGTGGCGATGGATGGAGTGGGGCGGCGCCTGTGCGCCCTTAATGGACAAGCCGCCCCTGCTCATTTGTATACTTTGGGTTACTTTTGTGTAGCCATTGAGGAAAATCAACATGTTTACGAGTTTATCTTATCACAGCCATACCTCCCAACTTTTTGAGATGTGAATGAGGGACACCTATCAGCAAAAGTATGCAGGCATAGGACACACCCCTTGCCACGCCCCCTTAAAGGAGCATTCTACAAAAAACAAGATTGGTTAAAACCACAAGTGCTTTTTTTACCACTGCTATTGCTTTATATTAGTTTTTGGAATTTACAAATGCAGCAATTTAGAAATCAGATGAAAGGTTTAGCGCTGGAAAACACTTTTTGATAGATATAAAGTGCATTTTATATACAGCTATATAAATCAGACCAAGATGAGGGAAAAATGAGGAGGAATGAGGGACAGAGGGACATTGTTCCAAATCAGGGACTCCAAATCAGGGACATTGTTCCAAATAAGAGACAAGCCCTCTAAATCAGGGACAGTTACATAGTTACATAGTAGGTGAGGTCAAAAAAAGACACAAGTCCATTAAGTCCAACCTATGTGTGTGATTATGTGTCAGTATTACATTACATATCCCTGTATGTTGCGGTCATTCAGGTGCTTATCTAATAGTTTCTTGAAACTATCAATGCCCCCCGCTGAGACCACCGCCTGTGGAAGGGAATTCCACTTCCTTGCCGCTCTTACAGTAAAGAACCCTCTACGTAGTTTAAGGTTAAACCTCTTTTCTTCTAATTTTAATGAGTGGCCACGAGTCTTGTTAAACTCCCTTCCGCGAAAAAGTTTATCCCTATTGTGGGGTCACCAGTACGGTATTTGTGTATTGAAATCATATCCCCTCTCAAGCGTCTCTTCTCCAGAGAGAATAAGTTCAGTGCTCGCAACCTTTCCTCATAACTAAGATCCTCCAGACCCTTTATTAGCTTTGTTGCCCTTCTTTGTACTCGCTCCATTTCCATCCTTCCTGAGGACTGGTGCCCAGAACTGGACAGCATACTCTAGGTGCGGCCAGACCAGAGTCTTGTAGAGTGGGAGAATTATCGTTTTATCTCTGGAGTTGATCCCCCTTTTAATGCATGCCAATATTCTGTTCGCTTTGTTAGCAGCAGCTTGGCATTGCCTGCCATTGCTGAGCCTATCATCTACTAGGACCCCCCCAGGTCCTTTTCCATCCTAGTTGGGAGCTATGTACACAGCCGGTAAACTTGTTTGAAGATTTCCTTGTGTTTGTACCATTGGGGTAAGCATTGTAATCCCAGCACATCAAAAAGTGGAATGTTACCAAAAAACCAAAAACAAATTTATGACAGAAAAGTCCTTTGGCCTGCTTCTGCCATAAACCCTTCTTATGGCCTGTCAGCGTTTATGCACATTTGTACACTGCCCATGGGCAGCTCAGGGTACATTATTTATGGCATTTACCCACTTCCTGACCAGGCCAATTGCACGGCCGTGCGACGCTGCTCCCAAACAAAATTTTTGTCCTTTTTCCCCACAAATAGAGCTTTCTTTTGGTGGTATTTGATCACCTCTGCAGTTTTTATTTTTTGCACTATAAACAAAAAAAAACAAAAAACTTTTTTTTACTTTCTGCTATAAAATGTTTAAAAAAAAAAATGTAAAAAAAACAAATTTATTCATCAGTTTAGGCCGATATGTATTCTGCTACATATTTTTGGTAAAACAATTGTAATAAGCGTATATTGATTGGTTTGTGCAAACGTTATTGCTTCTACAAAATAGGGGATAGATTTATGGCATTTTTAATTTTTTTTAAATTTTATTTACTAGTAATGGCGGCGATTAGTGATTTTTAGCAGGACTGCGACATTGCCATGGACAGATCGGACACCTAACTGACATTTTTTACTCTTTTTTGGGAACCAGTGACATTACTACAGTAATCAGTGCTAAAAATAAGCACTTTTATTGTACTAATGACACTGGCAGGGAAGGGGTCAACATCAGGGGCGATCAAGGGGTTAAATGTGTTCCCTCAGTGTGTGTTCTAACTGTATGGGGGACTGTGTGACTGGTGAAACCATATAGCAGAAAAACAGGATCTGTGTGATCTCCCCTGTCAGAACGGAGATTTGCCTTGTTTACACAGGCAGATCCCCGTTCTGTCACTGTGGGGAATGATGGCGGGTGGCCGGCGGACATCGAGTCCGCCGTACCCGCTGATTGGCTCCCTCACTGGCCAATAGGAGCGCGTGTGCATGCCCATGAAAGCGAGATCCCGAGCCGACGTACAGCTTGGGTTGCCACCTTTTCAAATCTGAACACTTTAGCAGCGCACAGCAATTTTTTTTATAGTATAAACTATAGATATACTTTGTGATTAAATAACATTTCTAATCATATGAAGTTAATCACAAGAGTCCCCCTTTACATCAGAGTCCACAGAGTCCCCCTTTACATCAGAGTCCACAGAGTCCCCCTTTACATCAGAGTCCACAGAGTCCCCCTTTACATAAGAGTCCACAGAGTCCCCCTTTACAACTGAATCCATGTATCTATGGCTGCTGGGCTTCAAATTTCGGGCCCTCACTTTCCTTTTCTGAGGCACAGCGCCAGGGATTGGAGTGTGGGCAGACACAGAGGGGTAGGGGCAGGAGGAAGAGGTGCAGATCGATCCCTCTCTCCTCTTCCATCTGTATGTGGGGGGGGAGTGTTAGTGCTGGGTAGTGTGAGAGAGAGTGTAACAGACACTTCCGGCTTAGACAACTGCAGCCGGAAACCCTGCTGTGAAGTCATAGTCCAGTGTGAATAATGTGTCCGGGTTTCAGACAGTCTGGGTGAATCCTGGACAGGTGGCAACCCTACGTACAGCTACGGCGATTCGCGGGAGCCACCGGTCACAGCGCACACTCTAAAAAAATGGCATGGGCGGCCATCGCTTCAGAGTGCATGCGCCGATGACATCATGGGCGCAGTATACAGTAAATGTCTCCTAAACGGCGCACGTTTAGGAGATATTTACAGGCTTACATATAGGTAAAAATTATACAGGAAGGTTTACTTCCTCTTTAAAAACTTCCTAATTTTCTGTTTTAAAAATCGATTTGTTCATCATTACACATTGAAGGGGTTACCCTAATTGTGAGCACATAGGCAATGGCCATTGAAAGGATTAATGGTGCAACTGTCATTTCTCCTCTACCTTTCTGCTCCATTCCCGGATATTCCCAGGCGTTTTTCTCTAAAATGAGTTATAGCAGTTCATACATATTAGTGTTTTATAGTTTACATTTGTTTAGAGCTGACAGTCCCATCCAAGTTTCTATGAAATACAGCGGCACAAAGACACCTGGCATTGGCTGCGCATATTAATAATGATCAGACTAGTATGAAAACCGAGAACTGAAGCATAAAACTGAAAGTAAAACATCAAATACCTTACATAACTCAGAGAAGAGGCAGAAAACTTGCAGATCTACAGGGGAAGTACGAGCGCAGTATGCATTGCCTGCTGGGACTTGTGTTCTCCAACAGCTAAAGACTAAGGAGGGTAACCTCTAGACTAGTAAGTCTTTGCAAATGTTCATATAGGAACGAATGGCGGACGCTTATTAGGGGCGCATGGGCGCCGCCCCCCCAATCCATGTGCCTAGTCCCCGAATATACATGCAGGGTGCCGGACGCATGGATTTCTATGGATTTTTTTTCTTTTTCAGAAGCACATGATTAAAGCCCGAGGCTCTAATTGGCTTCAAAAAAGGGTGGGCCTGGGGCTCAGAGCACTACGCCCCGAGCCCACCTTGTTGTGTGACATTAGCAAATTCATTTTTGTTAATGTCTTCCTGTTTCTCCTCCCGGCCAGTTAGGAAGTGGGTCCTGAGACTCCATTGGCCAGCAGTCCTAAGACCCTATTGGCTGGGAGGAGAAGTGACGACCGGGACACGGAGGAGACGGAGGGGGGGGGGGGGGAAGCTGCCATTGTTACCTGCACAGGGTAAGAGCGGGGCTGATGGGGGCCTGGCGGTCGAGAGGGCAACTGATAAGGGTAGGGGCATTGGGGGTGGGCTAAAGCGACGGGGGGGTCTGTCTGCCTGCAACCCCCCCTCCGACCGATGGAGCACCAGACACCACTGATAGGAACGCTGCTATGGGAAGTACAGTGCATTCGGAAAGTATTCATAGCACTTCACTTTTTCCACATTTTTTTATGTTACAGCCGTATTACAAAATGGATCAAATTCATTATCTTCCTCAAAATTCTATAAACAATACCCCATAATGACAATGTGAAAGAAGTTTGTTTGAAATCTTTGCAAATCTATTAAGAATAAACAAGGAAAAAATCCCATGTACATAAGAATTCACAGCCTTTGCCATGATACTCAACACTGAGCTCAGGTGCATCCTGTTTCCACTGATCATCCTTGAGATGTTTCTACAACTTGATTGGAGTCCACCTGTGGTAAATTCAGTTGATTGCACATGATTTGGAAAGGCACACACCTGTCTATATAAGGTCCCACAGGTAACAGTACATGTCAGAGCACAAACCAAGCCATGAAGTCCAAGGAATTGTCTGTAGACCTCCAAGACAGGATTGTATCGAGGCACAGATCTGGGGAAGTGTACAGAAATATTTCTGCAGCATTAAGGCTGGGTCCACACTGGTGCGATCACGGACATCGCATGTGATACGCTCGGCATTGCTGTGCACATCACATGCGATGTCTGTGCGATGCAAATTCAGCCATACAGTGTGTATGGCTGAATTCGTATCGTATTTGGACCAAAATGGTGCAGGACCCTTTTTTTGGTCTGCACTGGAATCGTATCGCATGGGTGTTCACACTGAGGCTCGGTTCTCACTGGTACGCTGTGGGAAGCCCTGCGATTCCTGTGTGGGTTCCTGCATCGCACCTGAATCTCAGGCGGTTAACACTGACATCTGCAAACCACTGCGGGTGTCAATCTAAAGTAATGACACCCCCAGATCGTTTGCCGGTCGCAGTCCGTACTGAAATGGTACAGGAATTGGATCCCATAGGTGAAAACACCCATGCAATCCAATTCCAGTGCGGACCAAAAAAAGGATTCTGCACCATTTTGGTCTGAATGCGATGCAAATTCAGCCATACAAAAGGAATGGCTGAATTCACATCGCATGTGACCTGCACAGCAATGCGGTGCAAATCACATGTGATATCTGTGATTGCACCAGTGTGAACCCAGCCTGAGGGTCCCAATGAGCACAGTGGCCTCCATCATCTGTAAATGGAAGAAGATTGGAACCACCAAGACTCCTCCTAGAGCGGGCCGCCCGGCCAAACTATGCAATCAGGGGAGAAGGGCCTTTGACAGGGAGGTGACCAAGAACCCGATGGTCACATAACTGACAGAGCTCCAGCGTTTCTCTGTGGAGAGAGGAGAACCCTTCAGAAGAACAACCATCTCTGCAGCACTCCACCAATCAGGCCTGTATGGTAGAGTGGCCAGACGGAAGCTCTTCAGTAAAAGGCACATGACAGCCCACCCGGATTTTGCCAAAAGGCACCTGAAGGACTCTCAGACCATGAGAAACAAAATTCTCTGGTCTGATGAATCAAAGATTGAACTCTTTAGCCTGAATGGCAAGCATCATGTCTGGAGGAAACCGGGCACTGCTCATCACCTGGCCAATACCATCCCTACAGTGAAGCATGGTGGTGGAAGCATCATGCTGTGGAGATGTTTTTCAGTGGCAGGAACTGGGAGATTAGTCAGGATAGAGGGAAAGATGAATGCAGCAATGTACAGAGACATCCTTGAAGAAAACCTGCTCCACAGCGCTCTGGACCTCAGACTGGGGCGAAGGTTAATCTTCCAACAGGACAACGACCCTAAGCACACAGCCAAAATAACAAAGGAGTGGCTACGGGACAATTCTGTGATTGTCCTTGAGTGGCCCAGCCAGACCCCAGACTTGAACCCGATTGAACATCTCTGGAGAGATCTGAAAATGGCTGTGCACCGACGCTCCCCATCCAACCTGATGGAGATTGAGAGGTCCTGCAAAGAAGTATGGGAGAAACTGCTCAAAAATAGGTGTGCCAAGCTTGTAGCATCATACTCAAAAAGATTTGAGGCTGTAATTGGTGCCAAAGGTGCTTCAATAAAGTATTGAGCAAAGGCTGTGAATACTTATGTACATGAGATTTTTTTATTTTTAATAAATTTGCAACGATTTCAAACAAACTTCTTTCACATTGTCAATATGGGGTATTGTTTGTAGGATTTTGAGGAAAATAATGAATTGAATCCATTTTGGAATAAGGCTGTAACATAACAAAATGTGGAAAAAGTGAATCGCTGTGAATACTTTCCGGATGTACTGTATGTAGCCAAAATTTCTGCTCAACATAAACCCATTCTAATAATAGAAGACTATGATTTTTTTTTTGAAAAACAGACTTACTTCTATAGTGTTTCAATATTTAACTGTCATGTTACAGTCCAATTTTTATTACCCCTTTCTTCTTCATTTTATATTTCATTTAATATTTACATGTGTAGCACCCTTGCCTAAACAGGGCTGCTAATACATTTAGCTGTGCGAGGTGGTAGCTAGCCTGGATAATTTGTAGTTTTTTGATCAAATGGGTTTCTCCTAAGCCTGGTTTTAACTGCGGTTTCTCCCTTTTGTCAATAAGTGTCACTGTTACCTTTGGCATTAGTGTGATGAATTACAGTGCATTCAGGTTTTGAGTGAGTATACATCTCTCAGCCAATCAGTAGGAGTTTGTTTGGCCGCTGAGGATGCTGGGAGAAGGTATTTATTCGGAGGAGGTCAGATGATCTGGGCTCTTGGGTGGGTAGGTGAGGAGCAGCTGCGGAGGTGTAGGCCTGCAGCCTGAAGCCTAGCCATGTGTTCAGGCACTCTGTTGGAGGGAGCCTGGTCAATGCCGGGAGGCATGGGAGAGGAGGTTGCCAGAGGGTCAACACCTCTTGTTGCCACTGGCATGCTGAGAGGGATGGACTTCTGAGGAAGTACCAGAGAAGACTTTATAAAGATTATGAAGTGGCTGGGGAAGCTTCAGGAGAGAACTCATCCGAGCAAATTCAGTGAGAGGCTGTGAGTTGAGTTTGTTGCTATAGGAGACAGCTCTTGCTATGAAATACAGATCGCTGGGTCCATCTTAAAGGTCCTTTTTCTGTATTGCTGTCTACCTTTTTCTAATTTTTGTCTGAGGAGTCTGCTGGTCTGCTACTTTGCTATTGCATTTGCCTAAGGGTGTCCTGTGCCCTACCTGTGAAGAGAAATAAACTTTTCTTTGTTCACTTCTAAAAGTGACTGGCACCCATCTTTCCACCTTGCACAACACCCACCATGCCTAGTAACCTGCACCCTGAGGAGGAATGTTGGCCCTTCCCATCTCTGGGGATCACCACCAGGCCTCTGGAGGTTGGGTAGGGCGCTACACATGCCTTTTCCCTGCAAAATGTGTTACAACGCACTAGAATGTGCTGTTCAAAGATGCACTGCTTGTGTGAACAAGCCTTTAGAGTTACACAAAACCTGTAATTTTAATTTGATTACCTGCTATTGGCAATATCATACAATGCAGTACAATTATATTCAGTAATCAGTATATTGTAATGAGGTGTGGTACTGTTTTAGACATCAGTCGATGTAGAAAGTTAGGAGCTTAGGTGATTCCCTTAAAGTATTATCGTCATTCTCAAAAAATCATCCATACACATCCACTCTGGTTGTGCTGATTAGCGTCAGTTCCAGGGCTTCCAGTTCCAGAGTTCCAGAAAAAAAGTAGAACATGCTGCATTTTTCCTACACTGGACTGTACTGGAACGCAGTAAAAAGCATTAAAAATGCACTCGAATACATTGGAACGCATCAAAAACGCACCAGACCCCAGTACAGTGCAAAAAAAAAACAGGACAAAGAAGAAAAAAAGTATCTGGAATGCTTCCGGAATCGCATCAACAGCACACCGGAACGCACCAAAAACGGGGTAAAAACACACAAAATGCATCCGGAGTGGATCTGGAGTGCGTTTTTGTGGTGTGAACCAAAAAAGAACACCAATGCAGCCGCCACCTCTAAGGACTGGTAACAGGGCCTTCTTAATACATGGGCACTGCCCAGGTGCATGGAGGCCCCATGATAACCTTGCATTACATCATAATTGCCAACTGTCCCAGATTTTCTGGGACGGTCGCGCTTTTTTCTAAGCTGTCCCAGAATGGCCATCTCCCGGAACCTGTACTGTGTCCTCCTGATGTCAGTGTTGTACCCTCCTGATCCCCCTCCCTCATACTGTGCTTTCCTCCCCCCCTTCCATACTGTGCCCTTCCGCCTGTTGATTAGTCTTTGATTTAAGTCATGTTTTTATAGTCTAAAATCAATTTTATTTAGAGTACTATTAAATATATATTTATTACTATCAACTATTTGTACTTAAATTCTTGAGAGTAGGTGCGTAAACTGGGGCAGGCTGGTAGGGGCCCCAGTGCATTACTTTGCCCAGGGGCCCATGGTGCTATTAAGATGGCCCTGACTGGTAAGCTGCAATATATAAAAGAGTAACTCCACTTTTGTTGAGAAACATTCCCCTCTGGGTGATCTATGCACATTGCAAGGATTTTAACAAACTTTGTTGTAGATTCCTTCCTTTTGTTATTCTGAAGAAATCCATGTTTGTTCCTCTGTGCTCCTGTGGGAAAGTGAATCCTATGGGAGTGGTTTCATAATTATCAATCAGCTGCAGCTGCTGCAGAGCTCTAATGAGGAAAGCTGCAGGGCCTGCATCCCCTTAGAGGTGTTCCTATTGGGAGTATCTCACCAAAGTGACATTTTTGTTGCAGGGGATGGCTGAAATCTGTATTGTATCTTAGGCAGACTTCTGGGAAAATCAGTGAGCCAATCACACAAGCAGGAAATTATGTTTCTGGGGGACATTCTGTGTACAGAACACCTCCAGGTAGCCATATTGCATTGCATTTTCAGAAAATTACAGCGGTTGCAGATTGAAAAGGAAAGGTCAGTTTTAATAACATTCAATTACAATATGACGTGTGTCGCAATTGTATACGCTATATTAATTTTTCTTTATTTGCTATTTTTTTTCCCCACGAAAGTGGAGTTACCCTTTGTTGCATTCGCCCCTGAAGAGTTGGTATACCCCAACGAAACGCGTTGGGCTTATATTGATGCATGATGTTCATACAGATGATTGTATGTCTCTTATATTGTTTTACTCTAGATTTTCCAACACCATCCAGCCCTTCCAGTGGCCCATGTTGTGCAGGACTTGCCTTTAGCCAATGATATGCCAAGTACCATGGCATCAATATTTATATGTGGTTTTTAGCATGCCCTGCGTTTATGCGATTCTGTGTATGCCTTTTTTTGTGTCATTCAGTATGCTGTACATGATTTCACAAGGTATACTAAAATGTTCTTTGCCAAGATTGCTCTTTGGTATACATCTCTCATTCAAAGTCCCCAAAAAAACTCCCCCCTTTTTGTTGGAACCCATAAAAGCAATACTGTGTTTTATATCTCACGTGCTTACTTTATATAGTGATTGGCCTCATTCAAATACCCGCCGACCAAACTTTCTCTCTTTTTTACTCATTATGTTTTGGTTTTTGGGTTCAGATACACTTTAAGATTGTAAAGTGGGCACCGGTATATTACATCTGTCAACTAATAGAAAGCAGATTTCTCAAGCATGTTTGAAAAGTAAAGCCCAGTAATATGATTGGATTTCCACATATATAACTATTGCCATTACTATTAGCCTTTTTTTGGTTGCTTATTGTTGTTGCAACTTTATGTGCCGAAACTTTTGCTCCAGTGCTCACAGAAAATGGAATATTTTAATAATGATAAAATTCAATATACCATCCCAGTGCTCTATGCCCCAACAGAGCAAACTGAGATCAGGGTATTTCGTATTGTTGCCCCCACACCCCCCCACCCCCAGCACAAAACTGTCATTGTGCTCCCAGGACAAACAGTGGCATACAAATGTATAAAGCAAGATTCTTATCACTTCTCCAATCGGTAGGATAAGGCCTTTCTCCCGGGTACGGCTGGCTTTGGCTGATGCATTTATTTGCCTTTTGTTGCGGTTTCCATTCTGTGTGACACAATGAGCTGAAATTAAAGAGTGCACCCAGGGAAGCAATGTCTTGGATAATGACCTTTTGCTTTGTGTGCAGCAGTTTATCAGCCCCTCATATTCTATTCATTGACATTAGCTTTTCTTTTTAAATTAACCAGCCTGTCGGCACAAAGCAGCGGTGTGATGAATTCACTAAGTCAGGCTTGGAATCAGACAGCAAATTAAACAATTGGCCTAAGAGTTCCTTTTTTTTAGGTCACCCCACCTAATGTAAAAGTGTGGAAGAAAAAGTTTTATTTTTTGATGCCAATAGGTATGAATATAGTCATACCTGAACACATGTGAAGGGAAGCAGTAATGTATTCAGTCCACTAGGGAGCGCTATAAGCTTTTCATATGAATAAAAAGTGTTCCATTGACATTCTGCAGCTGTCTATTAGAAGTTTTAGAAGATGGAGAGCAATGGCTGTACTCCAGGTAATGTTCAGTAACCCATAGCAGCTATCAGGCTCCATGGTATGGAAAAGTCATATTAATAAAAAAAAGAGTCTCAGGAAAAAGTGCTGATAGAATAACATGGGTTACAGAATTGCTGGGTATATAGGCTGGACTCAAAAGGGGGACATTTACTAAAACCGGTGCACACAGAATCTGGTGCAGCCCTGCATAGTAACCAATCAGCTTCCAGGATTTATTGTCAAAACTTAATTGAACAAGCTGAAGTTAGAAACTGATTGATTACTATGCACAGCTACACCAGATTCAGTGTACACTGGTTTTAGTAAATCCCCCCAAAGAGTTCTGTATGCGCACCTCCCAATATTTTGAGATGG
The DNA here is from genome assembly GCA_037952835.1 of Lithobates septentrionalis. Taxonomy (NCBI): domain Eukaryota; kingdom Metazoa; phylum Chordata; class Amphibia; order Anura; family Ranidae; genus Lithobates; species Lithobates septentrionalis. The sequence continues at coordinate 2,238,133 of JBBDGP010001243.1, read as the reverse complement.
GAATGAGGGACACCTACTAGCAAACATATGTAGGGATAGGACACACCCCCTGCCGCACCCCCTTAAAGGAGAATTAACCAAAAACAAATGGTTAATTAAATCCACAGGGTTTTTTTTTTTACCACTAGTATTCCTTTAAATATTTAGAATTTGGATGAAAGGTTTAGCACTGGGAAACACTTTTTGAAAGATAAAAATTGCATTTTATATACAACTATATAGATCAGACCAAAATGAGGGACAAATGAGGAGGAATGAGGGACAGAGGGACATTGCTGCAAATCAGGGACAGTCCCTCAAAATCAGGGACAGTCCCTCGAAATCAGGGACAGTTGGGAGCTATGTACTCCAAAACCCACCTACAATGTACCTGTACTTAAAGACAAAATAGAAAAAAAGGGACACTCCTATAGCCACATCCGAATAAATTGTATATCATAAAAAGAAAAAAAAGGGGGGGTCAACAAGGACACCCTGGGCGGACTTTAGAGGCACAACAAACCTGAAAAAGTATAGTCAGAATAACAATATAATCAATTTTATTAAATATAAATACATACAGTACAAAGACATTGACAAAAAGTAATAAAAATCATCTATATATATATATGTACTTAAAGAGGAACTGCAGTCTGCTCACATAATTTGTAATAAAAACATCTTTGCCATTCTGAAGCTTCCCTCCAACCACTTTGCATATTACAGGCATACCCCACTTTTAAGTACACAATGGGGTTTATTTACTAAAGCTGGAAAGTGCAAAATCAGGCTCACTTCTGCATAGAAACCAATGAGCTTCTAACCTCAGCTTGTTCAATCAAGCTTTTGTAATAAAACCTGGAAGCTCATTGGTTTCTATGCAGAAGTGAGCCTCATTTTGCACTTTCCAACTTTAGTAAATAAACCCCATTGTGTACTTAAAAGTGGGGTATGCCTGTATTTTATATATACTGTGATTCTGTACTTGCCAAATATGCCGCAGAAATCTCCCTCCACTGAGTCTGGCTGCAACCATTTTAACTGTCGGCAGCTGAAGCTGCTGCCTGTTCACTTGATGGATTTACACAGACACACAGAGGCACACCTCCATCTCTACAGCTCTCCTTGGCCCTCTTATAACTCATCCCCCTCCCTTCCTGGCAAACTCTAATGAGAGAGGGAGAGAGAGCTGTGCATGATGTCATAAGCCTAGGCTTTTTACCAGACAAGAAACAGGAAGTGGGCTGTATAAGGTATTTACTGGCAGAAAAAAAAATGTTTTACTATCCAAAGTTAAAACAACAAGGACAGAAGATTTAATAGATGAAAAAAATGACTAAGGCCTCTTTCTCACGGGGCGGATCAGTGATCAGCTCCGCCGATCCCCGCTGAGCAGGAAGATGACAGGTCCATCGCTGCACACTGTGCAGCGATGGACCTGTCAGAGCGCCGCTCTCCCCTATGGGGGGATCGGATGATGACCGACCGTAGTGTCCGTCGTCACCCGATCCGATCCGAAAACGTATGGAAAAGTAGGTTTTTCCTCCGTTACACTTTTCGGATCGGAGCGGGTCGGATGTCAGCGGACATGTCACCGCTGACATCCGACGCTCCATAGGGATGAATGTATGTCCGTTTTTCATCCGAAAACGGAAGGATGAAAAACAGACATACGGATCGTCCATGTGAAAGAGGCCTAAAGGTCCGCTTTAAAGCTGAAGTTTAGCTATGCAAATTTTTACATAGTTACATTGTTCCAGCTTGAACCAATCAAAGGCCGGCCATACGCAGAGCGAATTTCTTTCCTGCAACCACGGATTGCAGGAAAGAAATTCACCATGTGTCCCCCATCTACACAGACAATGTTGATGCAGGAATCCCTCCTGCTGGGCCATTGTCTTCTCCCAGCTGGGGGGCAGGGCGGGGCAAACTGTCCCCGCCAGGAGAAGGCAGTGATTATTGCTAGCGGCTAAAACAGCTGCTAGCGATACTCACAGGTGAAACTCGGCATGCTGGTTGAACCCAAGCTGATTGATCGATCAACTTGTTACATTCAGCCTGCCCATAAACAGTTCCAATAGTCTATGGCCTGCCTAAGTATGTATGTGCCGTACCTGTGGGATCTCAGAGGAAGCTGGATATCACTATAGGCTCCACTACTACAATGTGTACACGGATCTCTACTAACTTCCAGGTTCCGTGGCGAGCGGCTGCCCTGCTGCATATAGAACACAGGCGATCGCTCAATTGAATTTTCTCAGTGAATCAATGAATACAAAGCATTCTCTGATTGGACAAGGTGCAAATCATGGTGTCAGTGCTCTCAGGAAGCTGCGGGGAAGCTGCTCAGGACGGACCAGGAAGCTAGCAGCAATCACTGTAGTACTCAGCGCCTACTATACTGGTTTCCATCTTCCAGAGGGATCACACAGGTATGGCACATACATTCTTACATTGTAGACAGTGATCTTCTAATAATGGATCTTTTAGCACAGGATCATCTTGAAGGCTCACCACACACATTAAAATCTGACTGTAAAATCTCCTTTCCATATATTAACAACTATGTAGTGTAAGGCTTGGTTCACACTGGTGTGATGCGAGAACCCGGTCGAATCCAGCACGGTTTCTCGCATCGCACCCGACTCGCAGGCAGTTCACACTGCCATATGCGAACCGCTGGGAGTCTCAATTCAAAGTTAATGACACCCCCAGATCGGTTTGCATATCGCAGTGCGAAATGTCAGTGTGAACACCCATGCGATCCGATTCTGGTGCGGACCAAAAAAAGGGTCCTGCATGACTTTGGTCCGAATGCGATACGAATTCAGCCACACAATCTGTATGGCCGAATTTGCATCGCACAGACATCGCATGTGATTTGCACAGCAGTGCGGTGCAAATCCCATGCGATATCGTACAGCGCACCAGTGTGAACTGGGACTTAGGGTCTGTCATGGCTACAGATTGATTTGGAAAGTTCAGGGAGGTAGTCATATTTTATAGTTTTGACATATCTTGAGTACCGATACATAGTGATCGCTGTATAATTGTCAATCGACCCAAAAATGTGTCAAAAGTGTCCGATGTGTCCGCCATAATGTCGCAGTCTTGATAAAAATTGCAGATCGCCGCCATTACTAGTAAAAAAATAATAATAATAAAAATGCCATAAATCTATCCCCTATTTTGTAGACGCTATAACTTTTGCGCAAACCAATCAATATACGCTGATTGCGATTTTTTTACCAAAAATATGTAGAAGAATACATATCGGCCCAAACTTTTTTTACAAAAAATGGGGCTTATTATTACAGCAAAAAGTACAAAATATTGTGTTTTTTTTCAAAATTGTCGCTCCTTTTTTGTTTATAGCACAAGAAATAAAAACTGCAGAGATGATCAAATATCACCAAAAGAAAGCTCTATTTGTGGGAAAAAAAAGGACGTCAATTTTGTTTGGGTACAGCGTCGCACGACCGTGCAATTGTCAGTTAAAGCGACGCAGTGCCATATCACAAAAAATGGCCTGGTCATTGAGCAGCCAAATCTTCCGGGGCTGAAGTGGTTAACTAATCATTTTTTTTTGCAAAAGTCTTCTTTAAGGGGGCGTGGCGGGGTGTGTGTCCTATGCCTACATATTTTTGCTTATCTGAGTTCCTCTTTCCTATCTCAAAAAGTAGATAGATAGATAGATAGATAGATAGATAGATAGATAGATAGATAGATAGATAGATAGATAGATAGATAGATAGATAGATAGATAGATAGATAGATAGATAGATAGATAGATAGATAGAAAGGATATCTTTTAAAAATCACTGAATCTCTCCAACAGCTGTGCCTTCCATGCAGATGTGGCAGCTCTTTCTCTCTCCGAAACCGTGGCACCCACTCACAGCAGACAGTTCTTCAGTTCAGCAGCCCTGTCTCTGGTCACCTCTAACATCGCACGTGGGACTACCCTGAGCTTTGGCTTCACATTCTTTGTCCTCTTTCTGCAGTTTGTCCTCCTGGGACTTGTAGTTCCACCCAGGTCTTGACTTGATAGAGACCTGTCTCCTGGGGACAACATTCCCCATAGTTCCAGGTGGCTCCCAGCAGTCTTATTCCTCCCCCAGGCTGCAGAGCAGCCAATCACAGTGTCCTCTGCTGCCCCTGGTGGTGGGTGGTGCTTCCTTCTGATTTGCTGTGGCTTCATCATAGCCTGAGCAAAAATGTCCTCTGTCCTTTCTCTCCTCCACAGGAGTGCTGCGGACTCAGGGATACACGGCCATATTGGATTAAGAGGGCCTTGGTCTCCCTACCTCCCTCACCACTGGTGATGATCTCTTTCTTTGGCTTACAGTGTGGTGCTCTCTTTTTTTCAGTATTCCTAAGTGAATTCATCTACCTTGTTTACAAATCATCTTTTTAGCTTGCCGTGTTTAAAAAAAATAAAGTAAGCTACTGGATTGCTGTTCGTTTTCCAGCGAAACATTGTTGCTTTGTTTTAATTTTTCAACGAATTTACAGAAACCTCCCCCACCACAACATAAGTATTCTGTGCTAGCACCTGGCTAATTTTCTGTGTATTGTAAAATCCGGCCCTTGAGCCCTGCTCTCAATATTCCTATAAATATATTTAATCGCTCGTTTTGCTTCCGCGGCTCCTGACAGGTCTAATGTTTTATCCGTTACAACTCCCAGGTCCCTTTGCTCCGGATACATCAATATCTTTGCTTGAGAATCCAATCCTGGCTCATATTTTTTTACTTAAATCGAGCAGCTGTTTGGAAGTTGATGCATATTTTTCAACTTCCCTTTAACCTTGAACTGTGGGTATCCTACGAGTTAATTTGTCTCTCTGTTACAATTTTCGATGTAACAAATGATCAAACTGTCCTAGAAAAGGCTTTTTGGAGCGTGTACGGACAAATACAGATGTCTATACAGACGCATTTTGACATCCTGTGCTCAGAAGCATGTTAGCGCATATTTAACAGGCCCTATAATGCCTCTGTGCTGAACACAGGCAATAATACAGGCATGCATGGATGTGCAGTGTTCCCAGTGCTGCTGATGGGGGGGGGGGATTGAAGTCTATGTAAGGAGGGAACAACTTGGGATCGGGTTGTTAAGCCAGTTCCTGGCCCAGGTGCCCAACGCAAACCTCTACATGTCTGCTTTCCTGAGATCTTTTCTCGTTATCCACCTGGTTCTTTATGGCACTTACACCTCTCACTTTGCTGGGAACTATTCACTTCACAAGGCCTTGCAGGTCCTGAGGTATCAGGCTTGGGCCTTGAAGGTGCCCATGTAACATGGGCGCCCAGGTCACTAGGCACATGCCAAAAGTTAAAGGGTCATTCCTAACCGCTGGGTGGGCAACTATCTACCATCAGTTCCACAGACAACCCTGGAACTGTTCCTGGCCCCGGTGCCCAATGCAGACCTCGACATATTCGCACTCCTGAGATCCGAGATCTCTTCTCGCTATCCCCCCAGTTCTCTATAGCACTTACACCTCTCACTTTGCTGGGAACTATCCACTTCACAAGGCCTTGCGGTTTCCAAGATATCAGGCTTGGGCCTTGAAGGTACCCATGTGACATGGGGGCCCAGGTCACCAGGCATGTGCCAAGAGTTAAGGGGTCTTTCCTAACCGCTGGACAGGCAACTATCTACCATCAGTTCCACGGATCAACCAGGGTTACACTTTCACTTTACACCTTATTATTCAGGATCCTGTCACTATTACCAGTCCAGCATATTATGAGAATGTGATTACCTTCTCTGTGTCATGGATCTGCAGTAATGTTCATGTCTGTCTGCTTATCTCCCCGTGTGTTCAGCTTAAGAGACCGGCTGCCTTTTACCTGGCTGCTTAAGTAATCTTCCCTCAAGCATGGCTCCACCTCAGTCTCTAATTGGGAACACTATATTAACCTGGGCACTGCAAGCCAGCCTCGCTGACCAATATTGTGTGTTTGGCTTCCTGAGTGCTCCTTGCTGTGTGTTCTACGTCTGATTCTGTTTACTGATCTTGGCTTGCTCTTGACTGTCCTTGTCTGCTTCATATCCCAACCTTTGGCGTGTTCTTTGACTATCCCTATCTGCTTGCTGCCCCGACCATTGGCTTATCTCCTGACTATCCCTTGTTGTTCCAGTCTGCTGCTCCCTTTCTATCCTCCAGTAGTCTACTGTGAGTGTAAGCTGGGAGACCTGGGGGCCACGACCTGGAGCCAGCCTGCAGCAAAGTCCATCCCCACCATCAGGGGCCTCTGATGAGCACCTGCTGGCTCTTATGCCACGTACACACGGGCGGACTTTTTCGACCGGACTGGTCCGACGGACTTTCAACAGACTTTTGACAGACTTCCGAAGGACTTTTGAACGAACGGACTTGCCTACACACGATCACACCAAAGTCCGACTGATTTGTACATGATGACGTACGACCGGACTAAAATAAAAAAGTTGATAGCCAGTAGCCAATAGCTGCCCTAGCGTGGGTTTTCGTCCGTCGGACTAGCATACAGACGAGCAGATTTTTCGACCAGACTCGAGTCCGTCTGAAAGATTTTAAGCATGTTTCAAATCTAAAGTCCGTCAGATTTTCGACTGGAAAAGTCAGCTGAAGGTCCGATGAAGCCCACACATGATCGGATTGTCCGCTGGACTCGGTCCGTCGGACCAGTCCGGTCGAAAAGTCCGCTTGTGTGTACACAGGATTAGATTCCACGCCCTGGGGAATCTCATGCTCTAGCTTCCAGTGTGATCTGTGTTGGTGCTCCAGAGTGTGGAACCATTCCTGAGCTTTGGAAAAGAGGCTCTGCATTCTTGTTGTTCATAGTTCAATGCTGCACAAATGTATTTAAATCATCTTTTAATTCTGAAATGTCCAGCCAGAAGCCAAGTTCTTCCACCTCACTTTAAACAGATATATGGCCAAACACTTTTTTGGTTATAGCCATAGCTCTCAATTGTCCCTGATTTCGAAGGACTGTCCCTGATTTGGAACAAAGCCCCTTTGTCCCTCTCTCCTCCTCATTTGTCCCTCATTTTGGTCTGTTCAATATAAAATATACTTAGCTTTCAAAAAGTGTTTCCCAGTGCTAAACCTTTCATCCAAATTCTAAATTGCTGCATTTGTAAATTTCAAACGCCAATCAATATAAAGAAAAAGTAGTGGTAAAAAAAAACACTTGTGAGTTTAACTAATCTTGTTTTTGTATAATTCTCCCTTAAGGAGGTGTGGCTCGGGAGTGCACTTACTTTTGCTCTCCTGTGACCCAAAGTCAGCTGAGGGTGGGCTACTACCCACTGTCAGCTGACATTGCAGAGCTACTTTAGGCTCTGGAAAGATCCCGGCAATATTGACTGGATCCACCCAGGCTGCCTGATTGAGAGCTGAATCTGCCTCTCAGAGCCAACTGCTTCTGTCCCCTCTAATGCTGGGTGCTCCAGTGAGCTCTGGAGGAGAACAGTGGAGAGTAGGGGGTGAAAGTCACTGGAATCTGCTCAGAGCAGACTGAGAGCTGAGCGATCAGCAGCTATGGGACCTCTCAGTTCTTGGTCTTAGAGCAGACGTGGGACAGCTGCAGCATTACACTGATGCTGTAGCATGGTAGGGAGTATGAATGTTTATTTAAAGGAGAAGTACAGCCAAAGCTTGTTTAGCTGTACTTCTCCTGTGAATCACAGGAGTGCAGTTCGTTTTGTACTCCTGTGACCCATTTTCAGCACACAGTGGGCTGAACTCCGCTGTCTGCTGATGTCACAGAGCCAGTTCAGGCTCGGGCAAGATCGTGATCATGGAGTCACTCACATGCCTGGACCGGCACCAGGCTTAGCCTCTCAGTGAGCCGCTGAGAGCCTGAGCCGTCCGCTCCTCACTCCCTGCACAGCCCAGCGCTCCAGTGAGCGAGCAGGGGGCAGAGCAGAGAGCTGGTGACTGACAGTCACCAGCTCTCTGCTCGGGGAACTCTGAGAACCGAGCCATCTGTGGTATTAGATTGTTCGGTTCTCAGTGTTAAAGCCGGGGTGGGGGGACAGATGCTGCATTGGACTGATGCTGCATCAACCTAGGGCCAAGTATGAATCTAAAAACAATATAAAGTTCATAATTCTCTTTTAAGAATTTTTTAAAAAAAATCTCCTTTTAAACAAGGTATAAACATTACAGGAAGAAAAGTAGGTGCATGGACACTGGACTCACTAAGACATATTCTTCCCCACAGTGGATGCCAGAGCCCACAGACACAGACTCTTCCTGACCATTATTAAACTCTAATGGCAATACCTTGACAATCACCACTACTGCACTGCCTTAACATGTCTAATATTTGCACAGAATAGCAGAGAGGGAGGTACACTCATAAATAAGTTAGGTGGTGGGACCAGCCATGTAGCCAGACCCAGAGCAAGGTGCTCTCAGAAGGGGCCCTAGTGTGCAGAAGGGTATAGGGTCCAAAATAGGCTAAAAGCAGATGGGCCAATAGGAACTGTTTTATAAAAAAAAAAAAACCTGTTGCTGCAAAGGAACCCATCCCACTTCCACCTTCCACACAGCCTTGCCTGATGGAGATCCAATATATAAATGCAATAAAAGCAAGGCCCACACAGCACATCCGGAAAATAGGGGAATGTATTGCAACAATCACATCAATAGCATAAGCAATCACAAAACTTCTTGATTTTTTTTTTTTACCTCAAAGTGTTTAGTGATAAGGCTCATAGCAAACACCTACACCGGCTACAAAATGCCATGACGCATTTCACACTCAAGAGCTTCGTCATAAGGCTGATGACTGAGCACTTAGTCATGGAATTTTGTGATGACTAATGATGTGCGCTGTTACCTTACAATAAATATTCCCCAGACTCTGTCCTAGTCCACTGAGCAGAATGAAGTTTGGATCCCAGGGACACCAATAGCTTTTCTTGACCTCTTTCCCTGGTGACATCTATAGATCTTGAGATCCATATGGTCCTCACAAGCAGAACTACACATTTAGTTTTTTTCCTCTTTGTGGGCACTGTGATAAGAAATCTAGTTCACATATACTTGGCATTTCATTGTTTATCAGGGATGCTGCCCTCCATTATGGGAGTCTAGAAATCGTCTTTAGCTCCTGGGCATTCTGTCTAACAAAATATTTAATTCACAAAAATTATATGAACTCTTAAATGTCAATCCTCCTGTTGAAGGAAAGGGGAGCCGTGCACTTTAAAACCATGTTCAGTTTGCTCTTATTTGAGCTAATAAATGTATTTTATTCTCATGTATTTAACTCATATAAAACACAAACACTGCATTATAGTTATATATCACAAGACGTTGGATTGGGAAATGCAATGAACCTCTGTATGTAGCACACAAATGTTCATATATCCTGAAGCCCTAAAATATTTTTTGTGATGTAATTTTCTTTTTTTAAATAGTTTAGGGTTTGAAACAAGACCTCAGTGCAGCAAGGGAACAATGCTAATCAATCAACAACAGTGCTGATAACAGCTTGTGCTGTCCTCTATCTCAAGGCGGTTATAGACATGACAGGACAGTCAGTCTTGGTTTAAAGTGGATGTGAACCCCATTCATTGAATCTGACCTGGGCACATATGTCTGTAGTGTTTACTTATCTCCCTCCTAAGCCCTAAGTCCTGTGTCTTTCTGCTGCTCTGTTCTTCTGTTATCAGCATTATAACTTCTGACAAGTTCTCTAAAACAGAAGATAAAAGCAGCTGAAAATTTGTGTCGGGGAGGAAACCTAGAGACAGATTAGCAGAGAGCTTGTCTATTCACAGCACAGCTCTGCAAGTTTCTTCGTTCCTCTGCCTATGTGGAGGGGGGGGGGGTGTGCATTTCCTCCAATCAGCTTACACACAGTGTATGCCCAGACTCCACACCCACTGCTGAAACAGGAAGAAAAATTTCTAACGCAATGTGCACGCTCTAAAGAATGTAGAAAGCTGAAGACAGCAGATATACATGTAAAACTTAGGCTGTTCACTTCAATGGGTATATGTGAGGGCTTATATTTACATTAAACAACGCTCGTTTGACTTGTTTGTATACCTTCCCGATAAATCTTCAGGCTTAGGTGAAGTCTTTAGATGAGGGTGTAAGCGGGGGTTGAGTGTAGCGTTTTCACAGAGGGAATCACACGTACTGACTTTATAAACCAGGCAATGTTTATTACCGGAGAGACGGTAGTAGAAAGAGTATTTACAGCAGTAAGGCACGTAGTTTCACTCCAAGCATGAAGGCACAGATACACAGCACAGTCACTTCTGATGTAAGCGGTAATTGTATTCGTCAGCACTATAGGCACTTTCCACTGACTAACACAATATAAACCCAAGCACACAATGCGTATCTGTAGAGGCTGCTATTCACACACGTTACCCAGGAACAGCAGTATTCCTTCAGCAGACGGATATAGGCATCTGATCCGCTTGTTCCGCCCCCACAGCGAGGGCACCGGTTTTATTATCCGCAACGGGGAGTCTTTTATCCAACCAGGATTGCTGATGCAGGACTCCGTAGGAACCCTGAGCTATACCTCACAAGCCGGAACACTCTCCCTATCTTCTCCTAACTCTCCCTGACAAGCGGGTTCTCTAACCCTGTATATGCACACACGTGAACTGAACTAAACGTGGCTGGGCTTTCTTATATAAAGTATCCACCCAAAAATGGCCGACCAAATCTCCAGAGATTTGCTGTCCTATCAGGACAGCAGGCTTCTCCAAAATGGTGCTGGAGACAATGATAGAGGCCAGACAACTCTGAACATATGTACACATAAACATATCAAATAGGCTGGAAAGTGAGTATATACACTTGCTAACCCACTACCTGTTGTAGCCAGCTAGGCTGCCCTGCACTACAGCTGCCTACAAGGGGCCTAAGCCTACATTTAGTTTAACACAATTTGCAAGGACTACTATGTTGTAATCTGCAGTATAAGCAAGTGACAATCAGCTACATGACGACATGCACACCAGGGACACAATAACTATCTGACATCCTTGGAACCGTTCCAGTCAGCACTGCTCAACATCAGATCTGGAATTCTTTCATCTCCACCGCATAAGATGTTATAAAAGTTACAAAAGAGTCCTTTAGGATCCCAGGAATTATAGAAAAGAAGAGCTTCTGAATAGTGATGAAGAACCTGCCATCCCAACAGTTTCAGGGAAGACAGGGGGATGGGGGGAGGATAATGAGTGGATCCTGACCCTGAAACTTTGCGCTTCTGAGTTCTCCGTTCAGGTTGAGGTCAAGAGAAATTGACACTACATTAAAAATGAATATATAAAAATGTATCCTATGCTAACCTCTTCTCCTACACTTTATGTCTGCACATTGTGTACGCTGACTGCACTCTCTCCCCATCATACCTTCCACACTCCTCTCCTGCACATATTGACCTCTTCATACCTTCCGCACTACTTTCCTGCACATACTGATCTCATTATACCTTCCACACTCCTCTCCTACACATATTGACCTCATTATACCTTCCGCACTCCTTTCCTGCACTTACTGGCCTCATAATACTGTAGACACTCCTCTACTGCATTAGCTGGCCTCTTCATATGGTCCACGCTCCTCTCCTGCACATACTGGCTTTATGATGTTTTCTACACTTCTCTCCTGCCCGTGCTAACATCATCATGCCTTCCACGCTCCTTTCCTACACATACTGGTCTTTTCATCCTGTCCACACTCCTTTCCTACACATACTGGTCTCATCATACTGTCCACACTCCTTTCCTATGCATACTGGTCTTATCATACTGTCCACACTCTTTTTTTTACACATAATGGTCTCATAATTCTGTCCACTCTCCTTTCCTACACATATTGGTCTCATTATACTGTCCACACTCCTTTCCTACACATACTGGTCTCATTATACTGTTAAAACTCCTTTCCTACATATACTGGTCTCATCATAATTTCCACACCCTTTCCTGCACATACTGGTCTTATCATACTGTCCACACTCCTGGCCTCAACATAGATTCATAATTTCATATTTGGAAAGGTTGAAAAAAGACAATAGTCCATCCAGTTCAATCTGTGTAATTGGTGTATGTGTGTTCATGTTGATAATCATTTCCCATATCCCTGTATATTGTTTTCACTAAGATGCACGTCCAGGTGTTTTTTTTTTAACCTGACAGTAAAAAACCCCTACGCAGCTTAAGGTTAAACTGCTTCTCCTCAAATCTCATTGTGTGGCCCTATGTCTTTCCTCTCTCCTCTGAGACCGAACAGTTTTCTTCCTACGCTGGGATCACCATTGAGGTATTTATATATCGCTATCATATCTCCTCTCAAGCGTCTCTTCTCCAGGCAGAATACAATTGTAGCACCATCTAGTGTGCTAGGTGAGTCATTTAGATTTTTTTTTGTCAGTGTAGGTAAATTTATGCAGGCTTGGCTGGCAGCCAGGCCAGCTTGTTTTGTTTCCTGGGTTGGCAGAAATCCAGGAAGAGCTGGATGACTCACAGGCAGCATTACTGAGACCCCCGACTTGTATCCAGAATAAGCTAGAATTGTCTGGAAAGAAAGGAAGAGAGGAGAGGTGGAGCTGCCTGGAGTATTCTGAGGGCCAATCCCCAACTTTAAATGGCAGGGGGCTGGTCTAAATGGCAGGTGGTACTGGCTCAGTAGCCATGTGGGACAGCTATCACTAGGACTACCAATTTTGCTGCACCATAGGGGTTCGCAGTCCCTGCCTGCAAAGGGCATTTTCTGCTTTGGACCTGGCTGAGCCAGTGTCAGGCTTGCTATTCAGTGCTAGCTGGTCCTGGTAGTTGTTGTTCTACAAGAAAGTTTGTGCTGGAGGTAGAAGAGAGGAAGTTGTATATACCCAAGGTGTATATAGTTCTCAGTCCCTATTGTTTCTTCAATCAACTGGGCATCCCAATAGTACCCTATCCCCATCCAAGTGAAATCCCCTAAAATAAACAAAAAATAAATAAATACAAGGACTGCTTCTTGACTACTAAGTGTCTGAAGATTGTGTGCCTGGCTGTGCATGGTGACAGGAGGACCACATATACCAGCAGCCCCTATGGGGGTACCGCTACAAATGTATTATGCCCCGTACACACGGTCGGATTTTCCGACGGAAAATGTGTGATAGGACCCAGCTATGAGTAAGCACTCAGTCCTGAGTGCGAAACGCGTCAGCTTACCTGTACTTTCTGCATGACAGTCTTGTCATTTTGATGATCCCATTTTTTCAATAAAGTGAAGTTTTTTTGATTACATCCGGTGTGCGGCATCCAAATCTTCTCCTCCATTCAAGCCTGATAGGACCTCGTTGTCGGAAATTCCAACCGTGTGTAGGCTCCATCACACATTTTCCATCGGAATTTCTGACACACAAAGTTTGAGAGCAGGATATAAAATTTTCCGACAACAAAATCCGTTGTCGGAAATTCCGATCGTGTGTATACAAATCCGAAGCACAAAGTGCCACGCATGTTTAGAATAAATAAAGAGATAAAAGCTATTGGCCACTGCCTCATTTATAGTCCAGACGTACGTGTTTTAGGTCACCGCGTTCAGAATGATCGGATTTTCCGACAACTTTGTGTGACCGTGTGTATGCAAGACAAGTTTGAGCCAACATCTGTCGGAAAAAATCCTAGGATTTTGTTGTCGGAATGTCCGATCAATGTCCGACCGTGTGTACAGGGCATAAGTCATAGTCGTTCCTCATAATTGAGGTCCTCCAGTCCCCTTATTAATTTTGTTGTCCTTCTCTGGACTCTCTCCGGTTCCAGCACATCCTTCCTGAGGATTGGTAACCAGAACTGGATAGAATATTCCAAATGTGGCCAAAACTGTTTTTAAAAAGTGGCAGGATCATATCTTCCACACTCCTCTGCTGCACATACTTTCTTCATACCTTCCACACTCCTGAAAAAACTGCCATTTTTATACTGTCTATGCTCCTCTCCTGCACATACTGGTCTTATTAAGCTGTCCATACTTGTCTCCTGCACATAGTAGTCTCTTCATACAGTCTACACTCTTTTCCTGCACATACTGGTGTCATCATATCTTCCACACTCCTCTCCTGCACATACTGGCTTAATCAAGCTTTCCACACTCCTTTACTGCACGAAATGTACCTCACCATACTCTCCACACCCCTCTACTGCAGCTTCTGGCTTCACCATGCTGTCCACACCCCTCTACTGCACAACATGTACCTAATCATACTGTCCACAATCCTCTCCTGCACATGCTGACCTCATCATATCTTCCACACTCCTCTCTTGCACCTTCTGGCCTCACCATACTGTCCACACCCTCTCCTGCACCTTCTGGCCTCACCATACTGTCCACCCCTCTCTCCTGCACAGTCTGGCCTCACCTCACTGTCCACACTCCTCTCCTGCACCTTCTGGCCTCACCTCACTGTCCACACTGCTCTCCTGCACCTTCTGGCCTAACCTCACTGTCCACACTGCTCTCCTGCACCTTCTGGCCTCACCATACTGTTCACACCCCTCTCCTGCACAAGCTGACCCCATCACACTGTCCATGCTCCTCCTGCAGGTACTGGCCTCATCATACCTTCCACACTCCTCTCCTGCATGTTCTGACCTCATCATACCTTTCACACTCCTCTCCTGCATGTTCTGACCTCATCATACCTTTCACACTCCTCTCCTGCATGTTCTGACCTCATTATACCTTTCACACTCCTCTCCTTCACATACAGGCCTTATCATACTGTCCACACTCCTCTCTTGCACATACTGGCCTCATCATACCTTCCACACTCTTCTCCTGAACTTACATACATAGTTACATAGTAGGTAAGGTTAAATAAAGACAATAGTCCATCCAGTTCAACCTGTGTAGGTTTCCCATATCCCTGTATATTGTGTTCTTTAAGATGCATGTCCAAGAGTCTTTTAAAAATATCAATACTCCCCGCTGCCACCACCAATTGTGGAAGAGAGTTCCACATTCTTACTGCCCTGACAGTGAAAAGGTTCAGCTCAAGGTTAAACCGCTTCTCCTCCAATCCCATTGTGTGGCCCTGTGTCCTCTTACACTCCCTGAGACTGAATAGTTTTTTTTTCTACGCTGGGATGACCATTGAGGTATTTGTAAATCGCTATCAAATCCCCTCTCAAGCGTCTCTTCTCCAGCGAGAATACATTTAGTGCTTGCAGTCGCTCCTCATATTTGAGGTCCTCCAGTCCCCCTTTTAAAGGGGTTGTAAAGGTAAAAATTTTTTCACCTTAATGCATTCTATGCATTAAGGTGAAAAAACTACTAACAATACCGCTGTCCCCAGCCCCCCTGTTTTACTTACCTGACCCCTCGAAATTCGGCTGCTCGTTCCCGACCTCGATTCCGCTGCTCAGCCTGGCCGCTGATTGGCTACAGTGGATGGATTGGAAGCAGCGCAGCCATTGGCTCGCGCTGATGTCAATCACATCCAATGACGCGGCGCGCTGGGGGGCGGGGCCGAGTGATACAGCGAGCGGCTATAGCCGCCGGCTGTATCACAGGAGCGCGCCCGCAATAACTAACCACCATGCGAGGGAGCTCGCATTGAGGTGGTTAGTTCTTGCGGGGAGGAACTGAAACAGCCACTGAGGGACCCCAGAAAAGCAGGTTCGGGGCCACTCTGTGCAGAACGAGCTGCACAGTGAAGGTAAGTATAACATGTTTGTTATTTTTAAAAAATAAAAAAATTACCTTTACAACCCCTTTAATTGTGTTGCCCTTCTTTGGACTCTCTCAAGTTCCAGCACATCCCTTCTGAGGATTGGTGACCAGAACTGGATGGAATACTCCAGATGTGGCCAGACCAGAGTATAATAAAGTGTCAGAACTATAGTTTTATCTCTGGATTATATCTCCTTTTTATGCATGCTAATATTCTGTTGGCTTTGGTAGCTGCAGCTTGACATTGCATGCTATTGCATAGGCTGTCATCTACTAGGACCCCCAGATCTTTCTCCACCCTTGACTCCCCCCCAGTGAGTAGTTTGCGTTTATGTTCTTAGCCCCCAAGTGCATTATTTTACATTTCTCCACATTAACCCTCATTTGCAATGTAGTTGCCCACTCCATTATAATGTTCAGGTCTTTCTGTAAAATTTCTTTGTCCTGATGTGAAGGTATTTCCCTGTTTATTTTTGTGTCATCCAAAAAACTGAGATTAAGCCATTAATCCCATCCTCTATATCATTTCTGAATAAATTAAACAGAATTGGTCCTAAGGCAGAACCTTGGGGTACCCCACTTACCACTCCAGACCAGTCTAAGTACATGTTATTTATCACTACCCTTTTGTTACCAGTTTTCTATCCAAGAACAAACCTTATGGTCCATGCCTGCAGATTTAGCGTTTATTAGGGAACTGTATCGAATGCTTTTGCAAAATCCAGCTACACCACATCCACAGGCCTCCCCAATCTAGATGGCAGCTCACTTCCTCATAGAATGTTGACAGATTGGTCTGGCAAGAACGACCCTTCGTAAACCCATGCTGATAACTACTAATGATAGTGTTTTCATCAGCACATTTTTGGATATAGTCTCTTATCATCCCCTCCAATAATTTACCTACTATTGATGTTAGGCTGTAGTTTCCAGGAATATGTCTATGCCCTTTTTTTGAATATTGGTCCCACATTGCCTTTTGTCCAATTAGCTGGTACCATTCCTGTCAGTATGCTGTCCACAAAGATTAGGAACAATGGTCTAGCTATAAACCGACTGAGTTCTTTGAGGACTCTCTGGTGTAATGCCGCGTACACACAAGCGGACTTTACGGCGGACTTTGCCCGGCGGACTGGATTTCGTCGGACAATTCGATCGTGTGTGGGCTCCAGCGAACTTTGTTTGCTCAAAAGTTGGACGGACTTAGATTTGAAACTTGTTTAAAATTTATCCGTTGAAATCGAGTCCGGTCGAAAAGTCCGCCGTCTGTATGCTAGTTAGACGGACAAAAAGCCACGCTAGGGCAGCTATTGGCTACTGGCTATGAACTTCCTTGTTTTAGTCCGGTCGTACGTCATCACGTACGAATTCGACGGACTTTGGTGGATTGTGTGTAGGCAAGTCCATTCATTCAGAAAGTCCGTCGTAAAGTACGTTGAAAAATCTGCCGGGCAAAGTCCGCCGTAAAGTCCGCTCGTGTGTACGCGGCATAAGCCATCTGGTCCTGGTGATTTATTTGTGTTAAGCCTATCTAGTCTTTCCTTGACTCCGGCCTCTGTTAGCCACTAGGGTACATCTTGTGATGTGTTACTAACAATACTGTCGTGCTCAATATACCCCTCCTTTAAAAACTGAGAAGAAAGCATTTAATACATCTCTGTACTCTGCATTTAGCCTTCTCTGTGTCATCTGTAACCATCCTCCCTTCATCATCTTTTATGTGGGCAATGTGCTCTGATCTCGCTTTTTTACTGTTAATATATCTAAAGAATTTCTTGGGATTTTTTTTACTGGCCTCATCATGCCTTACACACTCCTCTCCTGCACATACTGGCCTCATTACACTTTCCACACTAATCTCCTCTACAAACTGCCCTCATCATACTTTCTACACACTGCTCTCCTGCTCACGTCATACCTTCTGTACCCTTCTCCTGGTCATACCCTACACACTTCTCACCTGCACACACTGCCCCTTCATACCCTTTGCACTTCTCTCCTGGACATACTGACTGTCATAACCTCTCCACTCCTCTCCTGCACATATTGCCCCCAACATACTGTACTGTCCATTCTCCACAATTTTAACCATTCTGGATTGGACATACTTTTGAAAGTATTAAAGACTAACTTTGGGTTTCCTCCCCCAGAAGCCCCCCTTTTCCAGATGTCCTCAGACTATTTTTCTTCCATCTTCTCCATGTGGTGGCTGGTCATCAATGATGCACAAAGTCCTGCTCTCTTTACTCTGTGAGTACAGGATGCCATGATGACCACCCTCTCTGGGGGGCAGGTCCAGGATGCCTTATAATTACAGTATGTCCTCCAGCGACACTGGGTGCCATAAATTCTGGAAGACGGAAGACATCTTGTGGTGAACAGGAATTACTGCAAATACATCACTGGATAGTAGAAGAGTATTGCAGCAAGAACTGTTTTTTTTTTTTTTATTTTACTTATGCCTGGGAGACTTTTCAATTAAATATTAAATACCCCAGAGTTGGGCTTTAAAGAGACCCTGTCACCAAACTTTGCAGCTAAAACACAGAAAAATTAAGTATTTGAATGCTTACTTGCAGTGTTTTTTCTTTCAATAAATTATTTTAATTTGCCTTTGAACTTTCTAGAAGTTTTACTTCTTCATAAAGAGTCAATTCCCTACCACATCCTCCTCCCTCGTTGCACATCATAGCCCTCTTCTCTCCTAGTAGTGTCCATTTACTCTCTGTGGTGGCCCAGTTCCTCCTACCTTCTTTCACCTCCCCATATAACCTCTTATGCAGAAATTGGGGAATACTACAGAGTGTCACTTGAGTGATAGCTCTGCGTCTGCTGGGGCTGCTGAAATCACATCCAAGACAGAGGCTGCCAGCAGCAGTCTCAGGGTTTTTGGATGTCTCCATTAGGGAGATTCTCCCTCTCTATTTGTCTTGTTTACTATGATCACTGAGAAAATGAAAGTGAAAAGAAAATCCCAACTTTTGGCTGTCACCAACAGGAATAGAGGGGAAATCTTCCAAGGGAAACACTTCTTGTGACAACCAGGGATTCCCTCACTTTGGAGGGATTTGCTCTCACTTCCTGTTTTGGCTATAAGACAGGGAATTAAGGGAAATCTCCCCAATGGGACACAGATACTAGTACAGTAAAACCTCAGATTGCGAGTAACCCGGTTTACGAGCGTTTCGCAATACGAGCTGTTTTTTTATTAAAAATCCTGTCTTGATTTGTGAGCGTTGTCTCGCAAGACGTGCAGGATTTAAGCCTCTGGGGTGTGCAGTACCGCATTTGGCCAGAGGTGGGGGGGCGCCGGAGACATTTAGAGACGTTCTGAGACACTTGGAGATGCTCGGAGGCACTCGGTTCCCACCTCTGGCCACTTGCGGTACTGCATACACTAGCAGTGACACTGGAATGAATTATCTGAGTTTCCATTGACTCCTATAGGGGAACTCGCTTTGATATACAAGTGCTTTGGATTACAAGCATGCATCTGGAACGAATTATGCTCATAATCCAAGGGACTACTGTAATAGCGGTGATCAGTGACTTATAGCGGGACAGTGAAATTGCGGCGGACAAATCGGAGACTACTGACACTTTTTGAGGACCAGTGACACTAATACAGTGATCAGTGCTAAAAAATATGCACTGTCACTGTACTAATGACACTGGCTGGGAAGGGGTTAACATCGGGGGTGAGCAAATGGTTAGCTGTGTGTGCCTAGCAGTGGCGGCTGGTGTTTTTTTTTTGGGGGGGGCGGCAAACAATCCACCCCCTATTGCCAACTAGGTCAGGTCACGGACAGCATTGAAGCCCCCACCCGTTAGGCCGGCTGGGTCACGGGGGGCACAGGCAACACTTACCCCACCTCGTGGACAGCAGTCTGGGCGGCGACGGACGGGTCTCGGCTCCCCAGCCTCTCCTTCTCTCCTCCTCCTGGCAGCCAATCGAATCGGATCTCTTTTCGGCCAATCGGGTGATGGGTCTCATGACCCGCTTCCTGATTGGCCGGGAGGAGGATCAGTGTGAAAATAGCGAATATTCATTCACTATTGTCACACAGCCGGGTGGGATCTGCGCCCCCCGAGCCCACCTTTTTCTGAAGCCTATTAGAGCATCTGGCTCTACTCACATGCTTCAAAAAACACACCTATGCCATTGGAATCCATGCGTCCGGCGCCCTGTATGTAGACCAGGGGGCTGGATGCATGGATGGGCGGGTGGTGCCTGTGCGCCCCCTAATGGACGTGCTGCCACTGGTGCCTAGCCTGTGCCTTCTCACTGTGGGGGAGGTGCTTTTACTATAGGAGGGCATAGATCCATGTTCGTTTGCAGGAACACATGATTAATGCCTTCCCTACTGGCAGAACGGCATACCTCCCAACTGTGCCTGATTTTGAGGGACTGTCCCTGATTTGGAGCAATGTCCCTCTGTCTCTCATTCCTCCTCATTTGTCCCTCATTTTGGTCTGATCTATATAGTTGTATATAAAATACACTTTTTAACCTTTAAAAAGCGTTTCCCAGTGCTAAACCTTTCATCCAAATTCTAAATTGCTGCATTTGTACATTTTAAAAGCCAATATAAAGGAATAGTGGTGGTAAAAAAAAGCACTTGTGGATTTCATTAACCTTTTTTTTGGGTTAATTCTCCTTTAAGGGGGTGTGGCAGGGGGCGTGTCCTATGCCTACATACATTTGCTAGCAGGTGTCCCTCGTTCCCATCTCAAAATGTTGGGAGGTATGGAACGGCGATCTGCCTTGTTTACATGGGCCGATCATCGTTCTGCCTGTGTACTGTACAATTGGCGCTTGTCGGCGGACATCGAGTCTGCGGTACCCTCCGCTGTGCTGTGTGATCACAGCGGGAGCGGGTCGCACGAGCCCCAGAGCTAGAAGTGTCAGATCACGTCCTAGGTACCTGATCTGGCACAGAGCGGCCACCCTGCCGCAGTAAATCAGCGGTGGGCGGTCGGGAACTGGTTAAGCTTCACTTTAATGCCGCGTACACACGGTCGGATTTTCCGACGGGAAATGTTGGATGTGAGCTTGTTGGCTGGAAGTCCGACCGCATGTATGCTCCATCGAACATTTGTTGTCGGACTTTCCGCCAACAAATGTTGGCTAGCAGGTTCTCAAATTTTCCCCCAACAAAACTTTGTTGTTGGACTTTCCGATCGTGTGTACACAAGTCCGACGCACAAAAGTTCACGCATGCTCGGAATCAAGCAGAAGGAGCCCAAAGGGTGGCGCACTGGCTATTAAACTTACTTTTTCTCGGCTCGTCGTATGTCTTGTACGTCACCACGTTCCCACATTCGTAATTGTTGGCCAACATTTGTGTGACCGTGTGTATGCAAGAGTCTTGTACGTCACCACGTTCCCACGTTCTCATGTTCGTAATTGTTGGCCAACATTGTGTGACCGTGTGTATGCAAGAGTCTTGTACGTCACCACGTTCCCACATTCTCACGTTCCTAATTGTTGCCCAACATTTGTGTGACCGTGTCTATGCAAGACAAGTTGGAGCCAACAACCTTCGAACAAAATTCCATGGATTTGTTGTCAGAAAGTCCGATCGTGTGTATGAGGCATTAGTGTTGGTGGGGCACTTTGGGTGTGAAGGCCAATCTCCGGGCAAAGTGAAAAGTTCTCGGAGTAGAAACCTATTGTATCCGGTAATTGGCGCCCTTCCTTATATCTTAACCAGTAACTGGATAAATGTATGGGTGAGCAGGAAAAGCTCTTCAATATCTGTGGCCAGTGTTACAGTAAATTGATATTTTATTGTCGATCGCCTCCTATTTCCTGGAGAACCAACCCCACAGAGTTCATAGAGGTCACCTTTCATTTTGATTTCATTTGCAAGTACTGCGGATACATTAACACCACAATTGACTACATCCCGGCATCCTCTGCAGATGGCTGGGCGACAAAGAGGTATCTTCCTTTGTACTCCATCGCCAGTGATATTTTCACTGGAAAATCAGCAATATCTCACCTTCCACAGCCGGCTAAGCCCGCTCTGATAATATCTAACATTTCAGATGTTTTGACAGCTGTATCAAACAAGCTCTCTTCTCCCTCTCTCTCCTCGCCCGCTCCTCTTTTGTTTGCACAATCGATTTAAATGCTTTTCACTTTCTCATTTTCCCCTCCGCTATTCTCCTGCACACTTTCTTTTTCTTTTCTCCCTCTCCATTAAATCAGAATAGGCTTCATCAATAACTTATGGGCTGCGGGCCCCCACAACTGAAGGTGAAATTAAAGGCAAAAGGATGAGATTGCTTCAATTAAATACACAAAGAAGACAGCCGGATTCATTCTGTGTTTTCTGAAATGAAACATGTTTCTGTCGCCTTAATAAATATTACAGGCTGTATTTTTTTTTTTTTTAATTCTTTCCTGTTCTGCTCATTGCAGGATACAAATTCTGTGGAACAGTATTTTTGAAGCTTATTAAATCTAGAAAAACTCTAGGCAGATGTAAAGAAGAGCACGATTCTGGTCATTAAAAAAACAAATGTATGTATTTTGAAACATTGAGGTGTATTTATATATATATATATATATATATATATATATATATATATATATATATATATATATATATATATATATATATATATATATATATATATATATATATACATATAAATCATCCTGTGAAACTGCAGGTCCATTTATTCTGTGCAAATTGGGGGAAAAAACCCCCAAAGGTTATTAGGCTATTTTCTCTCCAGGTCGAATGTCATTCTTCATACAGAATAGAGCGAATCAGGAAAATATCCCATTATGGCCACTAGATGGAGCTGATGAACATAGTATATAAGTATTTAGCTGATAAATTGTAAATAGGCTTTGTTCTGTACGAATTGGGGAAAAAAACCCAAAGGTTATTAGGCTATTTTCTCTCCAGGTCAAATGTCATTCTTCATACAGAATAGAGCGAATCAGGAAAATACCTCATTAAGGCCACTAGATGGAGCTGATGATCATAGTAAATAAATATTTAACTGATGATCGCAGTAAATAAGCCTTGTTCTGTATGAATTGGGGAAAAGGGTTATCAGATGATTTTCTCTCTGGGTCACGTGTTGTTTTCATACAGAATAGAGTAAGTTAGTAAAAATGTCCTATTATGGCCACTAGATGGAGCTGATGATCATAGTAAATAAGTATTTAGCTCAGAAGTTGTAAATAAGCTTTGTTCTGTGCGAACTGGGAAAAAAAAACCCCAAAGGTTATTAGGCTATTTTCTCTCCAGGTCGAATGTCATTCTTCATACAGAATAGAGCGAATCAGGAAAATATCCTATTATGGCCACTACATGGAGCTAATGATCATAGTATATAAGTATTTAGCTGATAGGTCGTAAATAGGCTTTGTTCTGTACGAATTGGGGGAAAAAAAACAAAGGTTATTAGGCTATTTTCTCTCCAGGTCAAATGTCATTCTTCAGAATCATACAGAATAGAGCGAATCAGGAAAATACCACATTAAGGCCACTAGATGGAGCTGATGATCATAGTAAATAAGTGTTTAACTGATGATCGCAGTAAATAAGCCTTGTTCTGTGTGAATTGTGAAAAAAGATTAACAGATAATTTTATCTCTCGGTCACGTTATTTTCATACAGAATAGAGTCAATTAGTAAAAATGTCCTATTATGGCCACTAGATGGAGCTGAAGATCATGGTAAATAAGTATTTAGCTCATAAGTTGTAAATAAGCTTTGTTCTGTGCGAACTGTGAGAAAAAATAAACAAAGGTTATTAGGCTATTTTCTCTCTAGGTCGAATGTCATTCTTCATACAAAATAAAGCGAATCAGGAAAATATCCTATTAGGAAAATATCCTAATATGGCCACTAGATGGAGCTGATGATCATAGTACATAAGTATTTAACTGATGATCGCAGTAAATAAGCCTTGTTCTGTGTGAATTGGGGAAAAAGGTTATCAGATGATTTTCTCTCTGGGTCACATATTATTTTCATACAGAATACAGTAAATTAGTAAAAATTTCCTATTACGGCCACTAGATGGAGCTAATGATCATAGTATATAAGTATTTAACTGATAAGTCGTAAATAAGCTTTGATCTGTGCGAACTGGGAGAAAAAAAACCAAAGGTTATTAGGCTATTTTCTCACTAGGTCGAATGTAATTCTTAATATAGAATAGAGCGAATCAGGAAAATATCCTATTATGGCCACTAGATGGAGCTGATGATCATAGTAAATAAGTAGTTAGCTTATAAGTCGTAAATAATCTTTTTTCTGTGCGAACTGGGGGAAAAAAAACAAAGGTTATTAGGCTATTTTCTCTCCAGGTCAAATGTCATTCTTCATACAAAATAGAGAGAATCAGGAAAATATCTCATTATGGCCAATAGATGGAGCTGATGATCATAGAAAATAAGTATTTAGCACATGATCACAGTAAATAAGCTTTGTTCTGTGTGAATAAGGGAAAACATGGTTATGTGATTTTCTCTCTGGGTCAAATGTTATTTTCATACAGAAAAGAGTGAATTAGTAAAATACAACATTATGGCCACTAGATGGAGCTGATGATTATAGTAAATATATATTTAGCTGATGATCATCGTACATAAGCTTTGTTCTGTGAATTGGGGGGAAAAACAATAATGGTTATTAGGCTATTTTCTCTGACACAAATGTTATTTTTCATACAAAGTGAATCAGGGAAAAAAAACCTTATTATGGCCACTAGATGGAGCTGATGATCATGGGAAAAAAGGATTTAGCTGATGATCATAGTAAATAAGCTTTGTTCTGTATGAATTGAGGGGAAAAAAACAAAGATTATTAGGCTATTTTCTCTCCAGGTCAAATGTCATTCTTCATACAGAATAGATCGAATCAGGAAAATACCTAATTGTGGTCACTAGATGATGCTGAATGTCATAGTAAATAAGTATTTAGCTTAGGATCATAGTAAATAAGCTTTCTGTGCAAATGGGGGAAAAAAATGAAAGTTATGAGGCTATTTTCTCTCTATTTTCTCTCTGGGTCAGATACAATTTTTCATACAGAATAGAGTGAATCAGGAAAACACTGCACTATGGTCACTAGATGGAGTTCTTGATCATGGTAAATAACTATTTAGATGATGATCATAGTAAATGAGCTTTATGTTGTGTGAATTGAGAAAAAAACAAAGGTTAATAGGCTATTTTCTCTCCGGGTCAAATGATATTTTTCATACAGAATAGAGTGTATAAGAAAAAATTATGGTCACCCGATGGAGATGATGATTATGGTAAATAACTATTTTGCTGATGATCATAGTAAATAATCTGTACTCAAGTACACAAGTTAGGGAAAATGAAAGTTATTAGGTGATTTTCTCTTCAGATTGAATGATATTCTTCATACAGAATACAGTGAATCAGGAAAATACAGCATTTTTGCCAATAAATGGAGCTGATGATCATAGTAAATCAGTAGTTATTTCCTATGATTATCAACTCCATCTAGTGGCCATAATGTGCTATTTTTCAGATTCATGCTTTGATGAACATTTAACCAGCAGGGAAACTAGCCTGATAATATTCGCCATCAGTTAAAGGTCAGACTGCATTTCTTCATCCAATTACTATACTGGGGTGTGTCAGGTTTCATTTCCTAAATTGGACCTTTTAGTAATTTTACAAGCCGGCATTAAAACATTCCTGACATGTCACAATATTCAACTAATGTATTTTTTTTTAGAATAGCTTAAACTTTTATCTTTGGGTCTTTTTTTTTTCTTTTCATTTTTCGGATCATTCGTTATGATCGATATTCGTCATTTCAAATAAATTCGTAAATTCGGAAAAATTCAAATTAGTTACGTTCCATTCGTATTAGGGTTGCACTGATACTAGTGTTGGTATTGGTGCCGATGCCGAGTATTTGCACAAGTATCAGTACTCCTGCAAATGCACCGATACCTGAAACCGATACTTTCAGGCTCAGTTCTTTGAGCTGTCAGTGGGTCTCCCCTGTTGACAGCTAAAGGGTTAAAGAAGTCCGGTAATTGGAGCTGTGAAAAAAAAAAAAACAGCTAGTAAACATTGCTCAGCATAAAAAGAAACATTGTTTCTTTTTGTATCTTTCTGTTTCTTCATCTGCAGATTAAAGGGATGAACAAATGTTCCTCTGTTTAACCCCTTATTAACCCTTAATGTACTCTAATCAGCCTTAATTAACTCCCTATTCTCCTCCATTTAATTATTATTTTCCTGCTTTTTTTTTCTTGTTCATGTCTATTTTATAAATGATGAACAATTAAAACTTTTTTTTTGCTTTGTTAGTGAATATTTTTGCACATATATGTTAACCGCTTCAGCCCCGGAAAATTTTACCCCCTTCCTGACCAGAGCGTTTTTTGCGATTCGGCACTGCGTCGCTTTAACTGACAATTGCGCCGCCGTGCGACATGGCTCCCAAACAAAATTGACGTCCTTTTTTTCCCCACAAATAGAGCTTTCTTTTAGTGGTATTTGATCACCTCTGCGATTTTTATTTTTTGCGCTATAAACAAAATAAGAGCGTCAATTTTGAAAAAAACGCATTATTTTTTACATTTTGCTATAATAAATATCCCCCAAAAATATATAAAAAAACATTTTTTTTTCTCAGTTTAGGCCGATCGTATTCTTCTACATATTTTTGGCAAAAAAAAAATCGCAGTAAGTGTTTAATGATTGGTTTGCACAAAAGTTATAGCGTTTAGTTTTATGGCATTTTTATTAATATTTTTTTTTTACTAGTAATGGCGGCGATCAGCGATTTTTATTGTGACTGTGACGTTATGGCGGACATGTCGGACATTTTTGACACATTTTTGGGACCATTGTCATTTATACAGCGATCAGTGCGATTAAAAATGCACGGATTACTGTGTAAATGACACTGGCAGTGAAGGGGTTAAATACTAGGGGGCGGGGAGGGGTTAAGTGTGTCCTAGGGAGTGATTCTAACTGTCAGGAGGATGGGCTGTGTGTGTCCTTACTATGATCACAGCTCCCAATGACAGGGAGCTGTGATCAGTGACACTTGTCACTGGGCAGAACGGGGAGATGCTGTTTACATCAGCATCTCCCCGTTCGTCCTCTCCGTGAGGAGATCGCGGTTATCCCCGCGGCGATCGAGTCCGCGGGACCCGCGTCCCGACTCACGGAGCTCCCGGCCGGCGCGCGCTCGCAATGGCATGGCGGGGAATTCAAATGGACGTACAGGTATGCCCATTTGCCCAGCCGTGCCATTCTACCGGCGTACATCGGCGTGCGCCGGTCAGGAACCGGTTAACATATATTTACACATTTCACATTGAAAAAGCGCAAAATTAAAAACAAAAATCAATTTATTTCATTTGTAAATAACTTTTCAATGCTTTGTACCACTGCTTAAAGCTGAAGTGAAAACAAAACAGTTGTGGTAGGTATCGGTAATTGGTATCGGCGAGTACTAAAAAAAAAAAGTATCGGTACTCCTAAAAAAAAATGGTATGGGTGCATCCCTAATTCGTATAGACGCGGTATTCGTTATTTCGATCATTCATAAAAATTCTAATTCATTACGTTCCATTCGTATAGATGCCGTATTCGGAAATTCGGATATATTCGTATTCGTTACGTTCACTAACAGCCAAATTTGAAAGGAAATTCCAATACCTATAATTTAATAGTTTATAACTATTATTATAGTTTTTATCATTGGTAGTATTATTTATTATTAATAAATAATAATAACAACTATGATAATGTTTAATAAACTTAATAATTTTATTATAATAGAATGTTTTTCGTTTTTCATTCTTATTTTCAAATTTTCGGATTTTCAAATTTTGTCTACTAATCAGTAAAAAATGAAAGAAATATAACAACCGTTTTTTTTTCACATAAAATAATTCCTGTGTTTTTTGTACATATTAACCACTTCAGCTCCAGAGCAATTTTTTTTTTTTTTATTTGGCACATACATGTAATAATCTTAATTTTTGGCAGTAAAATTACTTAAACCCCCAGAACATTATATATATTCTGAAAGCAGAGGTTCTGTAGATTAAAAAGCTGATAGTTGCAAATTTTTATGTCACATGATAATTGTGCAACTGTTTATTAAAAGCAATTTCTCAGGAAAAAATATAATAAAATGAATTTTAGTGCAAAAACGCACCATATAATACCCGTTTTTGGTTCAGATATAAAACATGATTTGCATCGAGTAAATAGATACAAAACATTCCATATCTTAGAATTGTGCATGGCCGTGATATGCCCAAAAACTATGGTGCCCAAAAATCATTATTAGTGGTGGCAAGGGGTGCAGGGGCACCGCCCCCTTAATCCATGCGCCCGGCTCCTAATCAGGAGGGTGCCAGACGTATGGCTTCCACTGGGGTTTTTTTTTTTTTGAAGTACGATTAGAGCCTGAGGCCTTACCTCCCAACTTTTTGAGATGGGAATAAGGGACACCTATCAGCAAAAGTATGCAGGCATAGGACACATCCCTTGCCACACCCCCTTAAAGGAGAATTGTACAAAAAAAACAAGATTAAACCCACAAGTGCTTTTTTTTACCACTACTATTCCTTTATATTGGCTTTTGGAATTTACAAATGCAGCAATTTAGAAATCAGATGAAAGGTTTAGCACTGGAAAACACTTTTTGATAGATATAAAGTGCATTTTATATACAGCTATATAGATCAGACCAAAATGAGGGAAAAATGAGGAGGAATGAAGGACAGAGGGACATTGCTCCAAATCAGGGACAGTCCTTCGAAATTAGGCATAGTTGGGAGCTATGCCTGAGGCTCTAATTGGCTTCAGCAAAGGGTGGGCTCGGGGCACAGAGCATTGCGCCCTGGGCCCACCCAGTTGTGTGACAATAGCAAATTAATATTGTCTTCCTGATTCTCCTCCCGGCCAATCAGGAAGCGGGTCCTGATACCCGATTGGCTAGGGTGTCTTTGGACCCACTTCCTGTTTGGCCGGGAGGAGAAGGCCCCAGAGCGAGGGAAAAGCCATAATAGGAACAATGTGTGCAGCAGGGACGGCTCACCCGCAGCCACATCCAGCACTCCCCGGCTTGGACAGTGGAGGGAGGAGGAGGGGAGATCAGAATGTCACCCCGGCCGGGACTCGTCACCTGCCTCCTAAGGTAAGGAGGGCTCTGATCGCTGCCCTCCTGTTTGATCGTCTCCTCCGCGAGGGGGGGTGTGATCGTAGCCTTCCCGTTCGTCTGTCTCCTGGCGCTGGATTGCCGCCCCCCCTCCCCCCCAAAATATTGAGAACCAGCCGCCACTGATCACCATCATCAAAACTCATCACTTTAGAATTAACTAGGAGCTCTTGTGCTAGAACTATTGATCTCTCTCTGGCGTTTGCGGCGATATGTCACACGTGTGGTTTTGATCTTGGTTTACATACATGTGCACACCCTTGGCTTGGTTACGGTAATTTTTTCAATATATTTTATTATAATTTTCTTTTTTTTACTTTCTTTATTTTTACTTAATTGCTATCACAAGGGGTTAATAATCCCCTATGTGATAGCATTAGGCAGGTCATAGGTACTCAATTGTCAGTTAAAGTAACGCAGTGCCATATCGCAAAAAATGGCCTGGTCAGGAAGGGGGTAAAACTTTCCGGAGCTGAAGTGGTTAACTTTGAATCCTTCCCTTTCTTCTAGTTTAAGCTGGTGCCTTGACCACTGCCTGAAGTTTCCCTTGCAGCATCCTATGGAGCCATCCTTGGATGCAGGGACTAGAGATGTGTCTCCCTACACTGTGTACATCAATAGAAACATACAGCCCCATAGCCTAGGATGGCAAGGCCCTCCCCCACGTTTCCCTCTTTATCCCCCCTCCCTTCTCCAAGCTTATAGGCTGGCTCCAGACTGCACTGTCCACTGGTTACTCTTTCCTATGAATAACAGAAGTTCAGGAAAGCAGCACTGAGAGAGCAGGAGCCAGCGGCATTGAAAGTTGTAAGCGGCAATTGCCGGTGTAAGAATTCTAACAAATAGTTTACTGGGGAATGTTAATTGCACTGTGCTCAATGAGTAAAACTAAAAAACGCAGAGGGTTTAATACTACGTTCTTATTTCTGATAAATAAAGCTTTTCTATTCCACATAAATGATGCCGCTGATACTCCAGTGTTCTTCATGTCTGTGTTATTTACTTTTACATCATCATATTACAAACACAAAGCTGTCCCTCTATTAGGCTCCATTTACACTCAGTGATTCTGCCGGGGATTCCAAATCATGCGGCAAAACATGCAACGCGCGTTTCGGGTCCATGCATTCATAATGGCACCCCAAACGCTGTGCGATTTGGCTGAGATTGTCGCACAGGAAAACGTGCGTTTAGAAGCACGAGCTTCTTTTTCACGACAAACGCACATAGGGCAGCCCATTCTAGTTAACAGTCTCTCCTATGCGCGGCACATAGTAATGCGTGTAAATCACGCACGAAAAAAATTGCAATCACGAGTTCCCGCTGAGTGAGATGTGAACGGAGCCTTAATGCGAAAACTCCAGCTAAATAATATCAGCAAGCTTACCAGTCTTCAGCTATGGTAACTGCATTTGTTTTGTTTTTCTAATCTTCTTTACCCTTTTTTTTTTCACCTGCTGTTTCTGCTAGTAACACACTTCCTGTTTTTTCAGTGGCTACAATACTCAGGTCAGGGTGACATGTGACCTGCTGCAGCTTAGTGTCCCGCCCTCCAGGACCGAGACAAGAGGTGGGCAGGAGGGGCAGCTTCCCTGGGCACTGTGGTTATGTGAGGTGGGGAGGGTGCTGCGAGGAGATTGACGGGGAGGGGATTTGTGTTGAGAGTGGCAATGGGGGGGGGGGGGGGGGGCTGCAAGGGGTTAGATCTGTTAAGAGTGGTGATTTTGGGGGAAATTGTGTTGGGGGGTGGATTGGGGGAATAGGATTTGTGCTAGGAGGAGGGGATTTGTGCTAGAAGAGGTGATATGGTAAAGGGGGGGTTGTCTAGAAGGGGGCATTTTTGTTTAGGGGCGATCTGTGCTTGGAGGGGAAATTTAGGGGATACGTTTCGGCTAGGAGGGGGGATTTGGAGTGTGGGGGGAGAAGAGATGTGTACTCGGAGGGGAAATTTGAGTGGTAGAGGATTTGTGCTAGGAGGGGGTGACTTTTTTGGGCATTTGTGTTGGGGGGATTCGGGAGGGCAAATATCTGTGCTGGGAGGGGAGATTTCAGTGTGGGGGGGGTGGATTTGTACTGGGGGAATTTATGCTTAGGGGGTAAGCATGCAGACTAGTGCTCAGTTTTTTTTTTGGGGGGGGGGGGATTTTTGCTGATATGTAATGCGAATACATCTTGAGGGAGGCGCAGTTTGGCATGTTTGCCCTGGGCTCCAAATGACCTTGTCCTGGCACTGCCGCCCACCACCTAGGTAGTGCAGAACCCAGAAGGAGCAAAGAGGTGATGTGACTCCTGGGGCAGAATAATGATGGTGACAATGCTCTGTCTTTGTTTCTCAAGCATTCTTCTGCATTGTCTTCCTGCCACACAGGCTCAGAACATCTCACCCTAAAATCCAAGGAGACCCCCACATTTTTACCCCTTTCACCCCATCAACCTGCATGATCTACAAATATCCTTTAATTCCTCTTATTTTAGCACTTCTTTCGCTATACACACTGGATATAATTCTCTCTTCTTAGTCTATAATAGTGCTGGACTGATAGAAGTGAAAATTGTCTCAGATGGAAATACCGTAAAGTGCATTTTCCTTTAACCACATGCCGACCGGGCCATAGCCGAAAGACGGCTACAGCTCGGTCAGCGTATCCAGGGTGGGCGTCCATGGACGCCCTCACAGAATCGCGCTCCCGCACACCCCCTGGGGCGCGCACCCGGGAACATCCGTGACCCCGGACTCCGCGCATCACGGATCACGGTAAACGGCCGCTGATAGCGGCCGTTTACCACGTGATCGCTCCGTCAAATACTCTGCAATACTCTGCAATACTATGGCAATACTATGGCAATACTCTGCAATACTATGGCAATACTCTGCAATACTCTGCAATACTATGGCAATACTCTGCACTACTCTGCAATACTATGGCAATACTATTCTGCAATACTATGGCAATACTATGGCAATACTATGGCAATACTCTGCAATACTCTGCAATACTATGGCAATACTATGGCAATACTATGGCAATACTCTGCAATACTCTGCAATACTATGGCAATACTATTCTGCAATACTATGGCAATACTCTGCAATGCCATGGCAATACTCTGCAATACTATGGCAATACTCTGTAATACTCTGCCAATACTCTGCCAATACTCTCCAATACTCTGCAATAAATTTTAACAGAAACAAAGATTTTTTTTTCTACCGAATTTTTAGTCTTTTTTGATTTATAGCGCAAAAAATTAAAAACCCAGCGGTGAATAAATACCACCAAAAGAAAGCTCTATTTGTGTGAAAAAAGGACAAACATTTCAAATGGGTACAGTGTTGCATGACTGAGTAATTGTCATTCAAAGTGTGAGAGCACCGAAAGCTGAAAATTGGTCTGATTAGGAAGGGGGTTTAAGTGTCCAGTGGTGAAGTGGTTAAAGAAGTATATGAAATATATATCCTGCTCCTTTAAAGCATGTTAAATAGCACAGTGCTTGTGCCATGTCATGTGTCCCTTTGTATGATGTGAAATACCTGGCTGGTCCTGCCTGTTCCTGTGTCCCCCTGTCTCTGCTGACCACGATAATCATGGCTCCTGATCCATGGTACCGTGGTCAGATTACGGTCTTCTGTCATCACACTGCCTGCTCCCTCTGCTCTCTGTCTCTCCCCCTCCCTCCTAGCCTGTCAGTTCGGATGCCTGTGTGTGAGAGCTTCCTGCCCCTCCCATCTACTGCTCTTCCATGTCACTTGAAATACCTTTGAAAAGTAACTTGCATCCCCTCTGTTTTATCAAGATCTTAACTACTGGGTGTCCATTATTTTAAATCTAATCCTAAAACCTTCTCTCACAGCGGTAACATGACATTCCTCTGCTGGCTGGTTGATGACAGAGGGTTTATCTCAGCCCCTCCCTTTGCATTCTTCTTCAGAGCAGAGGAAAGATGCTGACAACAATTTATTGCTGTGAGATAAGGTACTTACACCTGAAATTAAAAAAAAAAACAGACACATAGTGCTATAGCTCTTGATAAAACAGAGGGGATGGCAGTGTTTTATCATCCTGACTTTACAACCACTTTAACCGCTTCCCGACCAAGCGCTGCAGTTACAGTGGGGACGGAAAGTATTCAGACCCCCTTAAATTTTTCACTCTTTGTTATATTGCAGCCATTTGTTAAAATCACTTAAGTTCATTTTTTCCTCAGTAGCCTCCCTGGCGGTTTTCCCGAGTGTGGCTCGGGGTTAAAATTCAGGACCATTAGCGGTAACCCCGAGCCACACTCGGGATTGCATCGCAGGATCCTGGTGCCTCCTTACTTACCTTGTCCCCGGGATCCTGCGATGTCCCCCGCAGTGTCCGCGGGCTGTGTCCTCCTCCGAAGCCTCTCCGTGCCAGGCTCCGTTCCCTGCGAGCGTCGCGACGCACGGGGGCGGAGCCTGGCGGCAAATTCAAAAAAATGTAAAAAGCATAACACATACAGTACTGTAATCTTACAGATTACAGTACTGTATGAAATCATTTCACATCCCATTTGTCCCCAGTGCTCTGGCCCATGCCCTGCATGCAGTTTTATATTGCATATACTGTTCTTTCTGCCTGGAAACTGGAGATTGTCCATAGCAACCAAAAAGTGTCCCTTTACGTCAAAAATGGCTTTAGACCAGCTAGAAAACAGCGATAGTAAATTAGAACACTTGCAGAATTGAGCGATAGTGAATCCTGGGGAAATTTATTTTATTACTATTTATTTTTATTTTTTTTAATTATTATTTTTTTTTAATTATATTATAATTTATGTTTTTGTGTTTCAAACTTTATCATACCCGGGATATCTACTAGACTCTTGTTTGGACAGATTTAAGTGTGTTATTGTTAATAATTACAGACCTACAATATAAAACGCCAAATTTCCATGCAAAATAATTGTACCGCTTTCAGCACCTAAAATCAGAAAGAATCATACCGCCAGGGAGGTTAATGTACACACAGCACCCCATAACACATAATTGTTGACATTTTTGCAGATTTATTAAAAAAAGAAAAACTGAAATATCACATGGTCCTAAGTATTCAGATCCTCTGCTGTGACACTCATATATTTAACTCAGGTGCTGTCCATTTCTTCTGATCATCCTTGAGATGGTTCTACACCTTCATTTGAGTCCAGCTGTGCTTGATTATACTGATTAGACTTGATTAGGAAAGCCGCACACCTGTCTATATAAGACCTTACAGCTCGCAGTGCATGTCAGAGCAAATGAGAATCATGAGGTCAAAAGAACTGCCTGAAGAGCTCAGAGACAGAATTGTGGAAAGGCACAGATCTGGCCAAGGTTACAAAAAAATTTCTGCTGCACTTAAGGTTCCTAAGAGCACAGTGGCCTTCATAATCCTTAAATGGAAGACATTTGGGACGACCAGAACCCTTCCTAGAGCTGGCCGTCCGGCTAAACTGAGCTATCGGGGGAGAAGAGCCTTGCTGAGAGATGTAAAGAAGAACCCAAAGATCACTGTGGCTGAGCTTCAGAGATGCAGTCGGGAGATGGGAGAAAGTTGTAGAACGTCAACCATCACTGCAGCCCTCCACCAGTCGGGACTTTATGGCAGAGTGGCCCGACGGAAGCCTTTCCTTAGTGCAAGACACATGAAAGCCCACATGGAGTTTGCTAAAAAACACATGAAGGACTCCAAGATGGTGAGAAATAAGATTCTTTGGTCTGATGAGACCAAGATAGAACTTAATTCTAAGAAGTATGTGTGGAGAAAACCAGGCACTGCTCATCACCTATCCAATACAGTCCCAACAGTGAAGCATGGTGGTGGCAGCATCATGCTGTGGGGGTGTTTTTCAGCCGCAGGGACAGGACGACTGGTTGCAATCGAGGGAAAGATGAATGTGGCCAAGTACAGGGATATCCTGGACGAAAACCTTCTCCAGGGTGCTCAGGACCTCAGACTGGGCCGAAGGTTTACCTTCCAACAAGACAATGACCCTAAGCACACAGCTAAAATAACAAAGGAGTGGCTTCACAACAACTCCGTGACTGTTCTTGAATGGCCCAGCCAGAGCCCTGACTTAAACCCAATTGAGCATCTCTGGAGAGACCTAAAAATGGCTGTCCACCAACGTTTACCATCCAACCTGATAGAACTGGAGGGGATCTGCAAGGAGGAATGGCAGAGGATCCCCAAATACAGGTGTGAAAAACTTGGTGCATCTTTCCCAAAAAGACTCATGGCTGCATTAGATCAAAAGGGTGCTTCTACACAATACTGAGCAAAGGGTCTGAATTAGGGTGGCCACGTGTCCCGGATTGCCCGGGATTGTCCCTTATTTGAGACTTTTGTCCCGTGTCCCGGGTACCTGCATTCCGGGAAAATACAGTGTCCCGGAATGAAAAAAAAAAACACACCGCCGGCTGGCACCAGTCCGACTCCGTCTCCGAGTCTGCCACCCTTATCACAGTATACACAATTAACACACAGATGCGCAGCTTAAGTGCCTTAACTGGTTGCTAGGCTAGGGCCGCCCGCCCCGCGTCTAGCAACCAGTGACGTCAGCTGGCACCGTCAGTCACGTGGGAGTCAGTGCAGTGGGCACTGGGCACCCGCACGGCACGGCGGCGACGGCGCACTCTAGACTCACTCTACACGCTACAGCTGAGCAGCGCGCCTCTGAGAGAGAGAGCAGCCGCCAGCCTGCCAGTGAGTCCACTTACTAGCCTGCCCTGTGCCCAGCCCCAGTCAGTGGTGGTGCCTGCCAGTGACCAGTCCCGGAGCCGCCGAGCCGACTACAGCTACTCCAGCAGCCGCACATTGCCACTGCCAGCCAGCAAGCGCAACCCGGGCCGACTCCGAGCTGCCCGTCCTGAGAGTGAGTCGTCCTCCTGACTGAGCCGCCTCGTCCGAGTCCTCTGAATACTTAGGACCATGTGATATTTCAGTTTTTCTATTTTAATAAATCTGCAAAAATGTCAACAATTCTGTGTTTTTCTGTCAATATGGGGTGCTGTGTGTACATTAATGAGGAAAATAAATTAACTTTTAGCAAATGATTTTAGCAAATGGCTGCAATATAACAAAGAGTGAAAAATTTAAGCGGGTCTGAATACTTTCCGTCCCCACTGTATACTGCGGCAGGTTGGCTCCCCTGTGCGAGCCGTCATAGCTATATGTCGGCTCGTGGCGTCGGGATAGCAGGCACGCGCCCGCTGCACAGCGCAGGTGCCGGTTGTGAGCAGGAGAGACAGAACAGGGACGAGTGTGTGTAAACACACACTTCCCTGTTCTGTTCTGACAGGAGTGACAGATCGTGTGTTCCTATTAGCTAGGAACCACGATCCGTCACTTCCTCAAGTCAGTCCCCTCCCCCTTCAGTTAGAATCACCTTCCAGAGAACACAGTTAACCCCTCAAGCACCCCCTAGTGTTAACCCCTTCACTGCCAGTGACATTTTTACAGTAATCAATGCAATTTTATAGTATTGATCGCTGTATTAATGCCAATGGTCCCAAAAATGTGTCAAAATTGTCTGATGTGTCCGCCATAATGTCGCAGTCATGATAAAAATCACAGATCGTCGCCATTACTAGTAAAAAAAATAATAATAATAAAAATGCTATAAATCTATCCCCTATTTTGTAGATGCTATAACTTTTGGGCAAACCAATCAATATACGCGTATTGCGATTTTTTTTTTTTACCAAAAATACGCAGAAGAATGCATATCGGCCTAAACTGAGGAAAAATTTTTTTTTTTAATATATTTTTGGGGGATATTTATTATAGAAAAAAGTAAAAAATATTGCGTTTTTTTCAAAATTGTCTCTTTTTTTTGTTTATAGCGCAAAAAATAAAAAACGCAGAGGCGATCAAATACCACCAAAATAAAGCCCTATTTGTGGGAAAAAAATTTTTGTACCCAATTTTGTTTGGGTACAACGTCGCACAATCGCGCAATTGTCAGTTAAAGCTGCGCAGTGCCGAATTGCAAAAAGGGGGTAAATTAATTCTTCCAGGGCTGAAGTGGTTAAGGTAATTGTAAGGGTTGTTTTTTTTTTTAAATAACAAACATTTCATACTTACCTCCTCTGTGCAGATAGTTTTGCACAGAGTGGCCCCAAACCTCGTCTTCTGGGGTCCCTGCTCCTCCCCACATCAGAACCCCCTAGGAGAAACGCTCTCCCGAGGGGGTTACCTTGCCGGCTCGCTCCTGAGTCCAGCATTCGGCATCCATAGCCTCCGATTGTATGACTTGGCCCCGCCCCCCTGGCACCCACGTCATTGGATTTGATTGACAGCAGCGGGAGCCAATGGCTGCGCTACTATCAATCTATCCAATCAAGAGCCGAGAACCTGGGCAGAGAGTCAGCGCGTCCCTGCTAGGTCAAGTTCCAGGGCTCAGGTAAGTAAAATGGGCTGGGGGGCCGGTGACTGCCAGGTGTTTTTTCACCTTAATGCATAGGATGCATTAAGGTGAAAAAAACACAAAAGTTTACAACCCCTTTAAGTGTGTCCCTGGGAGGTGCTTTCTAACTGTGTGGGGGACGGATACACTGGAGGAAAAGGGAGGTCGTGTTTCAGCTTAGCTGAAACATAAGATCTCTCTTTTGCTCCCTGACAGATCAGCGGTTTGCTTTGTTTACATAGGCACACCACTGCTCCGTCTATCCACAGAACGATCGGTGGGTCGCGGTGGCCATCGCGACCGCCAGACCCTCTAAATGGCACAAGCGCTGTGTCCAGTCACAGTGGGAGCGCCGCAGTATGTATATATGTATATATATATATATATATATATATATATATATATATATATATATATATATATATATATATATATATATATATATATATATATATATATATATATATTGTGAAGCCACAGCCAGTTTTTAAAAGAAGAGGTGAAAATAAAGTTTTCTTAAAACACATGAATGGCAAAGCAAATGATGTTTTATTTCTTTTAGCCCAGCCAGTGGCAGCAGGTCAAGGACAGATGTGGCCTAATGAGACCCCTCAAAGGTTCAGTAACTCACACATCCAAAGCAAACTACAACTATACTTAATGCTAATGCTATCTTAATAACTTACAATACCTTTAATACCTCCTGTATTTTCCTCGTTTTATCGAATGAAACAGGTTAACATTGTTCCAAGATTCTGCTGGAGTAAGTTATCCTTCTTTTTCGCTTTACAAGGCTGTTCTTTATGTTGCTCCTGAAATATGTATAGGATACCATTACTTATCTTGTTTATTGGGTTCAGCTCTCTTCATTATAAGTGTCGGAGGCCAGACTTATTTATGGTAATTTCCCAGAATCTATTGCAGCCTGCTTAATTTAAATGCATACAGTGACACTTAGC
This sequence comes from Lithobates septentrionalis, assembly GCA_037952835.1. Lineage (NCBI taxonomy): Eukaryota > Metazoa > Chordata > Amphibia > Anura > Ranidae > Lithobates > Lithobates septentrionalis. The sequence continues at coordinate 2,199,884 of JBBDGP010001243.1, read as the reverse complement.
CTTGACTATATGAAAGGGTTTTTCTTCTTGTAACCACGAGGCAGGCAATGTATTTACAATAGCCTATTTATTTTACGATCGTGCTTAGTTATATTTTGATTTATTTGCAGGTACTAAACACTGATGCAAACACTGGTCCATAGAGTCCTCCGGTGCATGAAAAATACGTTTAATTTAAAAAGTTTACAGGAAATGACAATAATAATGAATGAACGTGTTAAAGAGCAAAGACTGAAGCAACTCGTGTACATTTTTTTATAAGGAAGGAAAACTTTTGATTGTGCTGTGCCTAGAATAAGGCCCAGATACGCCAAGCAATGATTTGTTGCCAAGGCTGGCTTCTGCAGGTTCAGGATCCAAGTGAAACGTTTTAGGGTTTGAATTGTCCATATCATACTGTTAGTTAAGACTTGTGCAGACTGCTTCTTCAAGAGAAGGTCATCCAGGTACCCCACAATAGTGATGCCCTTTGGAATGTAGCAACATAAACACAGGTCTAGAAAGCTGTTCTAAATAATGGACTCTATCCCGAGCATTTAGTTAGAATTAACACCCTCTGGGGCATTAATTCTGACGAAATGCGTTGGGTGCAGTCCATGTCTGTGATGTACCACGTATGCCCCAGAGGACGTTAATTCTAATGAAACATGCTGGGTGGAGTCCATGTCCGTGAGGTACCACGCACGCCAATCCTGTATACTGCTCGATCGATTTAGGATGTCTTGGATCTATTAATGCTCGTTTTATACCGGATTTCTGTTATGCTGTGTACACACGACCGGACTTTCGACGGACTGAATCACGTCGGACTTTTCGACGGACTTTCGACGGACTTTTCGACGGACTTCCGTCGAATCGCACTTCTCTACACACAATCACACCAAAGTCTGACGGATTCAACCGTGATGACCTGGATGTACCTGGAACTGTTAGTGGGTCATGAGTTGGAGGGGACCAATACAGCTAGAATGCTCCCTCTGACGAAATGCGTTGGGTGCAGTCCATGTCTGTGATGTACCACGTATGCCCCAGAGGACGTTAATTCTAATGAAACATGCTGGGTGGAGTCCATGTCCGTGAGGTACCACGCACGCCAATCCTGTATACTGCTCGATCGATTTAGGATGTCTTGGATCTATTAATGCTCGTTTTATACCGGATTTCTGTTATGCTGTGTACACACGACCGGACTTTCGACGGACTGAATCACGTCGGACTTTTCGACGGACTTTCGACGGACTTTTCGACGGACTTCCGTCGAATCGCACTTCTCTACACACAATCACACCAAAGTCTGACGGATTCAACCGTGATGACCTGGATGTACCTGGAACTGTTAGTGGGTCATGAGTTGGAGGGGACCAATACAGCTAGAATGCTCCCTCTGACGAAATGCGTTGGGTGCAGTCCATGTCTGTGATGTACCACGTATGCCCCAGAGGACGTTAATTCTAATGAAACATGCTGGGTGGAGTCCATGTCCGTGAGGTACCACGCACGCCAATCCTGTATACTGCTCGATCGATTTAGGATGTCTTGGATCTATTAATGCTCGTTTTATACCGGATTTCTGTTATGCTGTGTACACACGACCGGACTTTCGACGGACTGAATCACGTCGGACTTTTCGACGGACTTTCGACGGACTTTTCGACGGACTTCCGTCGAATCGCACTTCTCTACACACAATCACACCAAAGTCTGACGGATTCAACCGTGATGACCTGGATGTACCTGGAACTGTTAGTGGGTCATGAGTTGGAGGGGACCAATACAGCTAGAATGCTCCCTCTGTGTTTGGGGTCTGCCATGTTGCATTGCTTGCCTGGAGAATCTTCACTTGGAATACCAGATAAACCCCTGGTATTTTCACCATCTTTTTTTCTTCTCCCCCTCCTCGACCCCCTTTCTTTTTTTTTTTTGTTTTGTTTTTCTCCTTTTAAAAGAAAAGGAAAGAGCTGGAAAGTGTTCGTCTGACCAAATTCTGGTATATATATTATTTTTTGTTATATCTTTAGTTATACACCCTGTTCCAAATTATTATGCCAATGATATTTTCTCATTTACCTAAATAATTGATGTAAACAACAGTCAGCATAATTCTCATGTTACCCTGTTTCCCCGAAAATAAGACCTAGCGTGATTATCAGTGATGGCTGCAATATAAGCCCTTCCCCCCAAATTAGCCCTAGTTAAAGTCCTTGTAGGTCTTATTTTCAGGGTAGGGCTTATTTTGGGGGAAACAGAGTAGGGCTTATTTGGGGGGTAGGGCTTATATTGCAGCCATCACTGACAATCACGCTAGGTCTTATTTTCGGGGAAACAGGGTATCAACTATTAAGAGTACAATTCAAATTTTATTGAACAAACCTCCTAATGATAACAGGTTTTTTTTCAAAATGAAAAGCTTACAATGCACTGTTCCAAATTATTACGCACAGTAAGTTTCAAAACACTTTATAGGTTGTAAAGAACTGAAAATTGTCTTTTGTTGTGTTTGCAGCATATTTACTGAAATCAAAAGCTATTTCAATCAAACTTTGAACAACATTTTAACTTTTTAAATATTTTAACAGGTCACGTTACATTTTAACATAGGACCCCTTATTTGATAGCAGCTTCACAAGTCTTGCATCCATTGAACTTGTGAGTTTTTGGACAGTTTCTGCTTGAATTTGTTTGCAAGATGTCAGAATAGCCTCCCGGAGCTGCTGTTTGGATGTAAACTGCCTCCCACCCTCATAGATCTTTTGCTTGAGGATGCTCCAAAGGGTCTCAATAGGATTGAGGTCAGGGGATGATGGAGGCCACACCATGACTTTCTCTCCTTTTATCCCCAAAGCAGCCATTGATGCAGAGGTATTCTTTGCAGCATGAGATGGTGCATTGTCATGCATGAAGATGATTTTATTACGGAAAGCTCAGTTCTTCCTTCTGTACCAGGGAAGTAAGTGGTCAGTCAGGAACTCCACATACTTTGCAGAGGTCATCTTTACACCTTCTGGGACCCTAAAGGGACCGACCAGCTCTCTTCCCATGATTCCGGCCCAAAACATGACTCCACCACCGCCTTGCTGATGTCGCAGCCTTGTTGGAACAGGGTGACCATCCACCAACCATCCACTACTCCATCCATCTTGACCATCCAGGGTTGCACGGCACTCATCAGTGAACAGGACTGTTTGAAAATTAGTCTTCATGTATTTTTCTGCCCAATGCAGCCGTTTCTGCTTGTGAGCATTGGTTAGTTGTGGCCGAATGGAAGGTTTATGCACAGTTGCAAGACACTGGAGGACTCTACACCTTGATGTCCATAGGACTCGAGAGGCCCCAGCAGCTTCAAATATCTGTTTGCTGCTATGTAATGGTATTTTAGCAGCTGCTCTCTTATTCCGATGCATGGATCTGGCAGAAATCTTCCTCAATGTGCCTTTATCTGCGCGAACCCCGTCTGTGCTCTGAATGAGCCGCAAATCTCTTAATAGTGCGATGATCACGCTTAAGTTTTCGTGAAATATCTAATGTTTTCATACCTCGTCCAAGGCATTGAACTATTTCACTCTTTTCGGCAGCAGAGAGATTTCTTTTCTTCACAATGCACAATGCCATCCATGAGTTAAACTGAAAAACAAAATATTTAATCTTTGTGACACTGAAAGAGAATTTGCAAAATAATTTGGAACAGGATGTAGAGATGAGAAATAATGCAGGTATTAGTAAGGTCAGAATATTTTTTCATTTCAGTGTTCTGCACTATAATAATATGTTGTTTTGAAATGTCTCTGTATTAAGGGAAATAATTTATTTATTTTGTGGTATACTGTTTTGATGAACGCACAGTTCTTTTGTATAAATAAGCTTGTGCACACAATGTTTTTTTTTAGGTTAGTAAATGCCACTATTTTAAACACTGTTGGCATCAGTTAAAATGTGGCTTAGCATTACTATATTCCAGTTAGCATTACTATATTCCAGTTAGCATTACTATATTTCAGTTGATTGCCCTCTTGTTGGTTAGTGTACACATCTTTAAATGTGTTCAATTGCCTGTTTACAGATTCATGCCTGCATTTAACTGCCTTGCCACAATACATCCATTTCATCTACCATCTGGTTGCATGTGGCCTGTTTTATGTGTACTGTTGTAGAATGGTAGCATACTAACGCTTAAAGCGGAGTTCCACCCAAAAGTGGAACTTCCGCTTTAAGCACTCCTCACCCCCTTACATGCCACATGTCATATTTTTTTGGGGGGGGGGGGGGGGGAGTGGGTACTTAGTTTAGAGTGGGACTTCCTGTCCCACTTCCTTCTTCCTGCTCTTGGCCTCCTAGGCGACTCCTCCTCTCCCCCTAGGCGGCCCCTCCCTGCCAGCAATCTTCTGGGACACGTCACAGGTCCCAGAAGATTGCCTGGCCACTAGCAGAGCGCAGCTGAAAGCTGTCACGGCCGGGTGCCCACAGTGGCTAAGACGGTGCCGAGAAAGGAGTGAGGCTCCAGGCGGCCGCATCGCTGGACCGTGGGACAGGTGAGTGTCGCTTTATTAAAAGTCAGCAGCTATTAAAAGTGTAGCTGCTGACTTTTAATAAACTAAGCAATGTGTGGAACTCCGCTTTAAGTTAAAGAGGAGCTCCACCTTAAAAAAAAAATATTAAAAGCCAGCAGCTAAAAAATTCTGCCGCTGCTGACTTTTAATAAATGGACACCTACCTGTCCAGGGTGCCCACGATGTCGGCAGCAAATGACGAGCAATCGATCGTTTTCTTGGCTGCCCCCACCGCCATCCTCGGTCAGGGAATCAGGAAGTGAAGCGTTGCGGCTTCACTGCCCCGTTCCCTACTGCGCATCTTCACTGGTTGTGGGAACTGTGTGTTTCCCAGAACACAACGGGGGGGGGGGGGTCGGGCATCTGCGGCTAGCGGCAGCTAGCTATTCCCGGAAGTGGGTGCAGATACCTGTATTATACAGGTATCTGCACCCCCCTCCCCCCTGAAAGGTGCCATTTGTGGCACAGGAGGGGGGCAGGGATCCGATGAGCGGAAGTTCCACTTTAGGGTGGAACTCCGCTTTAAACAAGTGTTAGCAGCCTTTAACCTATAACCAGGTGTGTCAGTGGGGACCGAGCAGTTTAAAGAGTCTTGGCAGAACAGAGAACCCATCATCTCAAGCTGCTCCTGTGGGGGTAAGCCCTACATATATCCAAAAGACCTAAACTGCTGCTAGGCACCGTCTTGGATGTGATGTCGGCACACAGCTGTCACTCAAATGACTCTGTAGTAGTATTCCCTTTTATTCCCCACCCAGCAGGAATTAGAGAGGAGGAGAAGCTGAGCCGACATAGAGTTGATTAGACACTCCCAGAGGAGGAGAGGCCTATGATATGTACGAGGGAATTGACTTTCTGCAGTAGTCACATTTTCTAGCATGTTTAGAGGCACATTGCTAGTCAAAAAAAAAGAATTAATGGAAAAAAAAAAACATTTACAAAACATGATTGCATCTGCAATTCCTTAAAGCGGAGTTCCACCCAAAAGTGGAAGTTTCGCTTTAAGCACTCCTTACCCCCTTACGTGCCACATGTAATTTTTTTTTGGGGGGGGGAGCAGGTACCTAGTTTTGACAGGTACCTGCTCCCACTTCCGCTCGGGCCTCCTCTTTCCCCCTCCCTCCCTGGCCGGGCAATCTTCTGAGACTTGTGACATGTCCCAGAAAATTGCCTGGCCATTGAGGAGGCGCAGCGTGACGTGCGCACCTGGCTGTAAATCCGCAAGCTGTCACAGCAGCTGGGTGCCCACACTTGCGATGCCGGCTCTGGGGAGAGACAAGGGAGAGAGCTGTGGGTTCAGGAGGCTGCATCGCTGGACCGTGGGACAGGTGAGTGTGTGTTTATTAAAAGTCAGCAGCTACACTTTTTGTAGCTGCTGACTTTTGTGGTTCAATAAGTTTTTTATTGATGTTTTTTTGCAAGAATATAAAGAATATAAACATTGACAAAAAAGAAGACAGAATACAGGAGTGTAAACAGTGTCAGTTACCTGACTTATAGTCTCCTACTAAACAATTATATTTTTTAAATATTGAAATAGTGCAAACATTTACAGGTATCAGAGTTGTTATAGGTGAAGTGTGACTTTATACCCGTACGACAGGTGTATGTTAACATTTAGGCATTAACTACTCTATGCTGGGATGCCCCTTTGGGAGCCTGCTGCACCCCTAAACATAGGTAGCCTAGAGTAATAAACGTGTGCATAGGTTACATCAGAAAGGTTAGTATCAGAAACTTTGGATCTCCATTTCCACGGGAGGTCCTATATTCATATTGCATCTAAAAGGATTATATCGGAGATCTAGAAAAGGGGAGAGGTAGGAAAGTCAGATTACAAAAAGGCAGAATGGGTATAGAATAGAAAGGAGATAGAGAGGGGAGGGGGGTGGGGGGGGGGTAAGGAGACAGCGAGCTTGGTCTACTTATATATATATAGGGTCTTCACTATAAATAATGAGTATAGTGAGTAAGGGTTGTTCAGTCCCTATGGGGGGTTCTTAGCAGAGAGTCTTTGTTTGAGTTTGTCTGAGGTATAGTAACTCCTCCAGATACTCCAGACAAAAGAGAATTTAGCGTATTTGTCTAGGGCTTGGGCCTGCATTTCCTCCATTAGCATGTAATTGTTTACCTCTCCGACCCATTCTATTAAGGAGGGGGGCGTAGTAGTTTTCCAGTGTCTGGGTATGAGTTGTCTACCAGCACTAACGAAAAATTTCAGAAGGCCGTTTTTTTGCGATTTGATTGTCCCTGGGAGGATGGAAAGGAGGGCTATAGAGGGTGATGGTAATAGTGGCTTGTTATATACTTCCGAGTAAATTTGAAAAATTTGAGTCCAGAATTGGAGAATAACATCACATTCCCACCAGATATGTATATAAGTACCTTCCATCGTGTTACATCTCCAGCATCTGTCTGAGTTAGATGGGAACATGATCCTGAGAGTAGTTGGGACCCGATACCACCTCGACATCAATTTGTAGTTTTTCTCTTGTGTATAACTTGATACGGAGGTTTTGTTCGTGAAGAGGAAGGCTTTCCCCCATTCCGCCTCTGTTATATCTTTCCCGACCTCCGCTGACCATTTGGCAGTGTAGTTAGGTAGAGCGTCGTGGGCATGGTCTATAATTGATTTGTATATCAATGATAAGGTGTGTCGTGGAGTTTCGGGGAGGGTACATAGTAATTCAAATCCAGTCAAGGGTCTATGTGTTTGTCTGGATTCATGTAGGGTCTTACAATAGGAGTTTAGGTGTCCGCGGGTGAGCCATGTTATCTTAGAGTAGACGTCTGTGGGGGTGGATAGAAAGGTGCCTAGGGTGTAGTCGACAAATTGGCGGGCAGTGGGCCATAAATCTCTATTGTATACGTCTAAGGAGTGGGTTGAGTGTCCTTCAGGAAGGTTTGGGTTATCAAACAGGGATGTAAGGGGGCTAGGTTCCGAGGATAGTGAGAGTGTGTCTCTTTTGCGGTACCAAATTGTCAGTGCATCTCTAGTAAGGGGGGATAATGTCGTGAAGGATTTATATATCTTTCCATAACCCCAAAGAAGCGCTCGTAGGTCATATGTAGACAGGTCCTGTTCTACCATCGTGGCTGCTTTGGTCATAGGGCGAGGGAACCACTCAAGGATACGGGATAGGACTGCGGACGTATGATACATTTCAAAGTCAGGTAGGCCCAAACCCCCTTTGGTGATAGGAGAGCATAATAGTTTGTGTTTCAGTCTTGGGTGATTGCCTTTCCAGATGAATTTGATAGCCATAGAACGGAGGGCGCGGAGGTATGTGGAGGGAAGAGCGATGGGTAGGGCTTGGAATAGGTATAATAATTTGGGGAGTATGTCCATTTTTAATGTGTTGATACGTCCTATCCAGGATAAAGGTAAGTCTGTCCGTTCTTCGGTCAACTTTCTCAGCTTTTGGAGTAAAGGGCTAAAGTTCAGAGAATATATGTCGGAGGTTTGTTGGGGTATAGCTGTGCCTAAATAAGAGATGGAATTAGGTCGCCATTGAAACGAGAAGTTAGATTTGAGGGAAGCGAGGGTAACGTGTGATAGTGAAAGGTTCAGGGCTTCCGTTTTAGAGATGTTTAGCTTATAATTACTAAGACTACCAAATCTGTCTATCTCGGCCAATATGGAGGGTATGCTGATGTGAGGTTGTGTGACGTAGAGAAGGAGATCGTCGGCATATAAGGAGAGTTTACAGTGGGACGATGGGGTTTGTATCCCCCGTATATTAGGGTTAGATCTTATGGCCTGTGCTAGGTGCTCAATTACTAGGGCGAACAGGAGGGGGGAGAGAGGACAGCCTTGTCTGGTGCCGTTAGATATCATAAATTTTTCTGACTGGATACCATTCACTAGTACTGTGGCGGAGGGAGCGGAATAGAGGGACATGATTCGCGTCAGCATTTTCGGGCCAAGACCCAGTTGGGAAAGGGTAGCTCGGAGGAAAGACCAGCTGACCCTATCAAAGGCCTTCTCTGCGTCACAGGAGAGAAGGCAAGCAGGTATATGATGACGGTGAGCGTATGTGATCAGATGTATGGTCTTGGTGGTGTTGTCCCTGGCTTCACGGCCAGGAACGAAGCCCACCTGGTCTCTATGTATAGTTTGTGGTAGCAGAGGGGAGAGGCAGTTTGCAAGGATCTTAGCATACAATTTTAGATCAACATTTAGGAGGGATATTGGTCTATAATTGGGGCAAATGGAGGGGTCTTTTCCGGGTTTAGGGATAACAACTATCTGGGCCTGGAGAATGGATGGGGACAGGGCAATGTTTTCATCAATGGCGTTAAATGCCTTTGCTAGTAGTGGGGATAGTTACGTCGCAAACGTTTTGTAGAAGCGGGGAGAGAATCCGTCTGGACCTGGACTCTTGCCGTTCTTAAGATTTTTAATAGCGAATAGAAATTCTTCTTCGGACAGGGAGGTCTCAAGGTCCTCCGCTTCCGAAAGAGGAAGAGATGGGAGTGCTGTCTCTTGGATGTAGGAGGACAAGTCCTGTGGGGTAGGTGTAGAGCGTAGATTCTGGGGGGTGAGATTATAGAGAGCGGAATAGTATGTGCGAAATTCCTCGGCGATAGCTGAGTTCTGCATGAGTTTACCTTTAACGGGGGAGTTTATTAGCGGTATAGGTCGCCTGGCTTGGCGAGGTTGGAGGGTGTGCGCTAGGTGTCTGCCACATTTATTGGCTTGTGAGTAATGATTGAACCTTCCCTTGTCTCGGGCGATAAGAGACTTCTCTGCGAAAATAAGCAGGAGGTCTCTTCTCGCGTTGGTGAGTTCTAGGAGAGATGAGCTAGTTAGGTCCGTTTTGTGCGATTCTTCTAGTTTGGCAATGGTGGAGAGAAGTCGTGTTATATCCGCAGTGCGGGCATGTTTCAGTCGGGCTCCATGTTGGATTAATTTGCCCCTGAGTACGCATTTAAGCGCCTCCCATTTAGTGAACGGGTTAGTGGTGTCTTGGGCATGATCCGCAATAAAGTGTCTGATGGTCTGTAGAATGTCCTGCGAGCATACGGAATCGAACAATAGATTATCGTTAAGTCTCCAGGAGGAGCTCCGTTTGTATGTTGGAATATGTCCTAGGCTCAAGTGAATGGGGGCGTGGTCTGACCAAAGGGTAAGACCGATAGAGGCTGAGGGTGAGTAATCTAATAAAGATTGGGAAACGAAGAGGTAGTCCAGTCTACTGTAGGAGTTATGTGCGGGAGAAAAAAATGTGTAGTCTTTGGTGATAGGATGCAACATCCTCCAGGTGTCTATTAAGGATAGGTCAGATAGAAGTGCTCTAATGTTGGTCAGGGAGGTCGGGGAGACCGAGGACTTACCAGTGGATGAATCAAGACGAGGTATCAGGGCGGCATTGAGGTCCCCTCCCAGGATCATGTTGACCGTGCAGAATCTTTTCAGACGGGAGATCACTGATGAAAGGAATTGTTGTTGATTCTGGTTGGGAGAATATATGTTAATGACAGTGTAAATGGTATTCAGATAAGACAATTTAAGAAAAATATATCTTCCCAAGGGGTCAATATATGTGTCAAGGACATCTGGAGTGAAGGAGGCGTGAAATGCTATAGAGACCCCTTTCGATTTTGCGGAGGGGTTGGTACTATGGAACCAAACAGGATATTGTTTATGGAGAAATTGTGGACATTTATCTGTTCTAAAGTGAGTTTCCTGTAGGAGGAGGATTTGGGTTTTTATTTTATGAAAATGATATAATATTTGTCGTCTCTTCTCCGGGACGTTGAGACCTCTGCAGTTAAGCGAGGAGATCTTTAGGGAGGGTTGTACTGCCATGTAAGAATAAATTTACTGTGTGTATAATAATAATGACCATGGAAGCTCGCTGTCTCAAAGGAGTGGGAGGTGGGGGAGAAAGAGGGAGAGGGGAGACCTCTAGTGGCGAAACTGGAGAAGAAAATTAGGTGGAGAAGTAAGAAAAGAAGTACAGAAGAGAGAGGAGGAGAACGAGGCCGCAAAAGCCTCACTAGTAGTGTTGTAAACAACATTTCAGCTAATACCGCTGTGGGCGCTGAAGGGCCTAGGTGGGGGGTACAGCGGGTTATGCACAGAGGAGCCCGCACACGCCGGGCAACATTTATCAAAGATGCAGTACATAAGAACTATAAACTTAGCTTCTCAGGACTCTGTGCTGCTACGTAAATACTGAATAGGTACACATTTTAGCTAAGGAGGGCCTATCTCACAGAGCATCTCAACTTATAAGCAGCCCAGAGGGCTTCCATATCCAGCTACAAAATGCTAACAGTTTTAATAAGGGATGTATGGGGGGAGGGAGAGGAGAGGGATGAGAGGGGGGGAGAGGAGGGGGATGGGGGGGGATGGGGGGGGGGATGGGGGGGGAAGAGCAGGGAGGGATGAGGGGGGGGTGGTGAGGTTGAAGGTGATTAAGGACTGGGGAGGTATGTGGCCTGTTATCACAGGCAATCTCCCCTCACAGGGAGCAAGGGGGATGGAACATTAACATAAAACCTATGTTTTAAGGAAAAAGAAAATGGGTTAGTGATAAAGTGTTCCAACAGTAACTGCAAACAGGGATGTCTGCACCGGTCTGGGATCTGTGAGAAATCTAAGGAAATAAGTCAAACATCTTTAAACTGAGTTCAGCCGTCTGTCGCAGTGGGGAAGTCCGGTTTGGATCTCTTGTTCTTCTTCGTGCGTTTCTGCCATCCTGCTGCAGTTTGGAAGCCAGGGGTGGCTGCGTGAAGTGGCCAATCTGGGATGGAGATCTGTGGCAGTTCAAAAGTTCCGAGGAACCTGGGGAGATCCCCCAGCGTGCGAAAAATCGCAGATTTCCCTTCATGAGATGCAAACAGATTAAAGGGGAAACCCCAGCGGTACTTGATTTGTTTTGCTTGCAGGGCTCCGGTCAGGGGTTTTAGGGCGCGTCGCATGTCCAGAGTCAGTTTAGATATATCAGGGAGCAGGGACACAGCGGTGCCATTGAAGTGCACTGCACTCTGAGAGCGTGCAGCCTGCATAATGGCGTCTTTAACTGCATAAAAGTGAACTCTGCAGATCACATCTCTGGGGTGCTCTAGGTTCTGATTCTTGGGGCCAAGGGCTCTGTGGATTCGATCAAGTTCCAGAGGGGCGTCCTTGTCTTTCTGGAGTAGCTCGTTGAACATGGCAATTACTGCAGGGGCTAAGTCCTTAGTTTCAACCGATTCGGGTAGGCCGCGTATGCGTATGTTGTTACGTCTGGCCCTATTTTCCTGGTCATCTTGATGGTACATCAGTTGTTGGATCTGGAGGGTATGTTCATGCAGGATAGTGTCATGCGCATGCAGGGTGGATGTATTTTCTTCTATATTGTGTTCCACTTCCTCAATTCTATTGGTGAAATCTCTGCGCAGTTCAGACATTTCTTGTCTGTATGAACGTTCCATTCGTTGCACACAGGCCTCAAAATCGTGTTTGGTGGGGAGAGCTTTGATGTATGCCTCCATGTCCCATCCATAGGATCTGTGGGATTCAGGGGAATGTCCTGTGGAGCGGACCGAGCCTGTCTCTGAGTCAGGGGGGGACCTAGCACGCTGCCTGGTCTTCATATGGGGTGTGGAGCGCTGCGACAGTGCTCCCTGTGAGGCCGCATGTGTGCCTGGGGTCCGGGCCGGCGCCATCTTGGACGGGGGGGGGTCGGAGCGATTATGGCCCAAATGGGTGAAAAAACGGTCGATATCACCTGCAAGATGTGGATCGGAGGAACGCTGGATGTCTCCCCCACCTCTCCTCCCCATATCAGGCCTGGATGGGTGTGCTGGGAAGCGTTGAGAGCCTCTGTGTGTGCGGCGTGTGCGGGAGCTCCAGGAACAAGCGTCCTACTTCCTCATGTGCTAAGCCACGCCCCCCTGTAGCTGCTGACTTTTAATAAACTCAAAAACGGCTGGAAATCTGCTTTAGGGGCAGAAGTGTGTGGAAAAAAAAAAAGTAAGAAAGTAAACATTCATATTTACCACTATGGCTGCAGCACTTGTGTGATGCTGCAGCTGTCCCTACCGGTTCTAAGAACAAGGACTGGGTGATCACATGAACGTTGATCGCTCAGTTCTTGGTCTGCCCTGAGCAGAGAGCAGTAACTGTCAGTCATGCTGACATGCATCATGCTTGCTGGGGATGGGAGTGGCTAGCTCAGGCTGCAGCTGTCCCACGTCAGCTATAAGACCAAGGACTGAGTGATCACGTGATAGCTGACCGCTCAGTTCTTGGCCTGATCTGCCCCTTCAGCGCTTGCTGGGGGCGGGAGTGGCTAGCTCAAGCTCTCAACAGTGCACTGAGAGGCTGCGCCAGCTGGCGATCAGACATCTGGGTGGAGCTCTACATTATTGTCGGGATCCTTACAGAGCCTGGAGCAGCTTTGTGACATCAGCCGGCAGCGGATTTTAGCCCACTGCTGGCTAATTCTGGGTCATAGGAGAGCACAAGTTAGTGTACTCCTTTCACCACAAGAGAAGTATGGCCAAAAAGACTTTGACCATACTTCTCTTTTAAGAGACAGGGTCTCATTAAAACTAAAAATACCTTTGAAATATAACCTTTTAGTAGGTGATTTTTTTTCCATTCCACCAGCAGATGGCGCTTGATGACCCTCCATCTACTAAATTTATCTTCTAAATCCAGGTCCAGATATTCATTCCAGTATTCTGTATGCTTAAACTGAATCTAAAAAGTGCAAAAAGACTTAAGGCGCTCACAATAAATGTCCAGTTCACCCAAAACTGATATCTTCACTTTGCTATCTCTAGCTGCTTCTGGATTGAATCGTTGGGTGTTTTTTCTGTATCTCACTACACCTGAGTTGTTAGCTCTTCCAGCTCTGCCACAGTCATTATGAGGTTTCTTTCTGATGAATTTTGCAGTTATGTTACACTACTGAGAATACAGCAGGCACAGCGAAGGAAAGAGGCCAGATATCAGAACTGTCTGAAAGAATAAGAAATGTTCTGCAAAGTTTTGAACATGTATAGCGGGAAATGATGTCTGTTTCCAAAAATCAAAAATGACCTGATTTTCTGTACTGTGCATAAGAACTATCAGTTACTTACAATGCAGACCTGAACAGGGGCTAAAGAGCGGCTGGGACAGGTAAGTATAGCAGACTATATAAACTGAATTCCACTAAAATAATAGTAGTAATATATGGGGGTTATTTACGAAAGGCAAATCCACTTTGCACTGCAAGTGCACTTGAAAGTGCAGTTGCTCTAAATCTAAGGGGAAGATCTGAAATGAGGGGAAGCTCTGCTGATTTTATCATCCAATCATGTGCAAGCTAAAATGCTGTTTTTTAATTTCCTTGCATGTCCCCCTCGGATCTACAGCGACTGCACTTCCAAGTGCACATGCAGTGCAAAGTGGATTTTCCTTTAGTAAATAACCCCCATAGTCAATAGCAGTGGGTGCTCAAAATTTTTTGGGGGGTGCAAACAAACTGAAAAACAAAACATCAGCTGCAGCCACTGTGCCATCAAACGCAGCTACTGTTCCCATCAATTTCCACCACTGTGCCAAACGCAGCCACTGTGCCCATCAAGCGCAGCCACTGTGCCCATCAAGCGCAGCCACTGTGCCATCAAACGCAGCCATTGTGCCATCAAATGCTGCCACTATGCCATCAAACGCAGCCACTGTGTCATCAAACGCAGCCACTATGCCATCAAACGCAGCCATTGTGCCATCAAATGCAGCCACTGTGCCCATCAAATCCTGCCACTGTGCCCATCAAATCCTGCCACTGTGCCCATCAAATCCTGCCACTGTGCCATCAAACACAGCCATTGTGCCCAGCAAACGCAGCCACTGTGCCCATCAAACGCAGCCACTGTGCCCATCAAACGCAGCCACTGTGCCCATCAAGCGCAGCCGCTGTGCCATCAAACGTAGCTACTGTACCCATCAATTGCTGCCAATGTGCCCATCAATTGCTGCCAGTGTGCCCATCAATTGCTGCTACTGTGCCCCCTCAAATGCTGCCAGTGTGCATCGCCCGGCACTTACCTGTCTCTCAGCGGGTCAGCAGCGGTGTCCTGCACGCTCCTACATGTCTTCTTCCGTCCTCTCTATCAGGCATCCAATCACAACGTCTGATGTTTCAGCCAATCAGGTGACAAGAAACAGACCCGAGCACCTGATTGGCTGAGAGGTGGTTCAGTGTTAGCAAAGTGAATTCCTTTGCTTTGCTAACACACAGCTGAGTGAACAGCGAACGCACAGCATTGCGCTCGCTGTTCACCTTTTTTTGGGCGCCTATTAGAGCCTACGGCTCTAATCAGGTGCTTCCAAACCCCCCCCCCCCCAGCGCTGTAATATCAGGTGTCAGCGGCGACCATAGATAGATTCATGCAATGCATGAATCTATCTATGGTGATAGAGCAGTGCCAGGAGAGAGGGGGCAGCGCTCCTGCGCCCTTTATGGACGCACCGCCACTGGTCATTAGTAATATAGTAGTAGTAATATAATCAATAATACACTAAAATAATGCATCCCTTGCCTTAAAGTGAACCCCCATCTTGTAAAACAAACCTTTCAGTTTAAAATAGAAATGAGAAGCAAAACATTTGTGTATACAGTACCATGCAAAGGTTTTAGGACATGGGTCAGCAACCTTTTTCCACCTAAGGGCCGGATTTAATGTATGTGAATGCAAGGAGGGCTGCATTCACCTGCTAATAAATGAAGATAATAATCTGGACCCCTTTACATTACACAGCCCCGCACCTCTGGACCCCTTTACATTGCACAGCCCCGCACCTCTGGACCCCTTTACATTACACAGCCCCGCACCTCTGGACCCCTTTACATTACGCAGCCCGCACCTCTGGACCCCTTTACATTGCACAGCCCCGCACCTCTGGACTCCTTTACAATACACAGCCCCGAACCTCTGGACCCCTTTACATTACACAACCCCCTCTGCGCATCACACAGCCCCCCCTGCATATCACACAGCCCCCCCTGCATATTACACGGCCCCCCCATGTTATGCTTTAAAATTGCGCAGACTCGTGGAATAGTGACAAACTATGGTACTTAAAAATCTCAATAGGCGACGCTTTAAAAATTTCTACAGGTTACCAGTTTTGAGTTACAGAGAAGGTCTTGTGCTGGCATTATTGCGTTTGCTCTACCGATCGCGGCGATACCTCACATGTGTGGTTTGAACACTGTGTACATTTGTGGTGGTGTCTACGCGCTCCCTTCTGCGGGCGAACACAGAGGGATGGGGCGCTTTAAATTTTTTACATTTATTTTTTCTTTATTTTATTTTTATTTTTTTTATTTTACACTGTCCCTTTAAAAAAAAAAATTCTGATCACTTTTATTGTTGTCAGAAAGAATGTTAACATCCCTTGTGACAGTAGTAGGCAGTGACAGTACTCTTTATGGAGGGATTGGGGGATCTATAAGACCCCCCAAACCCTCCTTTGCACTTAAAAGCATTCAAAATGACAAGTTTGGCTGTTCTGTTCTGAATACTGTCATTTTTTAAAGTTTGGCGCTTTTCAGTCTTCTGTAAACCGAAAGTAAACATTCCCATAGACCGGTGGCGCCCCCCCGGGGGTCTCGCGGTCACTTATCCAGCCCCGTTCTTAACCCATCTAGGTTCCGGGCGGGCAGCGCTCCTGCGGGCGATGGGCAGAGGGCGGGCGTCTCCTCCTTCTCTGCATCACGGCGGCTTCTGCCGCATGTCTCCTCTCTCCTCCTCCTAGGCATCCAATAGGATCATCTGTTCTTTCAGCCAATCGGGTGACGGGTCTCGGGACCCGCTACCTGATTGGCTGGGAGGAGGATCAGTGTGAGAATAGTGAATATTAATTTGCTCTTCTCACGCAACTGGGTGGGCTTAGAGAGCAGTGCTCTGCGCCCTGAGCCCACCCTTTTTTGAAGCCTATTAGAGCCTCTGGCTCTAATCACATGTTTCCAAAAAAAACACCCCCACTGGAATCCATGCGCCGACGCCCTGCATGTAGCTTAGGGGGCCAGACGCATGGATAGGGACTGCCACTGAAAATTACTTAATGTAAGGAAAGACACTTTTTCATGCATCTAAAAGGGTCCGTTCATTTATTTCACCTTATATTAATTTTCTCCTCAAAATGTTAAGTTTACAAACATGTTTTTTTCATTTTGGATATAGAGTAAGGAAGTTTTTTTTTGCCATCTGTGTTCTATAGGGGAGATTTACCTTCACTTCCTGTCTCATAGCCAAAACAGGAAATGGGTGGAAATCCCTGCAAATTACGGGAATTCCTTGGGGACCCCCAGTTTACAAGAACTAGTGTCCCCATTGGAAGATTTACCCTCTATTATGAAGTAGGAATGGGAATCAGATTATATGGCCATGGTTATGTGTGTAGTAGGGCTGATTTAGAATTCCAGCTAAGAAGCCATTCCTTCCTATTAACTATGTTAAGAACGTTTTGTCTGTAGAATGTGACAGGCTGGGGATTGGGATACTGAATTCACCCATCTCCCCCCCTTAGCACAGCCATCTGTGCTTAGCTTAGCACACTTTTCCTGTCCAGGATGTGTCAAGCTAGTCAGCAGATTAAGGAGGTAACCGCAGAGGCAAGGCTTGTGCAATGCTTGTGAAAGAATATGCTTTGGTAAACTGCTTTGCATCAGTAAGAGTAGGTTAAAAGGGTTAGAATTTCTGGTAACGAAAATGTACTGTCTGTTTGTGACGTAATGTGATAGAGTTATATGTACACTGAATTGTCTGTATCGGGCACTTCTTGGCGTGTAGACACGAGTCGGGCCAGGAGTGTCCATTCTTGCTAGCTAGAAGAATGGAATAAAAAAACCTTGCATACCAGAAGTTCATTGCCCAGCAGTCATTACTTCTATTCTGCTACCTCATTTGGTGCATTGGCCGTGAGGGGGGAATATCGGTGTGACCTGTTGAGGCAGGTGGCACTGTTTTCCACCAGACCTACAAGGAATGGTCCGAGAGGCCAGCCCTGTGGGCTATATCGTAGTCTCAAAAGGCGCCTTCTAGAACTGTTATCTAGGAGACTGCGCTGTGTCCCATTTGGTGGCCTGTTGTGGACGACCTTCGTAGCGTCAAAAGGACCTGGGAATCCGAGAAGTAGATAGCTGGAGCTCCAACGGGAACAGGTGAGAGCCTTTTTACTTTTGTTTTTGGATAACAGTCAAGACAGCCAGCCAGCCTCTCGACGGATCGAGAGAAGGGAAGCCTGATCACCTTCCGAGAGAGACGTCCGTTCAGATGATTGTGCATCTTTCGGACGAATCCTCAGTCAGTCAGTAATTTTTGGGTGGGAATGTCTGGTATGATTGATGTGTGTATGAGACATCACTTTGTGGTGAAGTGACCGTGTCCTCTTTTAAGTGCGTTTTCTGGCTGGGAGACCACGTCCAGGCCACTGACCGAGGGAAGCGTTGTCTATTGTCCCTACCTGTGTCGAGGATTCAGACCCCTTACTGAATTCTCATCATTTACCCTACCCTCTGTGTCTGTCTTGGTGTCTGTTAGGTTATAAGAATGGGTGGGAAACATAGTGTTGAATCTCCTCTACAAACCATGATCTCCAACTTTAAGAAGGGATTTTCTAAGAACTGTAATTTAAAACTTAGCCCTGAGAAATTGATAACATTGTGTGAGAAAGATTGGCCCTGCTATGGAGCGTGGTGGCCCCCACAGGGAACCCTTGACTTAGAGACCATTGACTGATTATTTGAGAATATTATGTCAGAATTACAGAAACATGACCAAGACGCACCTTCCAGGAGGACTGTTCGTTCGGGTGATTGTGCATCCCTCGAATAAATCCTCAGCCAGCCAGTCAGGAGGAATATCCGTCCAGATGATTGTGCATCTCTCGGATAAATCCTCAGCCAGTCAGTCAGTCAGTCAGCTAGGAGAAAACGTCCGTCTGGATGATTGTGCATCCTTTGGACAAATGGGAGATAAAGACCTGCAGTGGATAGAAGCCACAGAAAGAGGAACAGTATAGAATTATAGTTATGACAAGAGTAGTACCACTGACAAAACAAACAAAGCACATATATTCTCAACCCGAAGAGACAGATCAACCTCCCCCATATGTAGAGGAACGGACCTCAGATAGAGACAAGTCTGAACCATGTCCGAACGCCCTACCCAGTAGACAAGGGGACTCAAGTTGTTGTTCACCTACATCAGATTCAGCAAGTTTGTCAATGCCAAATCTCAGTAAATATACTCCTGACCGTAGCACTCTGGATATAGGCAGGACAGAAATAGGGAACTCAGTAGTAGTCAATGGGCTCCCCAATCAAGTGTCCACTTCCACTCCGAGAAATCCTGATGCAAATAGCCGGACCCTTGCCCCGCATCCCTTTGAAGCCCGCATACTGCAAGACATCCCGGGACTGTGGGCAGAAGACAACCTACCAGGATTAACCACACACGTTCCCCCAATCCTTATTGAATTAAAATCAGGAGCCACTCCAGTCAGCCTGAAACAGTACCCAGTCCCTCTAAAAGCCCTAGTAGGAAAACAAAAGTACTTAAACAAATTCCTACACTATGGAATTCTAAAAACCCTGTCAGTCTCCCTGGAATACACCTCTACTCCCAGTGCAGAAACCTGAAACAGCTCACTGTCATCCTGTTCAAGACCTCCGAGCGGTCAATCAGGCTGTAATGGCCATGTACCCAGCGGTCACTAATGAACTGTTACAATTACTGTGGGAGGCAGGTTATAAGGTGTCCCGGAGAAAGGTGCAATTTTGACAAAAGACTGTAAAGTACCTGGGATTTAGAGTATCACAAGGACAGAGACAATTGGGAGAAGGCAGGAAAGAAGTTGTTTGTCAGATTCCCACCCTGACTACCAGACGGCAAGTACGTGAATTCCTGGGGGTGGCAGGATTCTGCTGAATCTGGATACCGGACTTTGCCATAAAAGCCAGACCCCTCTATGAATCCACAAAGGGGGGAGAAAAGAAACCCTTCCAATGGGGAGAACAGCAAAACAGAGCATTAAGATATTAAGGTCTCCCTAATGCAGACTCTTGCGCTAGGCTTGCCAGATAGCCAAAAAGTCTTCTATTTGTATGTCAGTGAAAAACAAGGAATAGCAGTAGGAGTCCTGACACAACACTCTGGGTCTTGGCAGCGCCCTGTAGCATACCTTTCAAAACAACTGGACACTGTAGCTCAGGGATGGCCATCCTGCAGCGGGCCATCGCAGCAACAGCCCTCCTTGTGGTCGAAGCTGACAAGTTGTCATTAGGTCAGGAGACTTATGTCCGAGTCCCTCACCAGGTACAGGCATTAATGGATTACAAGGGAAATCACTGGTTCACGAACAGTCAAATGGTTAAATATCAAGCTATGCTGTGGGAAAATCCTCGTATCCACTTAGAGACTGTAAACACTTTAAACCCAGCCACTCTGCTCCCCACCTCACAAGAACCCCTATCTCATGACAGTCTCCGGGTAATGGATATGTAAGCCGACCAGACTTGAAAGACAGCCTCTTGGAAAATCCAAACGTTGAGTACTTTACTGACGGAAGCAGTTTTGTAAAAGATGTTTATCCCCAGATATAGGCCCAGACATTGGCCCTGACTTTGTCCACAAGTGCCTCCAGGAACTAGCAACGGCACCTAAGATTACTTGGAAACTACACACCGCATATAGGCCACAAAGTTCTGGAAAAGTTGAACGGATGAACCGCACACTCAAGTCACAACTGGCTAAGCTCTGTCAGGAAACCCAAATGGAGTGGACCTTGATGTTGCCCATTGCTTTACTGAGAATTCGGACTACCCCAACAAAGAGGACAAATCTGTCCCCTTTTGAGGTACTGTATGGTAGGCCCCCACCCATCATTAGAGGGATAAGAGGAGACTTGCATCAGATAGGAGGGGTAGTTAACCGTGAACTGATACAGAAACTTGGGGAAAGTATGCAGGACATAGGGAAATGGGTTCAAGAGAAACTTCCCATAAGCTTGTCGAACCCAGTACACCCCTTTAAACCAGGAGATACAGTGTGGGTAAAGGAGTGGAACATAACCCCACTAGGGCCAAAATGGAGAGGTCCTTACACTGTTCTGCTATCTACCCCAACAGCCATTAAGGTAGCTGAGGTGACACCCTGGATACACCACTCCAGGGTAAAGCGAGCTGCTGACCTCACAGACTCCTGGCACAGTACAGTAGACCCCCAAGATCCTTTGAGACTGAGATTGACCAGAGAAATCAGAAGGAAGAACTCCAGCCCTGTGTTCAGCACACCCCTGGAAGCTGCTGAATTTACGCACGGCAGAAGATAGACAGACTGCAGCCCTGCGGCCAGCACACCCCTGGAAGCTGCTGGCTCAACGCACGGCGGAAGATAAAGGATATCTACTAAGCTCTGCTCCAACCACAGCCCGGACGCTGGTTGGTCTACGCACAAGCTGAAGCTTGAGGATATTCATCGGTGTAATGTTTACTAAAATCGTTATAATGAGACTGTTGATAGTCATAATAGTGATACTGACCAGGTTAACAGGGGGGGAGAGTATCTCATGTGACCCTTGTAAAAAGACTACCAGAGTAGGATCCGTAACTACCAAGATGTTATTGTGGCACTCCCATTATCAATGCAAGGGCACAGAGACTGGTACTTGCATACATAATGGGACTACCTATTCAATGTGCTCCTTTGAAAATCAGATAACCTGTTATGACCCCACTTATGCACCCTATAAAACCTGGCTAACCGTTCGGAGCTTTAGTTCCACCGGTAAGCTGATAAACCGTACACTGATCACTGACCCCAGCACTGCAGCAAGCCTAATCTTTGATGTGTGTGCTGCCATCAACCTCAACCACTTCCCAAGGGGAGGGTGTGGGAGATTGGAATGGGAGAGAGAGTATTTGAGAAATGATAGGTACATCTGTTCATGGAAACTGGGACCTAGCTGTGCAGGTGAGGAATGGAATTACTGCCCCAACTGGAGGTGTGCTGCCTGGGGAACATGGGGAATGAAAAATCAGGATGCCATTCTACAATCTTTAGCTGGTTCATCCAGCTGCACAGTGGGGAGTTGCACCCCTGTGAATTTCACCATACATAACCCTGTCCAGTTTTTAGCACAATGGGGAAATAAGTTTGGAGTTCATATTTATGGTAAAGGATCAGACCCCGGTACAATTGTGTATGTCTCACTAGAAACTGAACTAACAAAGAGTGTTAATCATCAGCTATTTCATTCCTTATATGAAGAGCTAGCCACTGGTATGGAAATACCCCCTAGCACAAAGAACCTGTTCATTGAACTGGCAGAAAGTGTGGCTGACAATTTACAAGTAACAGATTGCTATGTGTGTGGAGGAACTAATTTACGTGCTCATGTGTATCAGAATAGACTTGCCTTAGACTATCTGTTAGCTACTGAGGGTGGTGTCTGTGGAAAATTTAATCTGAGTAATTGTTGCTTAGAAGTGGACAACACAGGAAAAGTAGTTGAGGAAATCACTGGTAGAATGAAAAAGTTAGCTCATGTGCCAGTCCAGACATGGGATGGTCTCAATGCTGGTAGCTGGTTCGGAGATTGGGGTTTCCCCAGTGTATATGGGGTAAAGGCTATATTGGGGATCGTTGTAATAATACTCGTAGCATGTCTGCTGCTGCCCTGTCTGATTCCCCTTGGGACTAGAATGATCCAGAGTTTCATTGAGGCCACCGTAGAAAGAAAGGCTGCGACCCATATTATGGCTATGTGGAAATACCAGCCATTAACCCCCCAAGACTAAATAAAAAAAAAAATCTTAGTCACATTGGGCTCTGATCCATTAGAAAGCAGAACTGTATGCTATTTAGTGATGCTTAATCTCGCTCATATTAATCGCTATGATTATGATCAAAGGGGGGAATGAAGTAGGAATGGGAATCAGATTATATGGCCATGGTTATGTGTGTAGTAGGGCTGATTTAGAATTCCAGCTAAGAAGCCATTCCTTCCTATTAACTATGTTAAGAACGTTTTGTCTGTAGAATGTGACAGGCTGGGGATTGGAATACTGAATTCACCCATCTCCCCCCCTTAGCACAGCCATCTGTGCTTAGCTTAGCACACTTTTCCTGTCCAGGATGTGTCAAGCTAGTCAGCAGATTAAGGAGGTAACCGCAGAGGCAAGGCTTGTGCAATGCTTGTGAAAGAATATGCTTTGGTAAACTGCTTTGCATCAGTAAGAGTAGGTTAAAAGGGTTAGAATTTCTGGTAACGGAAATGTACTGTCTGTTTGTGACGTAATGTGATAGAGTTATATGTACACTGAATTGTCTGTATCAGGCACTTCTTGGCGTGTAGACACGAGTCGGGCCAGGAGTGTCCATTCTTGCTAGCTAGAAGAATGGAATAAAAAAACCTCGCATACCAGAAGTTCATTGCCCAGCAGTCATTACTTCTATTCTGCTACCTCAATTACTTTTCTGAGACTGAAAGACTGAAAGATCACTTAGTGCTGCTGGGCTGTGGTATCTATCAGCCAAGGCTGTGTGTGTTTTAGAGGCAGCCGTAGATAGATCACACAGTGCAGCAGGCTTTGTGATCTTTTGTGAATGGCAGCACTGATCTCCAGAGAAGCCCTTGCTGCCAAAGACCAGCGCTGTTGCTCACAAATCTGTCTCCTTGCTAGCAGCGTTATCGGACAGCCAGGGTCAAACTGAATGACCATGCTGCTTTGCAACAGTGTCAGAGCTGGGCTCAGCCCTTCCTTCTCTGAGCTGGCCGCTCAGCTGTCGGCTAATTGCCAGCTCCTTTCTCTCCACAGTGACTCAGCTGTTGTTAATCTGCTCGTCAGTCCTGGCTACTTAAAGCCGTCCAGCTCACTTCATCTCTGCCTTCGCCTTTGGTCACATCTCAGAGACTTTCTCCTGCGTTCCTGTTGAAGACTTGCTCGGCTGACGTCCCTTCTGGCTCCTGATCCCGCTTGCTGTACTACTACGTTGATCTCTGGCTCTCTGACATTGGCATTGGCTGACTACTCGATCCGGTTACTCTACTCTGGCTATGTATTGATTACACTTACTCTGTTTACCTTTTTATTATTATTAAACAAGTGTGATTAACTGTACTTCTGTCTCGGTCTGATTCATGGTTTCTGACAAACAGTGGATTTGAATGGGATCATATTAGACATGTGCAGAAGAAAGAAAATAGTTTTGTTTCATTTCGTTTCCTTATTTAATTAAATTAATTTCATTAAATTTGTCTAGGTCATTTAATTTGTTTTTGGAATTAATTGTCTTTATTTGTATTTGAATCGATTTGAATTCTCAGAATTCGGTCGAATTGAACTCAATTTGACCGAAGTCGGGAAAGTCGAATTGAGTCAAATTCCATTCAATTTGCATTCGAATTCTAATCTAATTCCATTCGAATTTGAAACAAATTCTATTTGAATTGCATTCAAATTACATTTTAATCAAATTCCATTCTAAATTTAATTCATTCTATTAGAAATTAAAATTTTGGAAGATGGTTATATTCTTTTTATTCCATTCTTTTCTATTGTTTTTTTCTATTCTATTGTATTCTTTATTTTCTGTTGTTTTCTTTTCTATTCAAATTTGAATTTATTCTATTTAAAATCCGAATTTCGGAAGAAGGTTATATTCTTTCTATTTTATTCTATTCTTTTTTTTCTATTCTATTCTAGTATTTTCTTTTCTATTCTATTCTTTTCTATTATATCAGAGTTCAAATGTATTCTTTTTAAAATTTGAATTTCAGAAGATGGTTATATTCTTTTTATTTTATTTATATTCTGTTTTTTATTCTATTCTATACTATGCCTTTATTTTCTATTCTATTTTATCCTATTTTTACTTTCTATTCTATTTTGTTCTGTTTTACTCTATTCTTTTCTAATCTATGCTTTCATTTTCTATTCTATCCCTTTATTTTCTATTCAATTTTTTTCTAATCTTGTTTTTTTTTAATTCTATTCTGTTCTATTCTTTTCTATTCTATCCCTTTAATTTTTAATCATTTTTTTTCTATTCTTGTATTTTCTATTTTATACTATTCTATTCTTTTCTATTCTTTTATTTTCTATTCTATTTTAGTCTCTTCAGAAATTTGAATTTGATTCGAAAATGATTCAAATTCAAAAACAATTCAAATTTGAAACCTATTCAAAATCAATTAGAAAATTATTCAAATTCAAATTTTGCCCGAAATGTTAAAATTAAAATATTTAAAATACCGCAGTTACTATTGTAATTCAGAAAGTCGGATACATCCAAATTTCCAAATAAGGAAAAATGTGTCTAAATTTCAATTAGGATTGAAACGAAGCGCACATGTCTAAACCACATGCTTCATGTACTCGGTCCCCTGAAGGGTTAGAGGAAAGTTTAGGAAGTTCAGTGAGACTTCTTTAAAACTTATTAGCCATCTGCACATCTTTTCCGTTTTGCTTCTAATTAAAATTCAAGTTTGGACCTATTTTAAATGATGTGCTGTGTCTGCTCAGGCTTCAATCTAACCGTTCAGAAGATGTAAAGCCAGTAAACTTTATTCCCCCCCCACAAAGTTCTTGCACACGGTTGGCTCTAAACGAAAAAATTACCGGGGTGTTGTTTGATCTAAAACAATTTGCTGCCGAAATTTTGCAACCGCTGCGTATAATACAAAGGTCAATAGAACAGCATAGGGCATTTACCTCTGTCGTACAGCAAACACAGGCTGAGCTATTCAGCCAGTGACCCTCAGTAATGAAATGTTTGCTTGAATGGTTTATTTCAATGTACAGGTTAGACTTGTCTTCCCAAAGGTTGCCCCCTCTCAATCTGTGTTCAGAATCCTGGATCCCGAACCTCACTGTTCATGTGCGAGGACATTGTCCGTGTATTGCTGATACATTCAACTGCTTTCATCAACTATGGATTTATAAAAACTTATTTTGTGCTGTCATCTTGTCTTTCTAACTTGAGTAATAAAGTTGTAGTAAATGCCTCAATGTGGGTCCGTGCAATTTACAATATTTAAAGTGGTATTAAACCCAAAAGCAAGCAGATATTAAATTGCAGCTTACTAATTCTTAGATGTGCTGGCTGCATTCGTTTTCTTTTTTTAAGTTTTCTTTCTTCTATTTTCATTTTGTGTTCCAGCCAGTAAGTCTGTTGTTTTTCAACAGAAAAGCTCTCTTGTAGTTACTGGGATGAGACAAACAATTTAAAGTGGTTCTAAAGGCAGAAGGTTTTTTTTTTATCTTAAGGCATTCTATACATTAAAGTGTTACTAAACTCACAACAGTAAAATCAGTCTGTATACAGTATGCAGCAGGGGCGGATCCAGAGTCTAGTCACGGGAGGGGCACTGCCAGAAAATACGTTTTTTTGGGTGCAATTTATCGGGGAAATGGCTGGTGTTGGCGCTTCAATCATCACGGCACCATGGTTGTTATGGTGTCAGGATGATTGAAGCGCATTATTTCTATTATTACATTGTTATATCAAATAAATGGTTCAACTCACCATAATGCAGAATCAGTGGGAGCCTTGAGCGTGTCACTTGCCACGTCGCCTGTCACCAGATGCAGATTGTCACTTGCCACATCACCTGCCACACATTACGGATTGTCACTTGCCACATCGGCTGTCACCAGATGCGGATTGTCACTTGCCACATCACCTGCCACACGTTATGGATTGTCACCTGCTACGTCACCTGTCACCAGATGCAGATTGTCACTTGCCATGTCGCCTGTCACCAGATGCAGATTGTCACTTGCCATGTCGCCTGTCACCAGATGCAGATTGTCACTTGCCATGTCGCCTGTCACCAGATGCAGATTGTCACTTGCCACGTGACCTGCCACACGTTGCGGATTGTCTCTTGCTGTGTCACTTTCCTGCTAAGGTGGTCTCTTGCTGTGTCCCAGAGTCAGGCAGCACATTACCAGTCAGGCAGCAGAGAGATGATATCATCTCTCTGCTTCCCGCGGCTGCCTGCACAGTGAGGGCAGAACTGCACTGCAGGGATGCAGGGCGGGCGCCGAGCGGTGACAGATGATGTCATCTCTCTGCTCCCCCGCCCGCCGGATTCCTGATTGGCCAGCTGTCCGCTCACCCACCGAGCCGCCGAGCTGATGGCCCGCACTCTCACCCACCCGCCGAGCCTCCCGCCTGCTCACCAACCGAGTCGGCCGACAGCCCGGCCTGCCTGCGGAGCCGCCGCTCTATCACCTGCGGAGCAGCACGCCCGCCCACTCACTCACTCACCCGATTTCTCGGGGGGGGGGGGATTGCCCTGTTACCCCTCCCTGGATCCGCCCCTGAGATGCAGTAAAGCATGCTTGTTATCTGCACTGGGGAACCTAAGGGGTTAATCCTCCGCATTGTGTAAAAAGGCTGCTTGATCGTGTCTTCCATTAACCTCCCCTTCTTCCACTTTCGCCAATTCATCGCCTGATAAGACAGAGCCTTGGGGACACTCTGCGCATGCTCAGTTCAGTGTGTATTGCTAGAAAGTTATTTTTCTTGGGATGTGCATGTAATCAGCACAGGGACAATCAGAACTGTCCAGACAGAGGGTCAGGGGTCATGCAGCCTCATAGGAGAGTCAGAGGAGAATGAAAACTTTTCCTACAGGCTTTAACCAGATACTGATAGAAGTCACAGGACTGCTATATACTGCTGATGAGAAAATTTTTTTTAAGCAGTTATCATTTACTAAAATGATTGCATTTCCATGTTCTGTGTATAGTGGGAGACCAGATATAGTGAATGCAGGGTCCTGGATTTAGTAACACTTCAAGATAAAAAAAACCTTCAGGCTGGGTTCACACCTCCGACGGATGCGGCTTGCAGCAAGGGGTCCGGTCCCTGTTCTTCATTTCAGGGACGAATCAGGGCGGAATTTTTGCCTGAATTCAGCCCTAAAACAGAGCCAAAGACGCAAAGCACTCCTGTGCAAGCCACTCCGCAGCCGCAACGGAGTTATGTGAACCTGCTCCATAGAGAGCCGGTCACAATCTCCTGTCATATGAACTGGATGCGGGGAAACCCACATCCAATTCACATAGGTGTGAACCCAGCCTCAGTGTGCAGCAGCCCCGCTCAGCCCCGCTAATACTTACCTGAGCTCCCTCCAATCCTGCAATGTTGCATGAGAGTCTTGGCTGTCCAGGACTCTCCCCCCTCATTGGTTGAGAAAGCAGTCTGTGCCACTGGCTCCACCTGCTGTCATTTAAAGTCAGTGAGCCAATGAGGAGAGTAAGGGGGCGGGGCTGAGCCGCAGCTCCATGTCTGAATGGAAACAAAGAGCCGCGGCTCGGCTCGGGTGCCCCCATAGCAAGCTGCTTGCTGTGGGGGCACTCAGCAGTAGGGAGGGGCCAGGAGTGCTGTTGAGGGACCCCAGAAGAGGAGGATCTGGGCTGCTCTGTGCAAAACCACTGCACAGAACAGGTAAGTATAACATGTTTGTTATTTTTAAACAAAAAAAAAGAAAAACAAAAGAGAGCAATGGGGGTTATTTACTAAAACTGACGAGTGCAAAATCTGGTGAAACTCTGAATAGAAACCAATCAGCTTCCAGGTTTTATTGCCAAACCTTAATTGAACAAGCTGAAGTTAGAAAATAGGAGGTAGAAGTGGGGCTTTGCAGGAAACATGTCATTGTGGGTAAAAATAGTATGTATAAATGAATATATAAATTAGATACATTTTAATTTTGATTTGATATCATTAACCCCTGAGGATAGTCCATGATTGTTGATAGCATAATAAATAAAATATATCATACGGATATAATCATAAAAGATTAAAAAAATAATTATAATATTGATGAATTTAATGCAAACAATCAATGGACATGATTAATACAATTCTTACAAATGAGTACATAAATCAATAAAAGCTAGAAGTTAGAAGCTGATTGGCTACCATGCACGGCTGCACCAGCTTTAGTAAATCTACCTCTATGTTTGTTGTAAATGCTTATAAAGTATGAGCTGGAGTTTCAATTTGTTACTGTATGTAAATCTGCTAGTCCATCAAACACTTCCCTTCCCCCAGAATGACAATGCTGCTTCTGAAAGTCGCACGCTGATATACGTCGGCACAATGGCAGCGGTGGGCAAATGGGCGTACCTGTACGTCCCCTTTAAGAGGTGGGGCTAGCAGGCGCACGTGCAGCGTGACCATGCCCGCGTGACCGGCGGACTCGATGTCCACCGGTCTCCCGGCGATTGTGTCACGGAGCCCAGGAACGGGGAAGTGCCTATGTAAACAAGGCATTTCCCCGTTCTGCCTTGTGTCATGACAGAGATCTACTGCTCCCTGTGATCGGGAGCAGTGATCGCTGTCATGTGACTGAAATCCCACCCCCCCCCACAGTTAGAATCACTCCCTAGGACACACTTAACCCCTTGATCGCCCCCAGTGGTTAACCCCTTCCCTGCCAGTGTCATGTACACAGTAATCAGTGCATTTTTATAGCACTAATCGCTGTATAAATGACAATGGTCCCAAAAATAGTGTCAAAAGTGTCCGATGTGTCCGCCATAATGTCGCAGTCCCGATAAAAATCGCAGATCGCCGCCATTACTAATTAAAAAATTATAATAAAAATGACATAAATCTATCCCCTATTTTGTAGATGCTATAACTTTTGCGCAAACCAATCAATATACGCTTATTGCGATTTTTTTTTAACCAAAAATATATTATATTATATAATATATTTTTGGGTGATATTTATTTTAGCAAAAAGTAAAAAATATTGCGTTATATATTTTTGGGGGATATTTATTATAGCAAAAAGTAAGTTCAAAATTGTCGCTCTTTTTTTGTTTATAGCGCAAAAAATAAAAACCACAGAGGTGATTAAATACCACCAAAAGAAAGCTCTATTTTGTTTGGGTGCAACATCGCACGACCGCGCAATTGTCATTTAAAGCGACGCAGTGCCGAATCGCAAAAAGTGCTCAGGTCAGGAAGGGGGTAAAATCTTCCTGGGCTGAAGGAAACATGTTGTCCATGAAGTCGATGTGTTAAAAGCAGAAAATTTGGGCATTGCAGTTTGTTGTGTATGGGGCTGCAGACCAGCCAGGGTGCCCATGCTGACCCGTGTCCACAGCCAAAAGTATCTGCAATGGGCAGGTGAGCATCAGAACTGGACCACAGAGAGATGGAAGAAGGAGGCCTGGACTGAGGAATCACATTTTCTTGTCCATCATGTGGATGGTGCCAGATACCACAACATACTGTCCTAGGTCTAGAGGCATTCATACCGCGTTGGGTCAGGGCTGTTTTGGCAGCAAAAGGAGGACCTACTCAATATTAGGTGGGTCATCATAATGTTCTAGCTGCCCGATGTATGTGAAAACAACTTGTTTCATGCATGCCAGTGCTCCATGCAGGCCTTGAGAAGACATAACAGATAAGAGACCTAACATCTGTTCAGCAAGCATTGGTATTCATTGTTTTCCCTTTAAATATTCTTAGCGGGTGAGCTTACATTGACAAGGCTATCTGTAGCATGCAGCCATAGGAATACATAACCGCAAACTCTTCTGAAAGGCTCTATAATCATCTCCTTCTTAGCAACACATTTCAGAACGCCATTAATATGAGATATTTACCAAAGTGTCACCTTGCCAATAGTCCTCCTGATCTCATAACGGTAAAGAGCGTGATGATAGTAATACTAGTAATGTATAATGTACATCTGGTGCAATATAGGTGTTCTAATGGCACAGGCAATAGAGCATAAATTTGAAAGCTGCTGTGAGCGGGACTTGATTGCAAAATATCATGGCGAGAATGAAACAAAACAGAGTGCGCTTGAATGGGTGGGAGCCACTTCCTCCCAGGCTCGGCTGGATTGGGGGCACTAACGGTTAATAGGCTGTGTTTGCAGAAATGAAGCCATCGTTGCTGGAGCTGATACACAGAGGTGACTGATATGCATGAATTCAGCCAGAGCAACTATTTATTCTATCGTATGAATATAGAACGCTGGAACCTAATGGCAAAAGGAAACTGACAGTGAAAAAAACGATTCAATTTTAATGCCATTTCTTAACACAACCATTGTAGTGCAAAATTAACAATTTATATTACTGTGCATTAAAAAGTATCACCTACGTATATCGTACTATCTGCTCATTTCTGCCACTATTAAAGGAAGAATAGGCTGCCACAGCTAACCACCTTATGAAAATGCCCTGGCTTCCATGCTAATCTTCTGGCTTCATTAGCTTTACCTTTTTTGCAGAACATCTAAATTTAAGTCTGATCGACACAGTACAGCCTTAATGGATACCTGTCATGGCAGAAATGGGTTGATCATCTTTTTAAAAAAAAATAAAAAAGTTATTTCAGTGACTGCTATGCTGGTCATTAGGCTTCATTTGCCTTACATATTCTTTGGACAGCTAAATATAAGTTGGAGCTGGCAAAGGATATTATTCAAACTAATCTTTTCCTAATGCCTCATACACACGATCGGACTTTTGGACAACAAAACCATGGATTTTTGTCCGAAGGGTGTTGACTCCAACTTGTCTTGCATACACACGGTCACACAAATGTTGGCCAACAATTACAAACGTAGTGATGTACAAGACGTACGTGATATCTCCATTACAAACGCTAGTTTTACAAGACCGAGCGCTTCCGGCTCGTCCTTGATTCCGAGCAGGGGCATTGCTAGGTCTACAAAAGATCTGGGGCTAGAGCCCATAGCAGCGTAGTAAAGAAAGTTATATGCTTGTATATAATATATGTGTGTGTGTGTGTGCATCCCCAGAAAGCCCCCCTTACATCATGGTCCCCAGAGAGCCCCCCTTACATTAGGGTCCCCAGAGAGCCCCCCACTTACATCAGGGTTCCCAGAGAGCCCCCCTTACATTAGGGTCCCCAGTGATCCACCCACTTACATCAGGGTTCTCAGAGAGCCCCCCTTACATTAGGGTCCCCAGAGAGCCTCCCCTTAAATCAGGGTCCCCAGAGAGCCTCCCCCTCAAATCAGGGTCCCCAGAGAGCCTCCCCCCTGCATCAGGGTCCCCAGAGAGCACCCCACTTACATCAGGGTCCCCAGAGAGCACCCCACTTACATCAGGCTCCCCAGAGAGCTTCCCCTCCCCTTGGGGACCCCTGAAGAGACTCAGGGCTATGGGCCCCAGGTTCTGGGCTATAGCCCCAAAAGCCACCCCCTAGCGACGCCACTGATTCCGAGCATGCGTGTTTGTATTTTGGACTTTTGTCCGACGGACTTGTGTACACACGACCAGAAAATCCGACAACACACATTTGTTGGCGGAAAATTTGAGAGCATGCTAGCCAACATTTGTTGGCGGAAAGTCCGACAACAAATGTCCGATGGAGCATACACACGGTCGGACTTAACGCCAACAAGCTCACATCCAACATTTCCTGTCGGAAAATCAGATTGTGTGTACGGGGCATTAGAGAAATATGGTTGTGGTCACTGCTGCTGTTTCCACCAACAAATGCTAGTTGCCTGGTTGTTTTGCTGACCCTTTGGGTTAAATAATTTCATTGATAAGTATTTTTGATGGATTTGGAATGAAATGGCTCAATTGCGAATTTGAACTGACCTCAAGCTAAGCTCAAAGGCCCATGTGGACTAACACTTATGTTCCATACTTCAAACATAACAATGCTGTTTCTTTGTATGATCACCATGCCAAGATGGTGCCACCATTGTGCATTCATCAAAATCCAAGTTCATAAATAGATCAAAGCCTTGAAAGGTTCCTTGCTCAAGTCTGCCTCCATTTTTATAAAACTGTAAATTCCTGACATATCACAAGAGGCTGCAATTTTTTTGTAAAGTTGTAGGTTTAATCAATAAAACCCATCCTTGATCAGGCGTCTCCAAACTTTCCAAACAAAGAGCCAGTTTACTGTACTTCAGGTTTTAGGGGGTCCGGACGGCGTGGGAGGGGGAGAAAATGTCCCATCATCAGTTGTAATGGGATAAATAGTGCCCCATTGTTGATATCAATGAGGAGATTAGTACCCCATTGATGGTGTCCGTAGGGGGAATAGTGGCCCATCATTGGTGTCATTTGGTGAAATAGTACCCCAAAGGCCAGATAAAGGCAAGCAAAGGGCCACATCTGGACCCTGGGCCACAGTTTAGAGACCACTGCTCTAGATCATAGGTGTGCACAGCCTATTGCATTAGGGTGTGTACCTTAAAGCTCAAACACGTGTGTGTGTGGTTGTCTACATATATATATGACCCCCGCACATTGATCTCCCTGCTGCCACAGTGAAAGAAAAGAGCTTAAGCATTTCTGTTTTGGTAGAGCCGGTAAGAGGGAGATCTTTCCCATGTTCCTGCCGGCACACAGATCGATAATACTAACGCACAGGAGGTGATTAGGGTGTGCCTAGGCACATCTGGCACACCCAGTGTGCATGCCTTTGCTCTAGATACAGTAAGGTAGGCCATACACGAAGCAAATTTCTTTCCTGCAACCACGGGCTACAGGAAAGAAATTTGCTTGATCCACCCATCAACACAGACAGTGTTGACAGGGGAATCCCTCCTGCCAAGCTATTCCCCATTCCAGACAGTGATTATTGCTAGTGGCTATACCTGCCACTAGTGATAATAGTATGTAAAATCAATTGATCAACTTGGGTACATTCAGCCTGGCCATACATGGTTCGATTCTCGGCCTGTCTTTGGCCGGCCTAAGCGACTTTACCTAGGCTGAGATGATGCCATCAATCAACTGTAGGCAGCAGGAAGCCTTGTCTTGGCCTCCACTAATGATTGTAACTGATCTGTGTGATCAGTTAACTGAAGTGGTTGTATCTGTGCAAGACTTGCACCAAAACTAGCATGATTGTGACATTTGGAGAAAGGATTTTGGTCCAGGAAGTAGATGACCCTAGCCTATCAGTGTGCACAGATTGAGGCTTAAGGTCAGAAGAGTTTGCCTATGTTCTTTGCTTCAACCCCCCCTAACCCATACCTAGACTCTGTAAGGGGGCCACTGATGTAATGGGCACAACGATGGGACCCTGATGAAAGGAGGGACACTGATATAAGGGAAGGCTCTGATGGGAACTTGGAAATAGGGGGGACTATGATGGGGACCCTGACATAAGGGGGATGCAACGAAATGTCACCAGCACACCAAGGATTCCTCAAACGGGTCCAAAGCTTTATTATGTGGTCACATGGTACATACAAAGGTATACAAAGGTAATACAAAGGTAATGTAGCAGGTCTCCTTCACTGCAAGGACTGACTGAGTGAAAATATACTAAAAGTCCAGTTTGGGAGGAGTCTACCACTAGATCAACTCCTCTTGAACGGAAACGGCCACATGTGGATCGAAATTTGTCCGGTACCCACTGAACCAGCTGAATTTCAATCCATATATGGCCAGCTATATGGCCAGCTTTAGTGCCGGTTCACACTAGCACGATGCGAGAACCAGCGCGATTCCAGTGCTGATACCCGTATCTTATACAACTCGCAGGTAGTTCACACTGCCTATGCGAACCGCCGCGGGTGTCAATCCATAGTTACATAGTAGGTGAGGCTGAAATAAGAGACACAAGTCCATCAAGTCCAACCTATGTGTGATTATATGTCAGTATTAATAGAAAATTAATGACAAGCCCAGATCGGTTCGCATATCGCAGTGCGAACTGTGAATTCGGACAGGAATTGGATCGCATGGACGTGAACACCCATGCGATCCAATTCTGGTGTAGATAAAAAAGGTTCCTGCACGATTTTGGTCTGAATTTGATGCAAATTCAGCCATACAATCGCATTTTCAGATAGGAACTTTTTCCGACCGAAAAATTGAGAACATGCTCTCAATCTTTTGCTGGCGGGAATTTGTCCGATGGAGCATACACACGGTCGCATTTTCCGACCAAAAGCACTCATCGGTCTTTTGCTGGCTGAATTTCCGATCGTGTGTACGCGGCATTACTGTGTTATGTTTAGCATGCACACACATATGAACAAAACATATAACCGGTCAAATTTTAGGATTAAGCGCACTTTAAATGTCCTCAACTCAAGTAGGCCCATTTTGCTCAAGTTTTCTGGCAGTGATATAAAAATAGGAAAATATTGTCCACCAGCAACAATAGAAAATCAGGGCTAATGCCGCATACACACGAGCGGACTTTACGGCAGACTTTGCCCGGCGGACGGGATTTCGTCAGACAATTCGATCGTGTGTGGGCTCCAGCGGACTTTGTTTGCTCAAAAGTTGGACGGACTTAGATTTGAAACATGTTTTAAATCTATCCATCGAACTCGAGTCCGGTCGAAAAGTCCGCTCGTCTGTATGCTAGTTCGACGGACAAAAAGGCACGCTGGGGCAGCTATTGGCTACTGGCTATGAACTTCCTTGTTTTAGTCCGGTCGTACGTCATCACGTACGAATTCGACGGACTTTGGTGGATTGTGTGTAGGCAAGTCCGTTCATTCGGAAAGTCCGTCATAAAGTCCGGCGTAAAGTCCGCCGAGCAAAGTCTGCCGTAAAGTCCGCCCGTGTGTACGCGGCATTAGAAGAAAAGTCTCATTCCAAGTCTGTTCTGAAAACAGCAACCACTGTGCTGTACAAAGCTTATATAAAATGTGAGATTAGCATCAAATGGCAGATATCTTAGGCACAAGGTCATTCGGTGCCCAGAGCAAAAATGCCCCCTGCTGAGCTCATTGCACATGCGTCAGTGTCTCTTCAAGACAAGAAAACACTTAAAACATTTTAAAATACCTGTAGAGGATGGGGAGCAGAAAGCATGATGTTTGAGGACATGGGCCACCAGAAAGGTAAGCATGCATGCTTTTCTGTTAGGACCCAGGTTTCTTTTACAAGTTACCCTGTGGTCATGGGTTCATTTTAAAATGCAAAAGCTCAAAATAAGCTGGGCCTGCAAGGGAGAAGCAGATTTGTCCAGCACAGTGCAATGTGCACTCGATAAAAATTCTGAAGCTCTTACTGGTTGGGCCTACTGGAGCTGAGTCTGACCCCAACAACAGCTGTGCTGTGTATTTGATCTTCTCCCATTCTCTGCTGTCTATACTTATTTTGGGAGCAAAGGGGATATGCATTAGCCCATAGCAATAGGAGTTAAACATACTGAATCAGGCCAGTGATTTATCATTGGTTCCTATGGGTTACAGCATTCAACCTTCAATTCCCATATCAGAATTATTTTATGCACCGACCATTACTGATCACCGTAATTTGCACCCCACCATACACCATACAGTCCCTTTGTGGTCTTTGAATATGCTAAGTGGCTCATCAGCCTGGTGGTGGGGCTAGCACAAGCAGTGGAGGAATATACATTTATTAGGCTGGGGCCACCAGATTAATTGCCATTGCAGCTTCCATCTAGCTTGCCTTCCTGGAGTCTAAACCCAGCAATCCAAACAAGTTTGAGGCATTTGGGACTGTTGGAGGATACAGTATGAGGGCAAGTTGTATATTTCCCCGTTCATTTATAATGTTTAAGGCTGGAGTCTCAGTGTCTTCTTCCAGCTATTTCTCCCCATGACAGTTTTTGGGCCATTTGCAATCAAAATGATTTGATTTTAGGCATAATAGTGCAATAAATAAAAGAGCTAACAGGACAAAGCATTGGAAAACCTTGTGTACACAAGTGAGTTGTGGTATGTGGCTCATCAGCCTGTTTAAAAAGAGATGCCAACAACTGCCGGTGGTGGGGCTAGCACTAGCAGTGTCGGAAAAGACATTTATTAGGCTGGGGGCCACCAGATTCATTCCAGCTGCAGTTTCCATCTAGCTTACCTTCCTGGAATCTAAACCAAGCAGTCAAAAGCAGATTTAGGGGTTTGTGACTGCTGGAATATATAAGGGCAAGCAGTATATTTCCCCATTCATTTATAATGTTTAAGGCTGGAGTCTCAGTATCTTCTTTCAGCTATATCTCTCCATGACAGTTTTTGGGCTATTTGCAATTGATATGATTAGATTTTATTCATAATAGTGCCATAAATAAAACCTTATGTACACAAGTTTTGTACACTGTGTTTGTGTTATGTAGCTTATCAGCCTCTTTAAAAGAGACGCCAACAACTGGTGGGGCTAGCACTAGCAATGGAGGAATAGACATTTACAGGGCTGGGGCCACCAGATTTTTTTCCAGCTTCCATCTGGCTTGCCTTCCTGGAGTCCTAAACCAAGCAGTCAAAAGTAGATTCAGGTGTTTGAGTCTCTCAACCATATAAAAAAATAAAATAAAAAAGCCCCAGTGCTCAATCCAAGGTTGCTCCAGGGGGTATTTAGATGCGCAATGCTTCTTCGGGTGAATCCCTCCACAGATTGGAAAATCTCCAGTGCGGTTGTGTGGTGGTAATGCACAAGGCGTTGCGCCCTCTTGTGTGTGTGTTTTTTTACAGGGGTTTGAGACTGCTGGAAGATATGAGGGCAAGTAGAGTATTTGCCTCAGTCTCTTCTTCTAGCTATAGCTATATGACAGTTTTTGGGCCATTTACAATTGATAGGAATAGGTTTTAGGCATAATAATGCCATAAATAAAAAGGGGAACAGGACCAAGCATTGGAAAACCTCATGTACACAAGTAGGTTGTGGTTTGATTTTTGATGGTTGTATTTACATATATACACAGGGCTTTTTTTCAGCTGGAACTTGGTGGAACTAAGTTCCACCACCTCTGGCTCGGGCCCTCTGCTCCCTGCTCAACACTATCACTTATAAACACAGAAGTCCAGGTTCTGTGTTTACAAGTTACAGCTTGTCTCCCAATGGCTCCCACAGACCTTATCTCCTGAGTGGCCCCCACTGAATGCAGGATGGGGACAAGGGAGATTCAGGTGCTCAGGGTGCAGTGCGGATGCCGACACCCCCACTGGATAATCTCCCTCTAGGTGAGTGAGGTGGAGCCAACTACAGTGTGTAGGGAGTTACTAAAGCCAACAGGGTGCTTCAGCCTAATACAGAAACAAAAGTAAGACATGTGGAAGATGGTGGAGCTTTTAAAGAGGTGGGGAGAAGATGGGGGGCAGAGGAGTGATGGGGGGGGGGGGGTGGATATTGCATGCAGATATTAGAGCTGAAAAAGGGTGAAAGTTAGATGGGGATGGAGAGGTAAGCAACTGTGGAAGAAGGCTGAACTCTGCACTCTGTATGCAGTGCACCCCCGAACACTGCACTCTGTTTGTAACCCCTTCCCGAACTCTGCACTCTGTATGTAAGGCACTCCTTTAAGACCCTTCCACTGTTAGTGACATTTGACCACACCCACTATTTGGGTTTGGAGGGTGTGGGGGGAGGGGTCTTTTGAGGGGGTCGTGTTAGAGTTCCTGTACCTATTTTCTGAGAAAAAAAGCCCTGTAAATATACATATTTGTTCAATTTGTTTGCACAATGTTTGTCACCTTGCGAAAGGAGACCTGTGAGTCTCCAAAACGTGGGTGATTTTTCTGCATGTCTTGCTATTGAGGTTTTTAGAAAGAAAAATGGATATTTTTTTTTGATGTGCTGGCCATTTTGTGTTTAGCTTGTCTTTCAGCGTGAATGATCTAGCTTTGGGTGAAAGTCTGAGGCATTCTCAGTGCGGCACGGAGGATTGGAGCTGGGACAGATCATTCCTTGGGTGGAGGAAGCGGGCAGTGGAGCGCCAGTACTGTCGTTCTAGGATTCTTCATGCTCCCTGTGGGTGTGGAATCTGGGCAGCTAGACTGGCAGGGAATTTTTGGCAGTGGAACTCTCAGGTACAAGTTTTGCACTATCCCTGTGGGAGAAGAATCTGGGGTAGTAGCAGTGCCCTTGTGTTGCTGAATACAGTGGGGGTGTTTTTGCATCCCCCTTCTCCACATGAAAACACTGTGCTGGGGGACAGCTGTCCCTCCCGATCCCCTCTTCTTCACCCTGGACCTGGTAAAAACCGAAAAGCACACATGAAGACAGGTAAGTCCACAGACAAAGTCAGTACAAGGCCTTCTTACCTTTATTTTTGCACAAGCAAAAAGTTTCAGGATCCTAATATCTAGCTAATCAGCATGATCCAGCTCCAGTCCCAATTCATGTGAGTTGTTTTGCTTGTCTCTACTTACTTCCTAGGGTGGAGTTTTCCTTTAAATACTACATGGCAAAAAAAAAATAACCTCCTTCACCGTGGCTTGAATGACTGAAATAAAACTGTGAAATCTTATTCTGCAGCATGTACAGTAAACTGCTGATTTTCATAAGAAGATTGCTTAGAGTAGGCGTTTTAATTACATTATGTAAAATAGACACTGGTAACCTTCACAAATACATATGTAAATGCATCAAGGGGTTATTGGAAATGAAGGTGTCACATACTGTTTTGTTTTTATTTTTATGTTGGACTTTTAAAGACATACTAACACTTTTTTAAATTTTCTCTTTGTGAAATAGAAATACATATTGACAAATGCTAAATGAGTTTTATAAAGTTTAGGGGCATTTTTGGCTCAGCTACTGTCTGCCCACAAAAAATATGGTATTCTACAGTATATATAGTTTTCTAATCTAATACACAGGCTTAGGGTAATGAGAATATGATATGCTGTATGAACTTTATTCTATTGGAAAATTGTAAAAGTGTTTGTTGCCCTAAAAAAAAAATAAAAAAATGGATCCTGTTCCTGTAAAGCATGTTATTTAGCACAGTGCTTGTGCTGTGCAATTTGGCTCCTTGTATCACCTGAAATACGTGGCTGATACTGCCTGGTTCAGCCCTCAACTTTGTAAACCGATCAAGGTTTATCATGGCTGCTGAGTCTTGACACCGTGGTCAGTTTATGTGCCTCCGTCATCCGCAGCTCTCCTGTCCTTCCCTGTCTCTCCTGTTTCCTCCTCTCCCTCCCTGCCTGTCAGCTCCGTCTGCCCCCCGGCCCTGCCCTCCTGTGTTAAAGTGGTTGTAAAACCTTATATACACCCAGGGAAGTGACATGTCTCCGGTCATACACAGAGATTAAACAAATCCTCCATAAGTTGTACCTGTCTATCTGCAGTCTGCTCTTCTCTAAACCCATTCAAAGTCTAGGATTTTTAAAGCTTGTCTCAGTTGTCAGAAAAAAGGGGGTGGAGAGTAGCAATTACACTCTGCAAAGCTCAGGGAGGATAGTTCTGAGAGCTGATTGGAGAGAAGGGATACACCCCCCTCCACACCTTCACACAGTGACAGAGTTGAGGTTGACAATCTACTGGAGCTCACTCGCCATCACCTTTTTTCTCTTGGTGTCAGGAAAACTGGTAAGACGTGACTCATGCTGATAGCAAAGGAACGAAGCATTGGACAGAAATTACACTTAGTCCTCTAGATTGAGACAAGTACACACTATAGAAGGATATGCGTTGTTCATATTTCATGTCTGAGGTTTACAACGGGTTTAGGTCATTCAATAACTGTTGATCTCTTTTCGATATGAACATAGGTGAGCATTTTCATAAAAGATCCTCATCAGCGTATTCCTGTCAGGTTGCCTAAAGCAAAACTCCAGCAAGCAATACACGACGGTACTTTAAAAATTAAAGTTACATAGTTACATAGTTGATAAGGTTGAAAACAGACACAAGTCCATCAAGCCCAACCCGTGTGTGTGCGCTTTTATATCAATATTACATTGTATGACCCTGTATTTTGTGGTCGTTTAGGTGCTTATCTAATAGTTTTTTTTAAATGATCTATGTTCCCTGCTGGAACCACTGCTTATGGAAGAATTCCACATTCTTATTGCTCTTACCGTAAAGAACCCTCTAAACAGTTTCGGTTAAATCGCTTATCCTCTAATTTTAGTGAATGGCCGCGAGTCTTTTTAAATGCCCTTTCACAGAAAAGTTTTATCCCTATTGTGGGGTCACCACTACGGTATTTGTACATTAAAATCATATCCCCTCTCAAGCGTCTCTTCTCCAGAGAGAATAAATTCAGTGCTTGTAATCTTTCCTCATAACTAAGATCCTCCAGTCCCTTTATTAGCTTTGTTGCCCTTCTTTGTACGCTCTCCATTTCCAGTACATCCTTCCTGATGACTGGAGCCCAGAACTAGACAGCATACTCCAGGTGAGGCCGGACCAGAGTCTTTCTAGAGTGGGAGAATTATGATTTTTTTCTCTAGAGTTAATCCCTTTTTAATGCATGCCAATATTCTGTTTGCTTTGCTTCCAGCAGCTTGGCATTGCATGCCATTGCTGAGCCTATCATCTACCAGGACCTGCAGGTCCTTTTCCATCCTAGATTCCCCCACAGGTTCTCCCCCTAGTGAGTAGATTGCATTCAAGTTTTTGCCACCTAAATGCATTGTTTTAACTTTTTCTACATTAAACCTCATTTGCTATGTAGTTGCTCACCACATTAAGTTGTTCAGATCTTCTTGTAAGGTTTCCACATCCTGCAGAAAAGCTATTGCCCTGCTTAGCTTAGTATTGTTTGCAAATACTGAGATTGAGCTGTTTATCCCATCCTCCAGATCATTTATGAATAAATTAAATAGGATTGGTCCCAGGACAGAACCCTGGGGGACCCCACTTTCCACATTGGACCATTCCGAGTACTCCCCATTTATCACCACCCTCTGAACTCGCCCTTGTAGCCAGTTTTCAATCCATGTACTCACCCAACGGTCCATGCTGACAGACCTTAGCTTGTATAGTAAACATTTGTGGGGAACTGTATCAAATGCCTTTGCAAAATCTAGATACACCACGTCTACGGGCCTTCCTTTATCTAGATGGCAGCTCACCTCCTCATAGAAGGTTAAAAGATTTGTTTGGCAGGAATAATTTTTCATGAATCCGTGCTGATTACTGCTAATGATACCATTTTCATTACTAAAATCTTGTATATAGTCCCTTATCACCCCTTCCAAGAGCTTGCATACAATTGATGTTAGGCTAACCGGTCTGTAGTTCCCAGGGAAATATCTTGGTCCTTTTTTAAAGATTGGTGCTACACTGGCTTTTCTCCAATCAGCTGGTACCATACCAGTCAGTAGACTTTTCGTAAAAATTAGGAACAACGGTCTGGCAATTACTTGACTGAGCTCCTTAAGGACCCTAGGGTGCAAGCCATCTGGTCCCGGTGACTTATTAAGTTTTTCAAGTCTGTTTCTGAATTTATCCTCTGTTAACCATTGGGGTGCTTCCTGTGATATGTCATGAGGATAAACATTGCAGTTTTGGTTACTGAAGACCCCCGTTTCCCTCGTGAAGACTGAGGAGAAGAATACATTCAAAACCTTCACCATCTCACCTTCATTTGTAACCAGAATCCCTTCATCATTCTTTATGGGGCCAATATGATCTGTCTTCCCTCTTTTACTATTTATCTACTCTTGGGATTTTTCTTAATCTCCTCCGCTATGTGCCTTCCGTGTTCTATCTTAGCCGCCCCTGATTACACCCTTACATTTCTTATTGCATTCTTTGTACAGTTGGGATACTGATGATGATCCCTCAGCCTTGTATTTTTTGAAGGCCTTCTTCTTTGCTTTTATATGAATTTTTACGTTGGTGTTAAGCCACCCAGGCCTTTTTTAGCTCTTTTAAATTTATTACCATTTGGGATGCATTGGCTAATACCCTTATTTAATATGCTCCTAAAGCACACCAATTTTTCCTCCATGTTCTTTGTTCCTAGGATTTTATCCATTTTAGTATCTTCTAGCAAGGAGCTTAGTTTCTGGAAGTTGGCTCTTTTGAAATTCAGTGTCTTTGTATTCCCCTTATGTTTCCTATTTGTGTGATTTATGCTTAAACTAATTGACATGTGATCGCTGTTTCCTAAGTTGCACCATATTTCTACATCAGCGATCAAGTCTGTATTGTTAGTAATCAGTAGGTCTAGTAAGGCATTGTTTCTTGTTGGTGCATTTACCATCTGACCCATGAAATTGTCTTGTAAGACATTTAGGAAATGGCGAGCTTTAGATGAATGCGTGGTTCCTTACGCCCAGTCTATGTCTGGATAATTAAAATCTCCCATTATAATGACACTTCCCATCCTTGCCGCCATTACAAACTGTGATAGGAGTTCCGTCTCCCCCTCCTCCCTCAGGTTAGGGGGCCTATAGCATACTCCCAGTATTACTTTCTCCTTGGTTTCCTCCCTTTGTAACTCTACCCCATAAGGATTCCACCTCTTCCCTTGTTCAATTAGTGATGTCATCCCTCACATTCACCTGTACTAAACCTAATACCCTGCATTCACTATATCTGGTCTCCCACAGTACACAGAACATGGTAATGCAATTATTTTAGTAAATATAAACTGCTAAATACCTTTTCTCCTCAGCAGTTAGAGCAGTCTTGTGACTTCTATCAGTGTGTTATGGAAATGATTAAGAGCTCCAATCGAGCCCAAGGTTATCTGCTGCTGTCTCTAATTTGAAAGTGTTGATATGCATGCATATAAAAGTAAACACTCTGAGACACGCTCAGCTCCGTTACTTCTTACACTTCTGATTTATTCAAGGCGGTGCTAATGTTTTATACACACAAATACGTCATTGCTATGTTAGTCTAATAGGTACATCTCATTGGTTAAGATAGAAAAAGAAAATGGAGAATCTTCATAACGATGTCTGGCTGTCCTTGGTTTTATCTTCAGTTCCGCGTTCTTCCGATGTGTGGGATGTAGGGGGTACCCGCCATTTTGAGAAAATATAGGAACAG
The DNA here is from genome assembly GCA_037952835.1 of Lithobates septentrionalis. Classification (NCBI taxonomy): domain Eukaryota; kingdom Metazoa; phylum Chordata; class Amphibia; order Anura; family Ranidae; genus Lithobates; species Lithobates septentrionalis. The sequence goes on along the minus strand of JBBDGP010001243.1, from coordinate 2,156,650 downwards.
AGTAAACCTGTATACTTATATAATGAGTAAGGAGAAAAATATGTATGCACATAAGAAAATAGACATTTTCAGATTACTATTATTATTATTTACATCACATTCCTTCACAATCCCCCCTAAAATGACTATTTTCTCTTTTCTGTCCCTAATACTAAAGGTCCCACTTTGGCCTGGCCCTTCTCCTCAGCAACTCTTTTAGGCTGTATATAGAATTGGGCAGCAACTGTTCACTTCCCTCCTCGATACAGCTGGAGAGGTGCAGTCAGGCGCTATCTATCCCTAAAACCCTATAGGATTGTGAGATTATGGACAGGGAGTGACTGTAGAGGAGTGAAGGGTTTGTCATCTTCCATCATAAGGGGGTCCTCTTCTTCTTGGTGGAGGAATGTAGGTGTGCTATTGTCTACAGCCTTGCTCATTAACTTTTTTACAAAAGGTAGAATACAGCATATAATCAGGGCTCAAAGAACCAGGATTATTAATACCGTTACCCATATCTGGGCGAGCACCTTCTGCCACCCACTCATCCAGCTAAAGTATTGATCCCATGGGTCTGTGATACCTAAGTTCTTCTTCAACTCCAGTGACAGATCTTCTAATTTCTTTATAGCTAGAGTAACCTTACCATTTGGGCCAGTATTATCAGGAATGTATGTACAACAGGTTCCCGTTTTTTCCTATGATTTTACAAAACACCTCCTTTCCCAGCTAGCACCATGTTTAAGGCCATCAGGTCCTGGAATGTCATGTAGGAAGTGGGGGCTAACTGGTCAGCAATTCCCTGGAGGGCATCTTTAGAGTAATTTACAAATCTCTGTTGGTTATAATATGTGTAGTGTCAGGTCACCTAGAGGCTGGGTGACAGATGCACACCGTTGGGATCAGGAGTGCACCGCAAGGTAGTAGACCCTACGGCTGACTGCTGTGGATTGAACCCTGGAAGGTTCAGGAAGCAGGTCTACTGGATCACTGACACAGATCCCACTGGGAGCTAGAGCATAGATTCCCCAGGGTGCGGAGTCTAAGAGCCAGCAGGTGTTCACCAGAGCCTTTAATGGTAAGGATGGACTGCGCTGCAGTCTGGCTCCAGGTCGCGGCCCCCGGGGTCTCACAGCTCACGCTCACCGTAGACTACAGGAGAAGAGGAAGGAGGCAGCAGGCTGGAACATCAGGGTCACAGGCAAACAGGGATGGCCGGGAACACGCCAAAGTCGGTAACAGGAATCAGATGTAGGAAATACAGCAAGTACACATAGAGGCTAACACACAATGGTTGATCAGCACTGCTGGCTTGCGGTGCACAGGTTAATATAGGGTTCCCTGATAGGGCCTGGGGTGGGGCCATGCTTAGAGGAGAGGTTACAAAAGCAGTCAGGTGAGGGTCAGCTGGTCTCTAGAGATGAACACATGGAGACAGGTATGCTGATCGACAAACTCTATTGCATAACCATGACATGTAGTTAATCCAATCTACATTCTTGCTGACAGTTGTTATGGGGATCAAAGACTCAAAACCAGCTTTTACCGGATCCCTGGCTTTAAACTCATCAGGGACCCACCTTGTAAGCCCTATGACATGTATGTATACATGAGGATCAAAGCTTCCGGAGAGAGCTGCTCGCTTCCTCCTCTGACTGTGTGCTGGGTCAGTGTATGTATCAGGGGTATCTTTGGTTAGGATATGGGGGCTTTCTATTTTCATCTTTTTTTTTTTTTTTTGTCTAATGCACTCTGTGGTCGCCCAGTCTGGCCCTGTGTTCCAACCCACTGGCCCCCACAGAAACCACAACTCTGTCCCCAGTAACTGTCTGTGTGGCATACATATATGTCCTTACCGTCAGGGATATCACTGTACCAATGGCATCACCATGAAGGGTCAAACGGACAAGGTACTATGTCACAGTAATCTAAGGTAAAGGTGGTCACATGTGTACCTGAAGAGTTACACAAAAACGTAATTATGTTATCATTTTTGTGATGGCCACCTCCTGGGCCCCTCCCCCCTAGATCAAACAGAAAAAGGATATGCAGCACCCGAAAACACGCTCTCCTGCAGTGATAAGCGTGCATTCAGGTGTTCTGGCGATAATGTGGTTACATAATTAGTCAACACATCAGACTGTTATGCCGCGTACACACGGTCCTACTTTTCGTCTACAAAAGTCCAACGGACGCTGATGGACTAAAGCTGGCTGGTAATCCGATCGTGTGTGGGCTTCTCCGGACTTTCAACTGACTTTTTTAGCCTCAAATCCGACGTACTTTAGATTTGAAACATGTTTTAAAACTTTACTTCGTAACTACGACGGACCCCGAAATCCGCTCGTCTGTGTGCTAGTCCGACGGACAAAAAGCCACGCTAGGGCACCTATTGGCTACTGGCTATGAACTTCCTTATTTTAGTCCGGTGTACGTCATCACGTACGAATCCGTTAGACTTTTGTGTGGTCGTGTGTAGGCAAGTCCGTTCGTTAGAAAGTAGGCCGCAAGTCCGCCGCAAGTCCACCGAAAGTCTGCCGGAAGTCTGTCGGACAGGCTGTCCGACTTTTGTAGACGAAAAGTACGACCGTGTGTACGCGGCATAACTGTAATGCCGCGTACACACGGTCCTACTTTTCGTCTACAAAAGTCCAACGGACGCTGATGGACTAAAGCTGGCTGGTAATCCGATCGTGTGTGGGCTTCTCCGGACTTTCAACTGACTTTTTTAGCCTCAAATCCGACGTACTTTAGATTTGAAACATGTTTTAAAACTTTACTTCGTAACTACGACGGACCCCGAAATCCGCTCGTCTGTGTGCTAGTCCGACGGACAAAAAGCCACGCTAGGGCACCTATTGGCTACTGGCTATGAACTTCCTTATTTTAGTCCGGTGTACGTCATCACGTACGAATCCGTTAGACTTTTGTGTGGTCGTGTGTAGGCAAGTCCGTTCGTTAGAAAGTAGGCCGCAAGTCCGCCGCAAGTCCACCGAAAGTCTGCCGGAAGTCTGTCGGACAGGCTGTCCGACTTTTGTAGACGAAAAGTACGACCGTGTGTACGCGGCATAACTGTTGTGGAAAGTAACAACCAAGTCTGGGAGCTGAACCAAACAAAATTTCATAAGGGGATAGGGCATGTTTCCCCTGGGGGTGTGTCTGACACTGAACAGGGCAATGGGCCAACTCATGTTAGTCTATTGGGCCATCTTTAACATCCTGATTTTAATGTCCCATTCATCCTTTCTACCTTCCCGCTACTTTGAGGGTGGTATGGGGTGTGTAGTGCCAACTGAACCCCCAGTGCTGCCCAACTCTCTTTAGTAAGGGTTGCTGTTAAGGCTGGGCCCTGATCTCTCAATATCACCTCTGGGACCCCAAATCTACATACTATCTCACTCAGTAGTTTCTTAGCTGTGGTCCTGGCAGTCATGACCACTTCCACTAGGGCGTATTCGAATCTGCCACTTCTTGGCACTTGAGAATGATCAATTTGCATCCTCTGGAATGGGGTATAGGGCTTTTGCCAGGTGCTTCTTCTGTGCTTCTTCTGTGCATCCTGGGTTACATTTGGTGCAGATAATGCATGATCTGCAGAAGTTGTCGGTCAGTGGAGTAACTCTTGGTGCAACACTTGTTGATAAGAGAGTTCATAAAAGTCTTTGTCAAGTGGGCAGTTCCATGAGCCCATTGCACCACAGCTGGGTACATACTCCTGGGTAGACAAGGCTTCTTGTTGCACTAGAATAGTCCATTTCTGAGAGTTGCTCCTCTCCGTTTCCAGCTTTCCTTCTTATCCGGACTTGTTGTTTCCTGTAGTTTTTTTAGATAAACTCTGTCCACTGGGAAAGTCTGTAAGGTAAGCACGGGGTGGTCTTCTTCTACCACCCTGCTGTCCACTTCCCGTGGACTACCAGCTGTCTGTTTGGCAGCTGAATTGGCTAGATGATTGCCTTGAGCTTCCTTTGAGTTCATTTTGTCGTTTGCTTTACTCAGAATAGTCACTTGGGTTGGGAGAAGCAAGGCATCAATCAAGTTTTCACAGGTGTTCCTGCAGCCGTCAGGAATCCTCTGTCCTAGATAACACCATTATCATGGGCAATGCTGAAAGCATATCTTGAGTCCATATGAATGTTGGCTCTTTTTCCCTCTGCCCATTTACATGCTGTAGTAAGTGCTTACAGCTCTGCCTCTTGTGTAGACATTTACATGCTGTAGTAAGTGCTTACAGCTCTGCCTCTTGTGTAGACATCACCGGTGGTAAGGCTTAAGCTTGTAGAACAGTGTTTTCAGTGGTGACCGCGTGTCCTGTGTGGTCATGGGGTGACAAGTCAAGACTCTACTCCTCCTCCTCCTTTCCCCCCTCGAGAAGTGGAATAAGGGTGGTAGGGTTCAGTGTTTGACAACTTAATAGAGTAATGCTGTCCAGTAGGAGGGAACACAGGAGTCTCAAGTGTCTGGTAGTGGACAAGTGTTTCGGCTGGATCTTGGTTGAATATGGCAACAACGTCATGGGGAGCAAGCAGAACGAGGCAGTGTCCGAGGACCAAGTTCAAAGTTTTGTCAAGCAAGGCTTGTGTAGCAAATCCAGCTCGCAGACACAATAGGCCTCCTCTTACTACCGCATCCAGCCGACAGGAATAATATCCTATGGGGCGTAGGCTGATGCCGTGTGATTGGGTGAGTACACCTGCAGCATGTCCCAGACGTTCGGATACAAAGAACTTGAGCGTTTTGTCGTAGGCTGGGAGCCCTAGCGCCGGGGGTGGAGCACTTGAAGGCTTCAAACTTTAGATATTTCTTCAGGAGACATCTGGAAGGGGTCTGATTGCAGAGCATCAGTAGGAAGGCTTCTGTAATCCATGCTCTGCACTAGGAAATTAGTCCAAGGAAAATGACAGGTGTTGAGCACCACTGCAATTTGGGCTTTGAAGCTCTGCAGCCCTGGTTGGCAAGATAGCACAACAGGCTTTCTGAGGTGACTTCAACAGGGGGTAAGTCAGCTGCACAAAGGGGAAGGTCATCAACATGTTGGAAGAGAATCACTTCCGGGTGTTCCTCTTGTCATGTGTCAAGGATGATAGCCATAGCTTTTGCAGGCTGGCTTGGAAAGTTCTGTGCCCCTTGCGGCACAACTATTTAGGTATGTTGCCATTTCTTTCCGTGGATGAATGTAAAAAGGTACCAGCAGGAGGGGTGAGGGTGGACTCTGAAGAAAACGTTTGTAAGGTCCACCTCTGTGAGGTACTTTGCAGTCAAAGGCATCCACAGCAGGTACCTGGTTCTTCTTTAGGGGTTCTCTTCTTGGGGTTATTGTGGTTTCCGGGGCAATGATGCGCCCTCTTTTAGCTTGACTGAAACTGGTGGCACCTTTAAGTGACTGTTGTCTTCCGGTCCTGTGGTAGAAGGGAATTGGCTGCTTCTCTGGGTCAGGCAGACTTGTCACTAAGGCCGCTGCTTGTGATAGAGTAAAAGCGACATACATCACTGGTGCCCCTTCTGGTAACCGAGACTGTTGTTGGGGCGGGGGCTGGCAAGAGGCACTGTTCCTTACGGTTGCCAGCATGTGTTTGAGATCCTCTCGGAACTGAGAGTCTGGAGCCGGATTTGGGGTTAAATCAGTGGGTGGCTTTGCTGCCTGCTGTTGGGCTTCCCACTCAGATGCTTCTTCATCATTAACATATCCGGCCTGGGAATGTGATGCTCCCGTATTGGGGAAGACAGGTGTGTGGTATGAACCATCTTGGTTTAAAACAGGGAGGGCTGGGTACAGGCTGTTTAAGCTTACTGGGTGTACCAAGATGGCCGCCGGCAGGAAGTGCACTGGACTGGGTAGAAAGTGAAGGCATGGGTGCACTAAGATGGCCGCCGGGCTGAGTTGTCACAGTGGGTTGTGCTTGGGTGGTGAGAAAGGAGTGGTTGTTAGACGGAGGGCAGTGCTGTCCCTCCCCTCCTTTGTTTCAAGTTCCAACATATCACCAGCTCTGTGATACACATACATAATACAATCGCCATCTTTCTTAACTTCCTTTATCCAATTTTCTTTATCACACAGGATTTTTCTCCCTGTTTCTTCAGCAACATAACTTTCGCCACTTCTTTCAACTTTGTTAACTATTTCAACATCTTCTTCTCTCCTTCTTTACAATATCACTTTCTGTTTCTCGGCTAACGGCTTGAGAGGAGAATACATACAACCAAGGGGTTAATATTTTTCTCAGCGTTCTTTATCAACAAATTCCTTCGGTGGGGGCACATACTGCGCTCCTAGCTTCTACTGTTTGCTATAACCCTGTAATGTACGGTTAATCTCAGAACAAGAACAAACACGTCAGGGGTAGTGAGGAGCAACGGCCCGCGACCCAACAGATCCTTCGGGTAGCCTCCTTCTCTGACTTTCACCAGTCCCCAACCCCTCTCATGTATAGCAAACAGTAAACCACAAATACACTCACGACAGGACATTACACCTGCCACTCTTCGAACTGCAAAATTTCAGCAGGCTAAGATAACCACAAGGGCAGACCACCCTGCAAAAATAAACCCGTTTATAGACGTTTGCTACAAGGGAAACCATCTCATTCCAGAGACCGATAGCTCATCTGGAGATGAGACTACCCATTCACACATGTAGCACTTTTAGACTGCTGAGTTTCGCAGCCCAAAGAATGGCAGACAGTGAACAAAAAATACAGTCAGCAGAAACCCATTGGCAGGTTCGTTAAAACAGCCTCAGGCGAGGAAATACCTGCCTCTAAGACAGTCTCAGCATACCGACAGAATCCAGCCGTCAACCGAAAGATAAGAAAGTCGTACAGTGGTAAGAATATAAATCAAACTTACCGGTACTGTTAGGGCTGCGCAAACCCCTGTCTCATCAATCAGTTAACGCCCGAATGCTTATCACGGTATAGCTTCGACTGTAGCCTGAGGTCCCGGGTTTCGGCACCATCTGTTATGGAAATGATTAAGAGCTCCAATCGAGCCCAAGGTTATCTGCTGCTGTCTCTAATTTGAAAGTGTTGATATGCATGCATATAAAAGTAAACACTCTGAGACACGCTCAGCTCCGTTACTTCTTACACTTCTGATTTATTCAAGGCGGTGCTAATGTTTTATACACACAAATACGTCATTGCTATGTTAGTCTAATAGGTACATCTCATTGGTTAAGATAGAAAAAGAAAATGGAGAATCTTCATAACGAGGTCTGGCTGTCCTTGGTTTTATCTTCAGTTCCGCGTTCTTCTGATGTGTGGGATGTAGGGGGTACCCGCCATTTTGAGAAAATATAGGAACAGAGTAAACCTGTATACTTATATAATGAGTAATGCCGCGTACACACGGTCCTACTTTTCGTCTACAAAAGTCCAACGGACGCTGATGGACTAAAGCTGGCTGGTAATCCGATCGTGTGTGGGCTTCTCCGGACTTTCAACTGACTTTTTTAGCCTCAAATCCGACGTACTTTAGATTTGAAACATGCTTTAAAACTTTACTTCGTAACTACGACGGACCCCGAAATCCGCTCGTCTGTGTGCTAGTCCGACGGACAAAAAGCCACGCTAGGGCACCTATTGGCTACTGGCTATGAACTTCCTTATTTTAGTCCGGTGTACGTCATCACGTACGAATCCGTTAGACTTTTGTGTGGTCGTGTGTAGGCAAGTCCGTTCGTTAGAAAGTAGGCCGCAAGTCCGCCGCAAGTCCACCGAAAGTCTGCCGGAAGTCTGTCGGACAGGCTGTCCGACTTTTGTAGACGAAAAGTACGACCGTGTGTACGCGGCATAAGGAGAAAAATATGTATGCACATAAGAAAATAGACATTTTCAGATTACTATTATTATTATTTACATCACATTCCTTCACAAGTGTCTCTGGTTAAAGCTTGTAGGAGGAATTTTCATTCTCCCCTGATTGTCCTATGAGGCTGCATGACTCGTGACCCTCTGTCTGGACAGTGCTCATTGGCCCTGTGCTGATCACATGCACCCTCCCAGGAAAAAAAAAACTCTCTAGCAATACACGCCAAACTGAGCATGTGCAGAGTGTCTCCAAGGCTCTGTTCTATCAGCAGATGGTTTGGGGACTGTGGAAGAAGGGGAGGATCAGAGAAGACAGGATCAAACAGCCTTTTTTACACAATGCAAAGGATTAATCCCTTAGGTTCCACAGTGTGTATAACAAGCATGCTTTACTGCATATGCAGACTGATTTTACTGTTGTGGGTTTAGTAACACTTTAAATATAAAAAAGTGCGGAAACTTTTTTGAAGACCCCCAGTACCTTTAAACCCAAGCTTCTCCCCCTTACCCTCAATCATTATTTGTATGGTATACCTTAAAAAAAACTGCTGCAGCTGCAAGCATCACCCCAGTATCGTTTTTTAGAGTGGTTTGCTTTCTTGTAATAGCATTTAGAGCGGCTTACTAGCTGCTGGATTGCTATTACAAGCAATGGGTTGGGGTACCCCCTCCTCCCGCAGCCTTCAGTGACTCTCGGGCATCCCGTCCCAGGGGAGACCCGAGCAACCAGCCCGAACATCCACCAGCTGGCCAAACAGCCAAGCAAAGCTGTTATGAGCTTTGATTGGCTGTTCATAACAGTAAGCCGGAAGCGATGACATGACATCACTTCTGGTTTACTCAGAAACTATCATCGGTACCAGTTTTGAAAGATCTAAAGCATTCAAAAACACAGATCTTGGCGTTTTGAATGCTTTTAAGTGTAGAGGGGGGATTTGGGGTCTTATAGACCCCATATCTCTCCATAAAGGGGACCTGGCTGTCACCTGCCTATTGCTGTCACAAGGATGTTTACATTCCTTGTGACAATAAAAGTGATAAAAAAAATGAAAGCAACAATGTAAAAAAAAAAAAAGTAAATAATAAACATAAAAATTAAAGTGCTCTGCCCTCCTTTGCTCATGCGCAAACAGGGATCTTCCCACGCATGTGAGGTATCACCGCGAACGTCAGATCATGGGCAGTAACTCTATATATGGCATTTGAACAAGTAATGTCTCAGAGTCTGATGAGGAAGCCACAGCTGTTCACTGTGAACTATCAGACCCTGAGACAAGAATTATTGCCTAGGGCAGCACAAAACCAAAATATACCACTGCTAGCAGTGACGGGCATGTAGTAACCATGTTTTTCCGCATACAGTGGGGAAAAAAAATTATTTGATCCCCTGCAGATTTTGTAAGATTGCCCACTTACAAAGAAATGGAGGGTCTATAATTTTTATCATAGGTGCATTCTAAATGAAAGAGACAGAATATTATCCAAAAATCCAGAAAAACACATGATACAAATGTTATAAATTGAGTTGTAGTTCAGTGGGTAAAATAAGTATTTGATCCCCAAACAAAACATCACTTAGTACTTGGTGGAGAAACCCTTGTTGGCAAGCACAGAGGTAAGACGTTTCTTGTAGTTGGTTACCAGGTTTGCACACATCTCAAGGGGGATTTTGGTCCACTCTTCTTTACAGATCTCTAAATCCTTAGGGTTTCTTGGCTGTCGCTTGGCAACTGAAAGTTTCATCTCCCTCCATAAATTTTCCAAAGGATTAAGGTCTGGAGACTAGCTAGGCCACTCCATGACCTTAATGTGCTTCTTCTTGAGCCACTCCTTTGTTGCCTTGGCAGCATGTTTTGGGTCATTGTCGTGCTGAAAACCCTATCCATGATCTATCTTCAGTATTCTGGCTGAGGGAAGAAGGTTCTCATCCAAGATTTTACAATACATGGCTCCATCCATTGGCCCCTCAATGCGGCAAATTTGGTCTGTACCTTTAGCAGATAAACAGCCCCAAAGTATAATGTTTCCACCTTCCGTGCTTGACTATGGGGATGGTGTTCTTAGGGTAGTAAGCATTTTTCTTCCTTCAAACATGGCGAGTCCCCCTCCTCAAGAAGACACATGTACAGTCATGCCAATGAACATCTAAATGATTCAGAGAAGGATTGGGAGAAGGTTCTATGGACAGACAAGACCAAAATTGGGCTCTTTGGCATGAACTCGACTCGCTGTGTTTTGAGGAAGAAAAATACTTACTATGACTCTAAGAACATCATCCCTACAGTCAAGCACGGAGGTGGAAACATTATACTTTGGGGCTGTTTCTCTGCTAAAGGTACAGGCCAACTTTGCTGCGTTGAGGGGCCAATGGACCGGGCTATGTATTGTAAAATCTTGGATGAGAACCTTCTTTTCTCAGCCAGATCACTGAAGATGGGTCATGGATGGGTCTTTCAGTATGACAATGACCCAAAACATACCGCCAAGGCAACAAAACAGTGGCTCAAGAAAAAGCATTTTAAGATCACGGTGTGGCCTAGCCAGTCTCCAGACCTTAATCCTATGGAAAATTTATGGAGGGTGAGTAGCAAAGAGACAGCCAAGAAACCTTAAGGATTTAGAGAAGATCTGCAAAGAAGAGTGGACCAAAATTCCTCCTGAGATGTATGCAGACCTGGTATCTAACTACAAGAAATGTCTCACCTCTATGCTTGCCAACAAGGGTCTCTCCACCAAGTACTAAGTCATATTTTGCTTGGGGATCAAATACTTAATTTACTCACTGAACGGCAACTTAATTTATAGCATTTGTTTTATGTGTTTTTTTCTGGATTTGTGGTTGATATTCTATCTCCATCATTTAAAATGCACCTATGATAAAAATTATAGACCCTTCATTTCTTTGTAAGGGGGTAAACCTAAAAAACCTGCAGGAGATTAAGTAATTATTTCCCCCACTGTAATGCCCCGTACACACGGTCGTATTTTCATACGGAAAATGTGTGATAGGACCTTGTTGTCGGAAATTCCGACCGTGTGTAGGCTCCATCACACATTTTCCATCGGATTTTCCGACACACAAAGTTTGAGAGCAGGCTATAAAATTTTCCGACAACAAAATCCGTTGTCGGAATTTCCGATCGTGTGTACACAAATCCGAAGCACAAAGTGCCACGCATGCTCAGAATAAATAAAGAGATGAAAGCTATTGGCTACTGCCCCGTTTATAGTCCCGACGTACGTGTTTTACGTCACCGCGTTCAGAACGATCGGATTTTCCGACAACTTTGTGTGACCGTGTGTATGCAAGACAAGTTTGAGCCAACATCCGTCGGAAAAAATCCTAGGATTTTGTTGTCAGAATGTCCAATCAATGTCCGACCGTGTGTACGGGGCATAAGTGTCTGTAAAACAAAGAAATCAGGCTGACTCTTCCAATAACTCCACACCCTAGGTGCGTGTGCTACATAAATATGTCACCTATGAAGTCTGTTTGTTACATTTAAAGTACGGTACATTTCATTATTTTTAATACATAACTGCATTTGTTAGTTTCTTTTTTTTTTAAAGACATGCCTAGAGTTCAGCTTTAAAGAGAAGACAGGTTAAATTTAATCTCTGTTATATATTTGATAAAAGGAGATGATTCAGCCTTCTGGGTTGCAGTTAACCCCGGTGTTTCCTTCCATTCTGGGATAAGGATGACTGTATAGGGCAATGGCACAGGCTTCCACTCTCCTATCTGCTGAGCTCCACATAGGGAGAGCCATGTGGGTGATTGCTGGGCTGAGCCAACTGCATCTAATTTCACACAGCTCCGATGATGCTTTGAGGCAAAACTTGCACACGGGAAGCATGTAATGAGGGAATGCGAACACGGCGAGAGAGATGGAAATAATTTATGGTCCAATGATGATGCTGAAGCTCAGAGAGACTGCATGCTGAGGATCTGCCATAGAGTTTCAGAAACAAAGTTAGAATTTGAGGTATTTGTTTCCATATGGGTTACACATAGCACCCCATGTACTGAAATGCATTATGGGTAAAAATTCTGCACAAGAATTCATCATGTATTAGTAATAGGATTCTATATAGTTTAATTCCCTTCATCTCTTGTTTATAAATTGTGTATAGGACCAACCTTTATAATTCTCAAAGTGGGAACAACCACAGTAGAGAAAATTAAACTTCACTCAAGAATAAAAATGAAAACCCAATGCAAGGAAATCAGAAAATTTCTCCTTGCAGTTGGGCTGCAATGTTGACTGCTGGTCTCTCCTCTCTAGGGGAGAGTAAAAGCATTTTACTTACCTGATCCTCTGCTCCTCCAGCAGATGGCGCTCCCCCATGTGTGGACTGCACCTTGGTGTCATCACGTCCAATACAAGGCTTTAGACTAAAGCCCCATACACACTATTCAATTTTCTGCAGATTTTTGTCTTCAGATTTAACAAAACCATGTACATTAGTGCAAGGGCCTGCCTGATTGCATACAAATTGAAACTCTTAATGTTTGACCTCATATTATATGGTTTTGGTAAATCTGAAGACAAAAATCTGCAGAAAATCTAATAGTGTGTATGGGGCTTTAGACTGCTGGAGCATAGGGGAGAATGCAATGCAGGGACCAGTCTAGCAGCACGGGGAAGCAGAGGATCGGTTAAAGAGTAACTCCACTTTTGTTGAGAAAAAAAACATTCCCCTCTCGGTGGTCTATGTACATTACAAGAATGCATATTCCTACCTTTTGTTATTCTGAGGAAATCCCTGTGTTTTTGTCTATGTCCATGTTAAAAGAGTACCTAATGGGAGTGGTTTTATAATTATCAATCAGCTGCTGCACCTGCAGGGCTCTAATGAGGAAAATTGCAGGGTCTGCATCCCTTTAGGCATGTCCCTTTTGGGAGTATCTCACTAAAAATTACATTTGCCTGAAATATGATTTGTATCTTAGTGTAGATTTCTGGGAAAATCAGTGAGCCAATCACACAAGCAGGAAATTATGTTTCTGGGGAGGCATTTTGACACATTCTGTGTATAGAACAAAATATTACAGCGCACACATGCAAAAAGGACATTTACCTCCTGCAAGGCTATTTAAAACACCTAAACATTTTCAAAAATATGGGGATTTAGTCAAACCATATTGCTATATGGTGCTTAGGTCCACTTAATGCGACAAAGTACCCCATAGTTAGTGGGTCCCCAAATATGTTGTTTGTCTATTGCAGGGGTCTTCAAACTATGGCCCTCCAGTTATTCAGGAACTACAATTCCCACCATGCCTAGTTATGTCTGTGAATGTTGGAATTTTACAATGCCTCATGGGTCGTGTAGTTGGAGAGTCGTAGTTTGAAGATTCCTGGTCTATTGTATGGATTCTGACCAAATCCTTTTGAGCTGGAGCATCCCACTCCCTCATCAGTGCCTCTCATTAGTATCCACCTGTGTCATAGGTGGAGTCCTTTAGTTCTCCCATATAGAGGAGTGTATTTCTCCCATGGTTCAAAGAAGCAGGATCTCCCATTCTATGGATAGCGTAGGACCCACTAACCATGGGGTACTTTGTCGCAGTAAGTGGGCTTGAGCACCATATAGCAATATGGTGTGACCAAATCCCCATATTTTTTGAAAATGTTTTGGTATTTTAAATACCCTTGCAGGAGGTAAATGTATTTTTTGCATGTGTGCGCTGTAATATTTTGTTCTGTAGTATGGTCTTATGGCTGCACCATCTTTAATGCATCTTTTAGGGTGTGCCCCCCCAAATATCTTGTTTGTTCATTCTGTGTATAGAACACCTCCAGGTAGCCATATTGCATTGCATTTTACAGAAAATTGCAGAGCTGCAGATTTAAAAGAAAAGGTAATTTTTAATACTATTCAATTACAATATGACTTGAATAGCAATGGTATATGGTATATAATTTTTTCCTATTGCTGTTTTTTTCCCCATGAAAATGGAGTTACCCTTTAACCACTTGCCAACCGCACGCCGTCATTTGACGGCGGCAGTATGGCACTCCTGTGTGAATCGCCATAGCTGTACGGCGGGCACTTTAAGGAGTATAGGCTGTGCATTGCGCGCCTCGTGACATAGGAGCCAATGCGCGTGGCCGGCGGCTAACCTCGATTGCTCCTGAGAAGGACAGAATGGAGATCTGTCAATGTACACAGACAGATCTCTGTTCTGTCAGGGGAGTAGAGATAGATCGTCTGCTACTAGTACTTATGAGCAGCGATCGGACTCCTTCCCCAGTCAGTCCTATCCCCCCACAATTAGAACACACAGTGAGGGAACACATTTAGCCCCTTGATCGCCCCCTAGTGTTAACCCCTTCCCTGCCAGTGACATTTATACAGTAATCTGTGGCTATTTTTAGCACTGATTGCTGTATAAATGTCAATGGTCCCAAAATAGTGTCAAAAGTGTCCGATCTGTCTGCCGCTATGTCGCAGTCCCAAAAAAATCGCAGATCGCCGCCATTACTAATAATAAAAAAAAAATAGTAATAAAAATGCCATAAATCTATTCCCTATTTTGTAGACGCTATAACTTTTGCGCAAACCAATCAATATACACTTATTGCGATTTTTTTTTTTTTTTTTTTTTTTTTTTTTTTTTACTAAAATATGTAGAAGAATACCTCTCGGCCTAAACTGAGGAAGAAATTAGTTTTTTTATATATTTTTTGGGGATATTTATTATAGCAAACAGTAAAAAATATTGCTTTTTTTTCAAAATTGTCAGTCTTTTTTTGTTTATAGTGCAAAAAATAAGATTCTTATCAGGTTATATTTCTAAAGTTGCTTTGAATCTGTTTCAATAAGCAGCTTTCATTAAAAGCATACGTGGTGATCCTGCCATGAAGGTCCTTTTTCAGGCACTTCCCATTATGAAGTGACAACTGTCCTCCAATTATGCACTTGTTTTTTCACTCTGTCATATGCACCCGTGATAGAGGCTACCAAAGGCCAAGTCAGAACACCGTGCCCAGGCATGCTTCACTGTTGCCATATTTGGGAAGCCCATCCAGATCAATTACCTGTGGTTCGTCAGATTCGGCGACCTGTCAGAATGTTTAACGGAAGTGACGTTCCGTCGCGGCCATCTTGCTACACCCCCCCCCCCCCCACTCCTCCACAGTAAGGATACAGTGAAAAGGGGGAAAGCGGACATCTTGTTGCACTCACCTGAGTTTTGCATTTTACACTTATTTTTTAACAGTACAGTCAGTTTATATAGTGAAATACAGTAGTTAGAACTCCGTCTGACTGGTTAGATGTTGAATTTTAAAAGCAGTGGCAAGCCTGCTCATCCCACAGGTTTGCTAATCTGACAGAATTAAACATCTAAACATTCAGACGGAGTTCTAACTGCTGTATTTCATTATATAAACTCACTTTACTGTTAAAAATAAGTGTAAAATGCAAAACTCCGGTGGCTGTAACAAGATGTCCGCTTTTCCCCTTCCCACTGTATCCTTACTGTAGAGGAGTGCGGGGTGTAGCAAGACGAAACATCACTTCCGTTACACATTCTGACGGGTCACCCAATCTGATGAAACACCTGCAGCAGATGTTGGAAAAAGTGCATGTAGACAGGAAGTGGGTGAAGGAGGTTGGTGGGGATCTTTGGCATTGAGATGCAAATAGCGATAAGAAAAAGTTTTTTTTAAAAGTGGTTGAAAACATCAGACATGAAACAAAGCATATCCCTCTATAGTGTGCACTAAGTGTCATTTCTGTCTGCTGTCTCACTTCTCAAGTTTTCTTGAGACCAAGAGAATAAATGTGACAGGGGAGGAAGCTCCAGCACACAGCCTGTGATTGACAGCCTCAGCTCTGTGCCTGTATGCAGTGTAAAGGGGGGGGGGGGGTCCCTTCCCTCCAATCAGCTCTCAGTGCTCTCCTCACTGATCTCTGCAATGTGTAACTTCAGCTCTCCGCCCCCTGTTTTCTGGAGCTCGGAAAGGCTGTGTAAATTCTGGACTTTGAACAGGTCTAGAGAAGAGATGGCTGAAGGTACAACTTATAAAACCACAATCTGCATGAATAATCTGTGAATGAATGACGCTGTGGTGATGCTGCTCGGGGGTTGGCCCATGACACCCTGAAGTCCTCTGCCTTCAAAGTTGAGTGATGCTGGACATCGCTCAACTCACTGAGGACATCTTGTGCACAACAAGTAGTACTGCAAGCACAAACTGCAGAATGTAGGAGAATATTGCGGCCTGAGCTGTTTTTTTTTTTTTTTACATTTAAAACCTGATAGGGGACAGTTGGGTTTTATGGTTGAACACTCAGCTGAAGATAACCTTCATGTTACAGGTTGCAAAGCAAATGCATAACCTGAGATTAGGTGAGGTTACTTGTAAAGTTTTATTGTACCATGATGATTGTTGTTCCCTTTAACATCTAGTATACACAAAGGTGTCATTTGGGTATCCATAATATTTCATATTTGAATAATATAAATATTTTTGACACCATGTCTGCTCTCCCTTACTACTGACAATGGCTCCCTCCTCATTTTCTAACTTTGATCAGTCATAAAAATAACCAGTCAGAGCAATGAGGTGCTGCACAGTCATGTGTGAAATTTTCTTGCATGATGAATTGCCGGGGAACTGTAATCCTGTCATTTTTATATAGTGCTTGGGATATAAACAATACAGTACAAGGTAAGAGCAGACAGCTTCCCTGAGTTATGGGTCCGACGAGATTACAATCTACTTTTATTAAAAGAGGCTCAAAGAGATAATACGACTTCACAGAGTTGCTGTGAGTTAGTGCGATGGTTTGCAACCTGTGGCTCTGCAGAAGTTGGGGAACTACAAGTTCCAAGGTACAAAGAAAACTGAAACTTTTATTTCAAGGAAGGTTGGGAAGCCAAAAGGTGGATTTAAAGGAGAACTGAATTAAGGGAAATATGGGGGTTGTCATTGCTGACCACTTTTCAAAAATACCAGATGCCTGGATATCTCTATCTTCTCTATTTTCTCAACTATTGACCCGGAGCAAGCTTTCAGATCTGAAAGTCATAGTTAAGTCATACCACATGATTTGTACAGTTGAAAATTTTTGAAAGCAAACGGACCAGCATGACAAGCAACAGCATTTTTAAAAAGGCAAGGTCATAAGTAGGCTACATATTTTTTTCCAAGTCAATATTACTTTAAAGGGGAACTCCAGGCAGTTGTTAAATCATGTAAATCACTGTTCACAGTGCTGTCCCTATCATGCTGCCACAAACACAATATATTAAGGTTGCACCAATACCAATTTTTTAAGACTGAGTACAAGTATCGATACTTTTTTCAAGTACTCGCCAATACATATACTTTTTTTAATGTCATGTGACAGTAGCACTAATATGCAGCACTGATGGGCTTTGATAGGTGGCACTGATAAGGCGTGGACTGTGTCAGTAGTTTTTTTATTTTATTATTATTTTTATTTTATTTTTTTAAAATTATTTTTACAATTTTATTTTTTAACAATTTCTTTTCTTATTTTTCTTTTTTACAATTTTATATATATATTTTTTCTTTTTTACAATGCTTTTTTATTGGGGGGGGGCTGGACAGTGGAGGACACGGAGGGGGAGCGGAAAAGGAGCGGAGGAGGACACCTAGGGGGAGCAGAGGAGAACTTGGAGGGGGAGCGGAGAAGGAGCGGAGGAGGACACATAGGGGGAGCGGAGGAAAACACGGAGGGGGAGCGGAGAAGGAGCGGAGGAGGACACAGAGGGGGAGCGGAGAAGGAGCGGAGGAGGACACGGAGGGGGAGCGGAGAAGGAGCAGAGGAGGACACTGATAGGTGGCACAGATGAGGCATGTATTGTGTCAGTAGTTTTTTATTTTATTTTTTTTTACAATTTTATTTTTTAAAATGATTTTTTTTTTTTTACAATTTATATTTTTTTTGTTATTTTTTTTTACAATGTTTTTTTATGGGGGGGAGGGGGGTGGACAGTGTCAGTGTTTTTTAAATTATTTTTTACAATTTTGCGTTTAAATATTTATTACAATTTTTCCTTTTTTTTTTGCTATCAACCCTGTTGGGGGGGGGGGGGGGCTTTGGTGAGATATCCCCCCTGACATCTCCCCTTTGAGACAGGGAAAGGAACTGAGGATAGAGATTCCCCAGTCACTTTCTCTGCAGCATCAGCATTGAAGATGAATGGACAGGAGACAGCGGCTCCTGTTCATTCATAAACTGAAGCATCGTAAACACAGTTTACTTTGCTCAGTTATGAATGGACAGGGTCAGTGATCAGGATTCGGAAAAGGAAGGCCCTGATAAATTTATAGATTTACCGGCTCCTTCATCGGCTCTGCATCCTGACAGATCTGGGGCAAGGAAAACTGGAGGAGGAGTGGGAGGGGGAGTGGAGATGGAGCAGAAGAAAACACGGAGGGGGAGCGGAGAAGGAGCGGAGGAGGACACCTAGGGGGGGCGGAGGAGGACACCTAGGGGGAGCAGAGAAGAACACGGAGGGGGAGTGGAGAAGGAGCGGAGGAGGACACCTAGGGGGGGGGCAGAGGAGGACACCTAGGGGGAGCAGATAAGAACACGGAGGGGGAGCGGAGAAGGAGCAGAGGAGGACATGGAGGGGGAGTGGAGGTGAACATGGAGGAGGAGCGGAGGAGGACACTAGGAGGAGTGAAGGAGAACATGGAGGGGGAGTGGAGAAGGAGCAGAGGAGGACATGGAGGGGGAGTGGAGGTGAACATGGAGGAGGAGCGGAGGAGGACACTAGGAGGAGTGAAGGAGAACATGGAGGGGGAGTGGAGAAGGAGCAGAGGAGGACATGGAGGGGGAGTGGAGGAGAACACGGAGGGGGTGCGGAGAAGGAGCGGAGGAGGACACTGAGGGGGACTGGAGGAGATTAAGGGGGGGGGATCTTAGGAGCACGAAGGAGTACACAGGACAGTCAGGGACAGTCGATGCAGTGGTGGGGGGAGTTACAAGCACCGATCCCTCTGTATAGATTTCAATAAAGCAGCTGAAAGCTGCGGGAGGGAGAGGAGGAGAAGCGCCTGCCAGCTGCTTTATTGAAATCTATACAGGGGGATCGGTGCTTGTAACGGCTCTTACCACCGCACAATCCATCTCCAGACTGCCCAGGTATCAGATTAGGCATCGGAGCATTTACATGAGTACAAGTACTCTTGCAAATACTCAGTATCGGCACCAATACTAGTATCGGTATCCTTGCAACTCTACAATATATACCTTGAATAGAAAAAAATAAAAAAAATAAAATACTTTGTGCAAAAAAAGCCACAAAACCCAATACAGTCCAAAAAACACACAAACAAAATATATGGATAATTATATATATGTCTTGCAAAGTGTCATTGTGCTTAAAATGCTCCAAAATATGACTTCATAAGGTGCTCCAATGTAAAATGCTTCTGTGCTGCTATTCCTGCTTCACAGTGCTGCATGCATTGCTCTGTGCCCAGTGTCACTCACCAGATTCTTTTGACTTTGTGCTTCTCAGCTACAAAGTTTGCAGGATGACACACAGCACCTCTCCTGCACCACTCCACCAGCAATCTCCTCCAATCCTTTGGCCTTAACTCCTCATGCCACATCCACCATGTATAGGAACAGAAGGGGGTCTTGCATAGTGTTTTTTTTCTTAAAGTAAAAGCATTCATCTAATTCATCTAATACATTCATTCAGCGTTCATCTAATACATTGCACTTGTTTAAAGATAAAAACATGCAGTAAAAACGGGAAATTATGTCACCACGTAGTCCAACCCAACGCATTTCCCCAGCCAATCAGACATCTTCAGGCAATTAAAATAATTGCATTTCTATGTTCTGTATACTGTGGGAGACCAGATATGGTGAATGCAGGGTCCTGGGTTTAGTAACACTTTAAGTTTATCTATGGTCCCATGGCAGCCAGTGCTCTGCTCTCTGTTTCTCCCACCCTGGAATGTGGGCAGGTACTCTGTCACCACATGGATTGTATCTGGTGATGTCAGCAAGAATGCAGTGACAAGAATGGTCAAACACCACCAATAAGAGTGGCTTTGTGGGAACTGTTGTCACAATTGGAACCAGATAGAGAAATCATGGAATAAGGTAGATTTTACTGTGTATTATATTATTGCCTTAACGCAACAAACAATAAACCTTTAATCAGCTTGAAGGGTGGGACACAATTTTTATTATTTAAAGCAGAACTAAACCCTCCCATCCTTCTCAACCAAGGAAGCCGCTGTTCCTCTGTTTAATCTGCAACTGCCATGGTGCTGTAGATGTGATCATTTATCCCTCCAGCCATCTGATGGTTTGACAGTTTGGATGAAAGCACAATCAAATGTGACAGTTACATTCCCGGCATGCCAGGAATGTGGCTTGTCTTTTGAAACTGTTAAACTGATGGGTTTAATCCTGCTTTAACAACTGGCCAGAGTTGGGCTTTAAGATCAATGTTGAGTACTACTTGCATCTGCACAGGCCTCATTAGATAATACCCATAACCTTTTCTTTGGAAAATTATCAAGAAGGGAGAACTATCCAAAGGCACCAGTGATTCCTCCACTTCAGTATTTCTGCTGGTAAAAAAACATTCTGTTCCCATGATGCAGTATAAGCGTCACATAGCCTCTGTCTAAATCTATCTTTTGCATGATGTAGTACAGGGGTGTCAAACTCAATTTCATCCGGGGCCGAATCAACATTTTGGTTGCCCTCAAAGGGCCGGTTGTGTCTGGTAGACTATATAAATGTATCTACTCTTTATGATGTCAGCAGTGTGGGATGATCCTTTTCAACTTGCATAGAATTGTATTATTATCATAATATTTATAAGCAGATGTCCAGAGCACTGCACCCTGCTTTCATCAGATGTCAAGAGCCCCCCACCATCAGATGTCAAGGTTCTCACACCCTCCCTTACATCAAAGTGCACTCCCCTTACCTTGTGCTGCTGCCGGGAAGAAGCGGGGAAGCAAAAAGTGCAGATTCTGGTGGAGGATCAAAGAAGGGCTGGAGTCTGCTGAATGCTGAGACCAGGGGAGGCGAAGACAAGGGGGTCCTGCAGCTGCACAGAGAGGCACAGGATCTGAAGAAGGAGATCTGTCCTCCTATCTGCTGCCGACTGCAGAGACAGGGGGTGACAGAAATGAGCCTCTCTGCAGCTGCACGTAGAAGTGCAGGATCTGGAAGAAGAGTTCTTTCCTCCTCTCTGCTGCTGACACAAGGTGGGGACGGAGATGAGGGAGGTGCCATAGCTGCAGGAGAGGTGCGAGGGCCACATAAAATGGCCTGGCGGGCCAGATTTGGCCCGCAGGCCTTGTGTTTGACACATGTGATGTAGTAGAAGAATGAGTTTACACACAAAAACTTGGTTGGAAAGTATTGGAATTTATTATACAGTAGCTTCTATAGCATTACAAGCCAAATAGGAGAGTTATTCAGCTATCTGTAGTGACCTCAACAGCTAATCATTTTTAAATAATCCCACTAAAAAACGTCTAAAGAAAATCAATAGTGCTTACCTATTTGTTGGCCTGTGACTGATTTTTACTCTTGTGTAGAAAAATGGAGTCGCCAGCATGTGACACAGTTCTAGCAGTGTTGGATACCTGGTCCCCTGCCTCAGCAATATGGTTCAATCCACCCGTCTTTCCGTCACAATGGGACTGATGTACTAAAACGGGAGAGTGCAAAATCTGGTGCAGCTGTGCATGGTAGCCAATCAGCTTCTAACTTCAGTTTGTTCTGTCAAGCTTTGACAAAAAAACCTGGAAGCTGATTGGTTTCTATGCAGAGCTGCACCAGATTTTGTACTTTCCAATCTTAGCAAATCATCCCCTATATGACACAGTAGTAACGTAGGGAGTGACAGGTGGAACAACAGCAAGCAGCAGTTGACAGTTGTCAAGCATCTGACACTCCCAGAAGTGTGTCAGACGATGAAGATTCCCTAGCCACTGGTGGTATACAAAAGAGTGAAGATGGGAGTCACAGCCTGAGTAAAATTTTCTACATCTTCAACAGCTTTTTGGGTCCCTGCTGTACAAATCTCAAGGTGTGTTGGATACTGTATCCCTCACTAGGCGCTGTGTTGCCTCCTGCAGGCTATTGTCTCCTGTAGTAAAATAGTGTGTCAACAGCAGCATCCAAGGCTGATGAAGGAGGGGGTGTGCAAAAAGTGCAATAACCCATAGCATGCAATAAGATATACTTATACAGTAGGTGAATTCAGTGTGGCTTTAGGGGTACAGTTAGATGGAATAGGATAGAATAGCATTTAAATCTGAATACTTGTCTACTGTAATAGATAAAATAGGAGATTGCAGACCACATTACAAAGAGGAGCACAAAGAAAGTGTCCACATTTGATTAAAATTAAAAGACCAATGCAACAAAAGATGGCTGTTGATCCTGTACCACATCCCTAAGTTACATAGAATTTGAAACAAAACAATTAGACTTTACTGGTACAGAGAGGACATACACAAAATTAAATAAAATAATGCACAAAATTTATTACAAAAAAAACACACATATATCAAAAAAATCCAAATCTGGGTATATTCAAGTTAAACCAAGTTAGATATGCCAGAAAAGTTATACAAATAATAATTCTGCCCATGGTTGACGCATTTCGCATACTTTGCTTCTTCAGGACCTTGCATTCTTGGACATAACAATGAGTAGCCTGGACATTGTTTCTGAGTGGAGAAATAAATGGTGGTGGATAAACTGTGGGCAACATCAGCCCTGAAGGGCCTTGTGGAGTGCTCAATCAATTCAAGAGAATAACTCCTTCAATAATTTGGGTCCTAAATAGTAAATACCCAAGGGGAGAGCCTATATGAAGAGAAACTCCCACCAGTGGAAAAACTGGGGTGGAAGAGGAAGATTTAACAGATCCCAGTATGTCTCAAAAAGCAGATGCCGTCTGGTATTTGTAATCATGGACCAACCCTTAGATTTCAATTTGTTGGTGTCCCACAGATCCATCAATCTCCTAGGTAGTCACAATATAGCCCAGACTATCAGCCACCATTTATCATTTATAAGGTCCTGAGAAAGCAAAGTGTGCAAAACGTGACAATCTTTTTCTCTTGGTGTAAAAATGGGCAGAATTATTATTTGAGTAGCTTTTTCTGTCATATCTAACTGGGTTTACCTTGAATACACCTGGATGGTAAAATGTTTTTATATACAGTATGTGTGTTTTTAACATTTGTAAGAAACTTTGTATAATTTTTGTTAATGTTTTGTTTGTGTATCCAGTTCGGCTCCAGAGCAAATTTTTTTATTTTCCGCATGTAAAAATCTTAATTTTTGTCAATAAAATAAATGAAACCCCCAGAACATTATATATTTTCTAAAAACAGAGGCCCCTATAGAAGAAAAAGTTGATAGTTTCAAATTTTTCCTTCACATGATATTTGCGCAACTGTTTATTAAAAGCACATTTTCAGGAAAAAATATAATATAATGAATTTTAGTGCAAAACCATATAATACGCATTTTTGGTTAAAATATAAAAGTTGAGGTTGCATTGAGTAAAGAGATACCAAACATTCCATGTCTTAATATTGCGTGCGCCCACGATATCGTCAAAAACAATGGTGCCCAAAAATCCCCATAGGTGACGCTTTAAAAGCTTTTCCAGTTCTTGTGCTAGAATTATTGTTCTCACTCTGACGTTGGTGGTGATATGTCACGCGTATGGTGTGACTGTGGTTTACATGCGCATGCACACCTTGGGCTCGCATTTGCGCAGGTGTGCGGGGCTATGGGGGGGTGGTTTAGGCAATTTTTTAAATTATTTTAATATATTTTATCATAATTTTTTTTTTTTTACTTTTTTCTTTTATAATTATATTTATTTGATATATGATAGCTTTGGGCAGGTAACAGGTACTCTGTATGGAGACATTAGGGGTCTAATAGACCCCAATGTCTCCCCTGCCCTTCACACCATCTAACCAAGCACAGGTCGGCTTGGTTAGCGGTGTCCCCTGGCTGTGCTGGCCAGAAGAGGGTGCTTCTGAAACTGTAAGTGACATCAATTCCGGTTTCATTGTTTGCATGTGGACTTACATAGTACGCCCAAAGAGCTAAATTTGGTATGCCCTCTCTGTACCAGTAAAGTCCAATTAATTTGTTTCAAATTCTAAAATGAAAAGACCTAAAGACTTATATGAGCCATTCTCTGTTTCAATAGTTTATTAATGTTTTAAAAAAGAGTAAAAGCAACAAGAGCACTGTGCAGAGCGGCGAACAATCCTTGCAAGATCTGTATAGACACTGGTACATAAGTGGGGGAAACAAAACAGCAGAAAATCTTGGTAATTGGGTGGGTATTCGCTAAGCTCACAGGGGAGCATTTGACCATCAGCAAAAGCAAAGAGAAATAACATATTTTTTTGTTGGAACATGGATACAAAACAAAAAAACCCATTATGAACACCATGAAGCAGTTTTCTGTATGACCACCCCCTGGGTCACAATGTGGGACAATAAAACCCAAGATAACGAGGCCAAGACCACCTTAAATCGTAATCCCTGGAAGTAGGCCCTATATGAGCAATTCTCAAGCAGGTTTCCTTCAATGGTATCTAGGGGTTCCATGCGATATAGCTGAATTTACTTCCCATCTGATGGCACCTGGGTAATACTGGGTCCAACACCTCTTAGCAGAGCCAACGGTCTTACACCGATGATGACCTTTTTTAGCTGTCTGTAAAGGTGGTATTCAGGCCACCACTTTAAGAGTAAAAAGGTGCGCTGGTTCAAATCCCAACCACGACACTACCTGCCTGGAGTTTGCATGTTCTCCCTGTGCCTGTGTGGGTTTCCTCCGGGTACTCCGGTTTCCTCCCACACTCCAAAGACATGCTGGTAGGTTAATTGACTTCTGCCTAAATTGGCCCTAGTATATGAATGTGAGTTAGGGACCTTAGATTGTAAGCTCCTTGAGGGTAGGGACTGATGTGAATGCACAATGTATATGTAAAGTGCTGCGTAAATTGACGGCGCTATATAAGTACCTTAAATAATAATAATAATAATTTAAGAGGGGCATTCTTCCCACTAACCACCAATGAACTGGTTTAGTAAGACTTCTTGAGGCTTGGAAATAAGGGCACTTCTGGGGTAAAAAGGTTAAGAAAGTCTGCCTTATATACTCAACCCATAGTGTGTAGTTAAATATTACCTTTAAATCTACAGTTGCCATTTCATTTGTTTAATTTAATCATGGTGTTAAATTACACGTAACACTTATTAAAAAAAAAAAAAAAATCAGACCTAGTGCAATAACAGAATAACCGTGAAGCAATCAAAAGGGCTGGAGGTGCTGGAAAATCTGGCTTATCACAAAATAAACTTTCTTAATTAAGCCAATTAAAGCGTCTCTCAGTGTGTAATCTTGAGACTCCACCAAAAGCTTTCTGAAAAGGTTTTCTTGCGCCCCAAGCATGTGGAAGTGCAGGACTCACATCTGTCCAGAGTAATGCAGGCCGTAGTGAGCCACAGGCAATCTAAAGAGCAGCAGATGCTCTCCATGGTGCTGAAATCCCCAGCCCAGGGGTCATGCCAAAAGAGATATAAAGCGGGTCTATGTAAGTAAAATCCCCAGGTTAAGATTTTCCTGTAAGTGCTGCTTAAATAAACATATTCAGGTCTTTTCTGGGGAAGGGGAGGGGGAGGATTTTATTACTTATACAGTACAGAAAATAAACGGAAATTCTGTACTGTACAATACAATGATGTATAGCATGTCATTCGGGTGGGGAGAGCTGGTCGTAAGTCCGAGCAGTCGCTAAACAGGTAAGTAGTTAAACGAGGAGTATCTGTACAGAATGTACTATGGGGCAGATTTACTAAAACTGGAGCACTCAGAATCTGGTGCAGCTGTGCGTGGTAGCCAATCATCTTCTAACTTCAGCTTGTTCAATCAAGCTTTCACAATAAAACATCGAAACTGATTGGTTTCTGCGCACCAGATTTTACACTTTCCAACTTTAGTAAATTTCCCCCTATATATTATAAAATGTACTGTATATGGTTTCGGATGTAAAGGTTCCCCCTGAAAGTTTTTTTTCTCTTGATTTTTTATAAATTCATAACAAGTTTTTTGACTATAAGAAGCTGTCATTTTTTATACATTTATTTATTTAGAAAGAAATGCACCTGAAAGTAATATATGAATATGGTATGAATATAAGATGCATTACATTGTGTATATAGGGTTGCAGTACATTCTGAATAATCTGAATTATAGTCTAACTAGGGCTGCAACTAACGATTATTTTCATTATCGATTAGTTGGCCGATTATTGTTGCAATTAATCAATTAATCGGATAAAAACCTCAAAAAAGTGTGGTGTATAATTTAGTTAATATGTAAAGTTTAAAAAAAGACAATTTATACTTACATATCTATATACAGTGGTAAATATAAAGAGCCAGTTACATGGTTAGGGAACACAATATCTAATCCACCCTGAGAAGAACAGAAGAGATATAAAGGGATGCACCGATACCTATATTTACTGGCGAGTAGGAGTACCGATACTAGTGCTCAAGTACCCGCCGATACCAATTATGGATACCTTTGCAGTGCGATTTGAGCCCATATATACAGTATTTACAACTTGTATCATATATATAATAATAAATATACCCAGAAGTAGGATATACAGGGTATTTTAACTAGGAGTCAGACATAAAGCTATATAAAGGGTGAATGGGAGATATAAATACTTTATATTAAAGTACTACTAAAGGCTGAGACTTTTTTGTATGTATATAATCATTTTAAAGATAATACGCAATACTGACTAACATTTATCTTAAATGTAATTGTAATGCCTTATACTACCTCCAATTTATCAGCCTCCAGCTTCTGTGAGTTCAGATGCTGATCTTCCTGCGCAGAGCCCTTAAAGTGACTGTAAACGTTTTTGTTTTTTTTAACAAATTTGTCATATTTACCTGCTCTGTGCAATGGTTTTGCACAGAGCAGCCCCGATTCGCCTTTTCTAGGGTCTCCCACTGGTGATTCTGGCTCCTCCTGCCTTCAGAGTGCCCCTATAGCAAGCCGCAAAGTATAGTATAGAGTGCCCCTATACCACTTTAAATCACTTCCTTCTTCTGCCCAGGACTACACGTCCCATAAGACATTGCTCCTCAGAAATTCACATTCACAAGTTCTCAGAAACTTACTGACATGTATGGATGGTGTACTGAGCTGTATGTGTGCTGCACTGTGTACACTGACATGTATGAACGATGTACTAAGCTGTATATGTGATGCACAGTGTATACTGACATGTATGAACGATGTACTGAGCTGTATATGTGATGCACAGTGTATACTGACATGTATGAACGATGTACTGAGCTGTATATGTGATGCACTATGTATACTGACATATATGAACGATGTACTGAGCTGTATGCTGTGCTGCACTATATTTACTGATCTGTAAACAAATAATGCATTCTGGAAGCAAGCCTACTAATCGGCAGACCAACTAATCGATTATGAAAACAGTTGACAACTATTTTCATAATCGATTACAATCGATTATATTGATTAGTTGTTTCAGCCCTAAGTTTAACCCCATTCTGCCTCCTCCTCCCGACCCATTGGGAGTTCCAAAATCCAGGAGCCAGAGGCGAAGGTGGGCATTCGGGTCATGTGACCGCTGTGATTGGCTGTCACAGCAATCACATGATCAGAAAGCTCCTGATTACAAGTATGCATCAGGAGCTTACCGATTCTCGCCGGTTACCATGCTGGGAGCGCAATCAGCACAGTAAGTTGTTTACACCGGGCTGCATATATGCAGTTGCTCGAGGTTAAGGCCCATCTGCCATGAGCCCGCATATATACGCACTGGTGGCCCCAAGGGGTTAACAAACTGATAGATCCAACAGTATGACTCCACAATGTTGTCTATACTATATTACATTAGTATATAAGGCACTGTTGTAGGAAGCCCATAGCAGTGAATATTCAGCTTGATTTGATAGATGAAATGTAAGTGTTACAGATGCAGCATTTTTAGGGTTCATGCACACTGGACACTCCTTAGATGCCTTTCTCCTGGCAGCAGAAAAATGCTGGATGCTGGTAAATGCATGTACTGCTTTTAGCAACGTTTAGCATTGTGGAACCCTTGGCCGTTTATTCATTTCATTGGCCAGAATAAATAATTTATTCTGTCCATTGCAATGAAGTGGTGCTCAAGCGATAAATACACCTAATGTTAACAAATGTTTAGATGCATATACATATGTTTTTGCCACGTCTAGCGTTTTTGTGCCAAAACTCTCCTCTCCTGAATGCTATTCTTCTTTGTTCAGGAAAGGAGCATTTACTCAAGCAGCAAAGTGCAAAATCTGGTGCAACTCTACAAAGAAACCAATCAACTTCCAGGTTTTATTGTCAAAGCTTAACCTGTTCCCGTCCGCGCTATAGCCGAATGACGACTACAGCGTGGACCTATATTGCCGGGAGGCCGTCAATAGACGTCCTCCCCTTTGCACGCTCCCTGCGCACCCCCTGCAGGGCGCTCGCAGCGCACGCTGTGTTTACCGAGTCAATGAGACTCGAGTGATCACAGATCGGAGTAAGGGGTCAATCCCAGCCCCTTACCACATGATCAGCTGTCAGCCAATGACAGCTGATCATGTTATGTAAGCAGAAGATCGGTGATCCTTTTTTTTTCTCCTCACGCTGACAGCATGAGGAGAAAAAAAAGCCGTTCACCGGCTTCTGTGTAAGGGATATCAGTCACGAAGAGGAAGAGGCACAGCCGCCTCATCTGTGCCAACCGGTACCACCTGCCAGTGCCCACACAGTGCATGTCAGTATCCACCAGTGTATATTAGTGCCACCAATCAGTGCCACCTTACAATGCCCACGAGGGCCATCTATCAATGCCCACCAGTGGTGCCAATCAATGCCTCATCAGTACCACCTAGCAGTGCTGCCTATCAGTGTCACCTACCAGGGCCCATCACTGGCTTTGAAAAAAAAGCTAAAAACGTGAGTTTAGGAGCATCAATGTTCATGAGGCCTTAGTCTATAATGAAAGGCATTATCATGAGGCTGGGGCATAGGGGACTGTCATTTTAGTCATACACATTGCAATGCAATGCACCAAGCTATGCAGTGGAATAACGTCCTTACAGTTGTCTCCAATTTACAAACCAACCTCAATGCACTAATTGGGCATCTATGTGGCAAATGAGGTTTAATGTTGATAAATGTAAAGTTATGCACTTGGGGGCTAAGAATATTCATGCATCATACATACTAGGGGGAATACAACTGGGGGAAGAATCCATGGTGGAGAAGGATCTGGGGGTTTTGGTAGATCATAAACTCAATAATAGCATGCAATGCCAAGCTGCGGTTTCCAAAGTGAGCAAAGCCCTTTCTTGTATTAAGAGAGGTATGGACTCCAGAGAGAGAGATATCATTTTGCCCCTGTACAAATCATTAGTAAGACCTCATCTGGAATATGCAGTTCAGTTTTGGGCACCAGTTCTCAAAAAGGATATTGGAGAACTGGAGAAAGTGCAGAGAAGGGCAACCAAACTGATAAGAGGCATGGAGGAGCTCAGCTATGAGGAAAGATTAGAGGAACTGAATTTATTCACTCTTGAGAAGAGGAGATTAAGGGGGGATATGATCAACATGTACAAATATATAAGTGGTCCATATCGTGAACTTGGTGTTGAGTTATTCACTTTAAGGTAATCACAGAGGACAAGGGGCACTCTATAGGTCTGGAGAAAAAGAGATTTCCTCTACAAATATGGAAAGATTTCTTTACAGTAAGATCTGTGAAAATGTGGAATAGACTGCCTCAAGAACAGGTTCTGGCCAGCTCAGTAGATTAAGGCCTGGATTCTTTCCTAAATGTACATAATATGACTGGATACTAACATTTATAGGTAAAGTTGATCCAGCGAAAATCCGATTGCCTCTCGGGGGACTCAGGAAGGAATTTTTTCCCCATGCTGGAGTAAATTGGATCATGCTTTGCTGGGGTTTTTCGCCTTCCTCTGGATCAACTGTGGGTGAAGGATTGTGTATATGAGATTGTATGATTTTTTTCTTTCCCTTTTATTGGTGGAACTGGATGAACATGTGTCTTTTTTCAACTTGACTAACTATGTAACTATAATAATAGAGTTTTTGAAATTTAAAGTACTGTGTATCATAAACAACTGTTTTGTTTTAACTTAGTGCTGTCAATTTTCTGCAGCCTGTTATCAACCTGTTCCTGTCTACATGCACTACAGCAAAGACTACATGGCATTGATGATTGTGCTTAAATGTTTGTTGAAGTGGCCATCAGACGCCCTGTTTTGCTTGTGTCTATCTAGCAAGGTTACTTTGCAGTATAAGCAAGGAAACTCAGACCTCAGTGTGTAAATGTGCTTTTACTATACAAAAATGCTGTACATACAAAACTATTACAATATTAGGAATACAGTACAAGACTGACAGATATCTATAGCAAATACAAATCAAGGCTGACAAATATCTATAACAAGCAAAATGCTTAGCAAATAAACAGAAACTATGGTCTGTAAAAAATATGCTCAGAAGTTACTTAACTCCGGTTACTGTGTGTTCGTCATCTCCGTTGACAACTAGGACTCAGGCTTCTTCTTTAGGAGATCAGGTACCTTCTTCTTGGCTGATTACAGATTTTCCTTCTTCTGGTCTTAAGTTATGATGCAAGTCTTCTGGTCTTACAGAAGACTTGGTTCTAATGCATGATGAAGTCCCCTTGGTCTTAAGGCATGATGCAAGTCCTCCAAGCTTATGCCTGACAACCCCTTTTATATGTCAGGTTAAAAAGGCATAACAACCGACTAACAGACATCTCTGTAGCCTTTCAGGTTGAGATACCCTCTCTTACCTGTTTGCTGTAGCTATAGAGACAATAGACTGTTCAAACTGTCAATTTAATACAACAATGGTATCTACGTTCCCATTGTATCCAACAGCATTCGTTTGAGAAGTTCTGTGTCTGTGAAACCAGAATGCTGTTCCAGTCATATACAAAAAAAATCATATTTTATATCAAATGCAAAAACACGCCAACGTAACAAAGTGACAATAAAGTTGGGAGTTGGGAGACAATGACTGAGTGTTGTCACCCTATAACTGCAAAGGCCTCTACAAGGTCCTTCATGTTGGGATCACCAGGTTTTATTTCAATAAAAGCTGCAGATGTAAAAACAATAAAAATAACAATAAAAATACATTAACATAATTTTATATATCTTTTTTTGGATACATTGTATAATGGTAAGAATCAATGTCAACTTTTTATTGCTGTCTGTTACTCCAGCACTAGTGTCCCCACACCTCTCTCCTGTCAACAGTATGTGCATTTTTATAGTGAGAATCTTTTTTTTTTTCTTTTAATGTGCAATTTAAGGTTAAAGTATTACTAAACCCAGCAATATGAAGAGTTCACCCCCCCCCCCACAGAGTCCACAGCTTATAAATCTTTTTACATTAAAATATTGCCACTATATACCTTTTTGGATGATCTGTATACCACGGTTACATGATAAACTGCACAGTTTCTTCATTGCTGAGAGTTCAGGTAGGAGGAGATTTCCACTGCAGCCTGTATACACGCCCACATCTGTGATGTCAATATCATGTGACCTGGCTAGCTCTGAGAACAAGTAAATGTTCTCTCCAGCATAAAAGACACAACTGAGCATGTGCAGGTTGGCTACTCTGCCTGTGTTAGCTGGCCTTCCTCAGATAGACAGTGCAGGAAGGGGAGGATCTGTGCATACAGGATAAAACAGCCTTTTTACAAAATGCAGAGGATTAACCCCTTAGGTTCCACAGTGAGTATAACAAGAATGCTATGCTGCATATACAGACTGATTTTACTGTTGTGGGTTTAGTAACACTTTAAGGTTCGACTTAGATTAGCCTGATTCACAAAAGGTAAAAATCTGATAATATAATTTATTCTCATGCTGATGTGCTGGTATTTTATGTTTTTTATTTATTTTTTCTTCATTATGTATCATGATAACATGACTTCACCTCTTGTTCTCTCTATATACATATACGTATATATAGATATATGTAAAATCTTTCTATCTTTCATTTTTGTCTTTTGGATATCTTCCTATAAATCACAGCTGTATTGTTCCACATGGCGTCTCACGTCGGGATGCTTGATTTGCTATGTAAATGGGCCTTGATCATGGCTTGAATGCATTATTCAGAAGCATGCTGACAGATCCCATACAGAAACGTATTAATTATTAAACAATATATTTGTAAAATCTGATGCACAATACGGATTAGCTTACCATTTGTATGGTAAAGGTCCAGCTGCTATTGGCTTCCACTGGCAGCAATATGAAGCGATATGAATTATTTAGCTGTAAAATAATATGCTATATAGACTCAGAAGTGAGAATCTTTTATGTCAGCTATTTAGACAGAAATTGTATATTTAATTTTTACGAGGTATATACTTTGTGAAAAACTTGGGTTCTCATTAGTATTTGTATCATGTAAACATTACTACAAATTATAATACAAACTGTTGTTTTGGAAGCAATAGGTAGTTATGCTCATGCAGTATAGTAAATAATATATATTCAAAAGTGCAGCGCACGTTTTATCACCAAATTTGACTAGAAATAATTGTCTTTTACTGTGATTAACTTAAATAAACATAACAAATGAAATAAATATTCAAATGTGCTTAAAATATTTATATATGTGCTATACCAAAAAAAGTCCACTCAATTATCTTCATATAAGACTAGTCAATGGGGGTTAATTTACTAAAACTGGAGAGTGCAAAATCTGGTGCAGCTCTGCATAGAAACCAATCAGCTTACAGTTTTTTTTTTGTCAAAGCTTAATTGAACAAGCTGAAGATAGAAGCTGATTGGCTACCATGCACAGCTGCACCAGGTTTTGCACTCTCCAGGTTTAATAAATCAACCCCTGTGTGTAAAATCCATTATTGTAATGTTTAGAATAAAGTGTATAAGGCCCTTTTCACATGGGGCGCTTCCGGTTTGACAGACTCCGCTTGCCCAGCGGGGATCGCTCCAATGATCCCAGCTGAGCAGGGGGGTGACAGGCCTGTTTCCCTCACTGTGCAGAGACGGACCTGTGAGTGTCGTTCCGCTCTTCTCTATAAGGAGATCAGAAGAAAATGGGCAGCCTGTCGGTTTTTATCCGATCCCAACAGATCCGATCCGCTGGACGATGGCAAACGTATCGCCATCCGTCTGTTTTCAGTAGATTTTGTTGTATGGAATGTCAGCAGACATGTATCTGCTGACATCCTCCTCCCCATAGAGGACAATGGGTGGCCCGATTGGGTCCCCCTGAAAAACAGACGGGCGGACCCGATCTGTTCCGATCGTGTGAAAGGGGCCTAAATCTTCCACTTTGTGTTTGTGTAGTCATTATACAGCACCTGTGCTCCACCACCTGACACACCTGCCGCTTACCTATGGACATTGGCCTGTGCTGTAAATAGGTCACTATGTGCCTTGCCATTTAAGAGGGCTGTTATCTCCTCTGGATTCCTCCAAATGTATCAAAAGCAAAACTTTTTTCTTTCCAGCCTCAGAGACCAGGTGCAGGGTGAAGTATCTCCACTTTCCACAAATATTCTCAAAAGCAATAAAAAAAAACTATCATTGTGCAATTTACTGTAACTCTATTCTTTACTGAATAAATGAAAAGTCACTTACAAACAAAGTGCACCATTTTCCAGTCCACTTGGGCCCCCTTAAGAACAGGCCGCAGCATCACATTCACAGACACCTTACTTCAAGTAGCTCCACTGGAAATGTTTGGTTCTGGCACAATCAGATTATAAAGGCTTGTAGTTTTTTTTTAAGTGAATGTGCATGCCATTTTGATAGATAGATAGATAGATAGATAGATAGATAGATAGATAGATAGATAGATAGATATCTATCTATAGATAGATAGATATCTATCTATAGATATATATATATATAGATATATATTTAGATATATATATATATATACATCTAACTAAACCAGGGTGGGACCCTTCTGCCGCATAGCCAATCTACTTGTTATCAGATTACATCCAATGTGAACCTCCTCAATCTTCCACCAAACATTTATCAAAAAGTAGGAGATGCTTTCTAAATTCATCTGGGATGCAGCCCGTCCCAGAATACAATACAAAATGTTATCCCTTCCGAAAACTCAAGGAGGAGCTGGAGCTCTGGATGCTCCGGTATATAATAAGGCAGCAGTCATCACTTGCATACTTGACTGGTTTCACCATTCATCAACCAAGCTCTGGGTGCAACTGGAAAGCCATATGAATCCAATAGAACTCTGCGCCCTCCCTTGGACCTCATCCACACATCGTGGGGGGCTCATACCCCCTCAGTGACCTTGCTCGTCAGACATTCCAAATCTGGGATCGCTTGACATCCAGAGGTGGCATATCGAATCTTCAAGTGCCTATGACTCCCTTTTTTTGGACCCCGGGCTTTCCACCAGCTAAGCATGTAACAGGATACAGACCATGGTGAAAAGATGATCATAGGAGACTTGCCCAAGTTCTCCGAGGCAGACCCATCTTTGCTGACAGACACTCCCTCTAGGTCACTTCCCCGTCACCCCATGCAATGGCTCCAGAGACAACAAATAACTTCTTATGTTCGAACTTTCCCATCTTTACCGGACATTCTAGATTAAGCAACAGGATTCGAGGTTATGCTCATGCAAGAAGACCCTCCAACGCACGTGGTCTCCCAACCGTTCATCTCAAAACAGTGTTGATTTGAGGAAAAACAACACTGGACTTTGAGCTTTTTGTAGTATTTTGCACATTTTTTGCAATATTGGACTATATATGTTGGTAGCATTTGCACGTTATATTCAATGCACTTTGAGCTGCGATATTATTGTATTGCAGCGTTTGTTATATATATATTTTTCACAGCTATGTCATTTTTGATTGCTCTATGATTTATGCACTTTATATCATCAACACTGTTTGTTTATATAACACGTTTAAGGTTTTTGATTGCACATATAGAAATGTATATTTTTAAATAATACATCGTTAGCATATAGATATTGAGTTTAGGATTACAAACTAGCACCGCTTGTTGTTTCTCTTCAATAGTACTGTAGGTATAATACCGAATTACTAGTGGCAGCTGTTTGGCATCATCTTTCTCTTTGCACTCTCCAATAACATCTTTGACGCTGTAGTTTTTTGGCTTTACAATCTTGATATTTGCAATATTTTATTCTACTATAAATCTTCATGTATATTACAAGCCATTGAAATAATTGACTGCACAGTTTTCAAACATAACTATAACCACAACTTGATGAAGAACATGGGTATGTTTAAGTGCTTGTAATAGACATGAACTAAGCCCTCCTCTCGACATGAACTAAGCCCTCCTCTCCTTTACAGCCAAGCAAGCTGCCATGTTGGCTTCTGATGATTTGCAGTTGCCATGGTGCTACACATCAGTGATCAGTTATGACACCAACCATTTGATGTTTTGACAGTTTGGATGACAATACACACAAATGTGACAATTATCATTCACGGCATGCCTGGAGTGTAACGCTTTTAGGAAGCAGGTAAATCAATGGGTTTAGTTCTGCTTTAATGGCTAAGCTCCCCCAACCAACTTTTTTTTTCTGTCCAATATGAGCGTCCTTATTGTTCATACTGACCACTGAGGTGGCCTAGCTGGGCAATGGAATGGCATTTCTTGCCTAGCCATGAAATAAGGGGATGTTGAGTCTCAGTAACAAAAAAATCTAAATCAGAGAGGGGCACAGATGAGGTTTTTCTTTAATAAAACTATAAGGCCCCTCAGACAGGGTGGACAATGTCAAACGGAACCGCCTGCTCAGCGGGAGATCTCTCCGCTGATCCCCGCTGAGCAGGCGGATGACAGGTCCCTCTCCGCTCTGTTGTGCAGAACGGACACAGCACACTGTTCTCTATGGGCCGGTTGGATGGAAACAGACCGCCTGTCCGTTTCCATCTGACTGTCATTTGATCCGGTGAACAGATGGCGAACGTATCCCCATCTGTCTGTTTTTAGCGGACCGGATCGGATGTCAGCAGGTGTCAGCAAGGGCATTTCCGCTGACATCCACGGCTCCATAGCAAACAATGGGTGGTCCGATCTGGTCCCCCTTAAAAATAAACAAGCAGACCCGATCGATCTGCTGGTGTGAAAGGGGCCTAAGAAAGCATCCGGTGACTTCTGCTTCTTTCAATGGTTTTTATTTCAAGTTTTCACATTTTCCATAGTAAAATAGTAGTACAAAATATGTAAACACTTTCGTAGTGATATTTGTAACATCACACTTTAAGGCAAATACAAACTTTCTATGATATGGTGCTGACATATTACCATCTGAGATGTAATTAATATTATTGTTGCTACATTTGTGTTATTCTTGTGGGGTCTGTGTCTAGGCTGAATTAACATTTTTAGATTTCGGCAAGATGACCCGCATTATTTTGTCAGCCCAATAAGGGGTACCAAAGAGGATAGTTGTACCCAAGGACGGGTAGTTTGAGAAGAAAGGAAGAAATAAAGAGTTAGAAATTTAGAAAGTGACCCCCATACCTTTTACTTTTAAATGTTTAAAATGTAGTACAGGTTCCATTTAATAACAGGTCTGGTGTCACAGTCACGACTGTTCAGTGTCAGTGGTCATGACTATTCAGTAGTTTTATATTTTCAATGAAAGTCATCGCTGGAATTTCTCTCTTGAAAATGTTCTAAAATGTTCTTAAAGTGAGTCGAGTGACAGTGAAGGTGGTCCTTTGTTCCTCAAATCTCTGATCCTCCTTGATTATCAACAGAAATGGCCCTCAAGGGCCCTCTTCAATATATTTCCAGTGTTTAAGGTACTGGCAGAAAGAGTAAATAAAATGTGCTTGCATTAACTTGTACATGTGCAGATCTTATTGCCAAAGTCCTACATTACTTGGAGATAGAGCTAACATAATGACATAGTTAGTCAGGTTGAAAAAAGTCCATCTAGTTCAACTAATAAAAGGGGGGAAGAAAACAAAGCAAAAAAAAAAAACCCCAAAATTTTTTACAATTCTATACTGTATACGCAATTCCATACCCACAGTTGATCCAGAGGAAGGCGAAAAAAAAAACCCAGCAAAGCATGATTCAATTTGCTCCAGCAGGGGAAAAAAATCCTTCCTGATCCCCTAAGAGGCAATTGGATATTCCCTGGATCAACTTTACCTATAAATGTTAGTATCCAGTTATATTCTGTACATTTAGGAAAGAATACAGGCCTATTTTAAACCAATCTACTGAGCTGCACAGAACTACCTCTGGAGGGTGTCTATTCCACATTTTCACAGCTCTTACTTTGAAGAAGCCTTTCTGTATTTGAAGATGAAATCTCCTTTCCTTCAGATGTAAAGCATGCCCCCTTGTCCTCTATGATGACCTTAAAGCGGGGCGCCGCCGAAAATTTTTTTTTTAAAAGTCAGCAGCTACAAATACTGCAGCTGCTGACTTTTAAAACATGGACACTTACCTGTCCAGGGCGCCCGCGATGTCAGCACCCGAGGCCGAAGCGTCTCTCCGTCCTCGGGTGCTGCCGCCTCCATCTTCGGTAAGGGAATCAGGAAGTTAAGCCGTGCGGCTTCACTTCCCGGTTCCCTACTGCGCATGCGCGAGTCGCGCCGCGCAATAAGGATGCTCCCTGCTGCCTCTGGGACCCGTGTGTTTCCCAGCAGGCAGCGGGGAGGGAGCAGGAAGTGGCGTAAATAACCGCAGATTCTGCGGCTATCTATGCCGGAAGTGGGTACAGATACCTGTAATATACAGGTATCTGTACCCCCCTCCCCCCTGAAAGGTGCCAACTGTGTCACCGGAGGGGGGGAGGAATCTGATGAGTGGAAGTTCCACTTTTGGGTGGAACTCCACTTTAAAGTGAATAACTCAACACCAAATTCACTATATGGATCACTTTTGTATCTAAGTCTCCTTGCACATGGGGCTGTCTAACTACAGTGCATCCCTCTTGGCATTTTAGTGCTCCTGGGATATACAGGTGCAGCGTCCAGCCCCGCTGCTTGCAGCCTGTCAATGCCTATGGCAGGCCGCGGCTGGATAGGGTGTGGTACCCATTTTTATGGCCCTATGCCTTCAGTAGACGTGTGCGATTAGTCTCATTACGATTTGAAATTCGGATGAAATTTCAAGGAATCCGCAATAAATTATGATGAAAATTAATTTGTATTCGTTTGTTTCATTTGTTTTTTAATAATATGTGTCACGCTCTGTATTGTTATGATTAGCCAAAGCCAAAGTTGCCAAACATCAAAGTTGCATAGAAGTCATAAGCGGAAGTTGCTAACAAGTTGCAATGCAAAGGCGCACTGGAAACATAACAAATGATTCAGAATCTTTCAAAATAAATCAATTTGGAACAACAAATATACAAAACGAATCCAATTACACAAAACAAATTCCAATAACAAATCATTCTAACATAATGAGTATGACAAAACGAAATGATTGACTTAATAAATTAATCTGAAATGAAACAAATTTTTTCGGCGTGCATATTGCTAACATTTAGGAATGAATGTCTGAAACACAGAAGACTGTATTCTGGGCATTTGCCTCTGAACAAATAGGGCCTTAAATGTTAGTAGCACTTGGATCAGCGTCCAGCCCCATCCAAACTCAGCCTGCCATAGACTTTGACAGGTTGCAGGCAGTGGGGCTGGACGCTGCACCTTTCTCTCCCAGGCACACTAAAATGCCAGAAGGGATGCACAGCAGCTACACAGCCCTGTGTTCAAGGGACCTAATAACAGTCCATGTACAACAAACACTAGAACTGTGCCTTCAAGGTCTTTCTAGGTGCAGGTCCCTGCCAAGCATGAGTATGAAAGCCAGGCAACTAGCATTTTCATGAAAGATCAGGAGTGGCATTCCATGTGACAGCTTTCCTTAACTGCTTGCTGCCCGCCCACCGTCCACCGTCGTTCTGGGACAACGTCATATGACGCCATGTTGCTAGGACATGGCGTGACCCCGATCTCTGTAAAGACCTGCGTCCCCGGCTCTTTAACCATGTGATCGGCTGTGTCCAATCACAGCTAGTCACATGTAAACACGGAGATGCCGGTAATCGGGTCTACTCGCCTCACACTGACAGAGTGTGTGGCAAAGAGAGCCGATCAGTGGCATCTCCACGCAGGGGGACATCTAGGAATGTAATCAGAGCACTGATCATCAGTGCCCTGATTACAATAAAGCAATACAGTGTCACCAATCAGTGCCCACCATTGCCCAAAAATGCCAGCAATCAGTGCCCACCAGTGGCAACAATCAGTGCCCACCACTGCCCACAAGTGCCACCAATCAGTGCCCATTAGCGATACCAGTCAGTGCTGGCAATCAGTGCTGCCCATCAATGCCCATCACTGCTGTTGGTCTATGCCCATCAGTGTCGCCCATCACTGCCACCCATCAATCCCCATCAGTGCCCATCTGTACCGCCTATCTGTGCCGCCTATCAGTGCCCACCAGGGCCGCCTATCAGTGTCCACCAGTGCAGACTATTAGTACCCATCAGTGCCACCTAACAGTGCCCATCAGTGCCACATATCAGTGCCCATAAGTGTGGTATATTAGTGCCTCCTCATCAGTGCCACCTCATCAGTGCCCACAAGTGTGGTATATTAGTGCCTCCTCATCAGTGCCACCTCATCAGTGCCCATAAGAGTGGTATATTAGTGCCTCCTCATCAGTGCCACCTCATCAGTGCCCATAAGTGTGGTATATTAGTGCCTCCTCATCAGTGCCCATAAGTGCTGCCTCATCAGTGCCCATAAGTGCCACCTCATCAATGCCCACCAGTTCAGCCTATTAGTGGCCATCAGTGCCGCCTCATCAGCGCACATCAGTGGAGGCGAAAAATTACTTCGTTACAAAATTTACTGACATAAAAAAAGTAAAAAACATAATTTTTTCAAAATTTTTGGTCCTTTTTTTTTTTGTAAAAAATAAAAAACCCAGCAGTGATTAAATGCCACCAAAAGAAATCTCTATTTGTGTGAAGAAGATGATAAAAAAATGTGTTTGGGTACAGTGTAGCATGACCGCGCAATTGTCATTCAAAGTGTGACAGCGCTGAAAGCTGAAAAATGGCCTGGGCAGGAAAGGGGTGTACAGTAAGTGCCCTGTAGGCAAGTGGTTAAAGAAAAAACAAAAGTTAGAAAAAAAACAGCAAATATGGTTTCAGTGTGTTTGAAAAAAAATATACTCCAAAATCTCCGGTGTAGAATAAAACTGATGTACGTCTGATGTGACTGTGGTCAGATCATTGCTCCTTAACTTGTCTTGAATGGTGCACCTCATTATCCTGACACTTTTCTTCAATGTACATTGTTTCCCCGAAAAAAAGACCTAGCGTGATTGTCGGTGATGGCTGCAATATAAGCCCTACCCCCCAAATAAGCCCTACCCTGTTTCCCCGAAAATAAGCCCTATCCTGAAAATAAGACCTACAAGGACTTTAACTAGGGCTTATTTGGGGGGTAGGGCTTATATTGCAGCCATCACCGACAATCACGCTAGGTCTTATTTTCAGGGAAACAGGGTAGGAAACTAGATTTAACTGCTTGCCGACCGCCGGCCGTCAATTGACGGCCAGGCGGCGCAGCTCTCGTGGCGGGCGGGCGGGCGTCATATGACGTCCTCGCTTTCCTAGGCCACCAGGGGGCGCGCGCGCGCCGCCGCCGGCGATCGCGCGCCGCCGCCAGCGATCGCGCCCGCCGTGTCACTAGGCACCCGGTGCGCGTGCCCGGCGGCCGCAATGTCCGCCGGGCACCCGCGATTGCCGGTAACACAGCAGGACTGTGGATCTGTGTGTGTAAACACACAGATCCACGGTCCTGTCAGAGGAGAGGAGACCGATGGTATGTTCCTAGTACAGAGGAACACCGATCGGTCTCCTCCCCTAGTGAGTCCCCGCCCCCTACAGTTAGAATCACTCCCTAGCAACACAGTTAACCCCTCAATCACCACCTAGTGTTAACCCCTTCCCTGCCTGTCACATTCAGGGGCGGACTGACCATTGAGCCACTCGGGCACTGCCCGAGGGCCCTGGGCCACTAGGGGGCCCCATCAGGGTTGCCAGCCTCAGTAAAACCAGGGACAGTATGTAAAAAATCTGTGTTTTTTTTACATCTGTCTGTGTATACTGTGTGTACATGTATGTGTATACTGTGTGATTGTATACTGTGTGGCCCCATAATCTCTGATTACCTGGGGGCCCCATAATCTACTATTGCCCAGGGGCCCCATGAGTTATCAGTCTGCCCCTGGTCACATTTATACAGTAATCAATGCATTTTTATAGCACGGATCGCTGTATAAATGTGAATGGTCCCAAATATGTGTCAAAAGTGTCTGATGTGTCCGCCGCAATATCGCAGTCACGATAAAAATCGCAGATCGCCGCCATTACTAGTAAAAAAAAATAAAAAAATAAAAATGTTATAAAACTATCCCCTATTTTGTAGACGCTATAACTTTTGCGCAAACCAATCTATATACGCTTATTGCGATTTTTTTTTACCAAAAATATGTACAAGAATACATATCGGCCTAAACTGAGAAAAAATTTGTTTTAAAGAAAAAAAAAATTGGATATTTATTATCGCAAAAGGTATAAATTATTGTGTTTTTTTTAAAACTTGTCACTCTTCTTTTGTTTATAGCGCAAAAAATAAAAACCGCAGAGGTGATCAAAAACCACTAAAAAAAAGCTCTATTAGTGGGGAAAAAATGATAACAATTTCATTTGGGTACAGTGTTGTATGACCGCGCAATTGTCATTCAAAGTGCGACAGCGCTGAAAGCTGAAAAATGGCTTGGGCGGGAAGGGGGCGAAAATGCACTGTATTAAGGTGGTTAAGGAACTTCTATTATTTAATATTTCTATGTAGCATCCTGCATCACTTTGACATGCAGGTGCAATCCAGAGACATAGAAGAAAGGTGAAATGCATTTATGTAGCATAGTAAAAAGTGAAGAGGAAGCAACATTTCAGTCGCTGCTGATACCTAACTACGAATGCAAACTTTAATTCTTCATTATTTTAAAATATAACAAATTCTATTTCTGACTCTAGGGGGCAGCATTGCATATCTTGGAACATACAGTAGATTCGTATTATATTATATATTATATTGCTAGTGTTAACGTCGCCACTGTCAGAAAAGAAAATAAAGTTTACAAGAGTTATAAAGGACACATCTTACCTAACTATTTTTTTAATTGCATCCATTCCTTTCTTTTAATGGTGTTCCCCATGCAAAGTGGATGCTTTCTCTAAAAACTGATTGGGGCCATGTATTAATTCTATTGCAGAGAAAAGCAGTGCTAAACCGGAGCAACGAGACGGATACAGTAATAGGCATATTTATTATAACATTTCAGGCATGTTTATTATAACATTGCAGCTCAAAATCTTCTGTTTTAAAGTATCACTGCAACAGAATAAAACCTACCCCTGACCATTTCTTAATTGTGTGTGTTTTTTAGTGAAATCTGTCTCTTCTCCAGTGTTGTAGACTTATGCAATCCTACCCCAGTTAGCTTCTTATGATTGCAAGCACAGAGGTGACACAAAAACTAAAAAAAAAAACAAAAACAAAGAAAAAAAAACCTGTCTGCATGTGAACTGAGAAGCACTTAGACCCCTTTCACACTGGGGCGTTTTTCAGGCGTTTTTCAGGTGCTTTAGCATTAAAAAAAGCGCCTGTAAAGCACCTGAAAGAAGCCTCATCTGCAATCTCAATGTGAAAGCCCGAGTGCTTTCACACTGGGGCGCTGCACTGGCAGGGCATCAAAAAAAGTCCTGCAAGCAGCTTCTTTGCAGCGCTTTCGTGTTTTTGCCCCGGGGCTGGGAGTGCAGATGGCCCGAGCTCTTTTACACTGCCAGCGCCTGAAAAACGCCTGAAAAACGCCCCAGTGTGAAAGGGGTCTAAATCTGCATCCAATTATTCACTACTTTGCATGATACATATCCTCTTGAGATTCCCATAAGTACACTTATACAGTAAAACCTTGGATTGAGAGTGTAGCAAGTTCTCCAGGCCTTGTCCAGTCTAATGAGGACCTCCAAGGCCAAAGATAACTGACATCCTTCAATATGTAGTGGGTTGTGAGGCATGGTGGGTGCAAAGATGGTGAAAGTCATTGGGCGCCAGACACTTCTTGGATGTAAAAGACGTTTTATTTCTTTTGACAAGCCTTTTTGTATCTTTTGGGGGAAAGAGGGTTAGGGCCAGGACACCCTTAAGTAGTTGTAGATATAATTGGCAGACTCTGAGACTTCAATAGGAAGACAGACGTGCTGGGAAAGGCCCCAGCAAGGCGCCACATCTGCACATGCAGGAATGCGGTCTCCTATGGCAACAGTCTTTAACAGTTCATAACACAAACGTAACAGTCCTTTCAGCTTCACTACAACTGCTTCTTGTAGTTCTTCAACTCTGAGCTCCCAGTCTCTCACTAGACCCTCCGATTCACTGACTCTGAATCCCTTGAGCCTTGACCCGAGACAGGTAAGTGCCTGGCGGGGGGGGCACACTGGCAGCAATTGCCTTTGATGGCACAGTGTCTGCGCTTGATGGGCACAGTGGCCGCGCTTGATGGGCACAGTGACTGCGTTTGACGGGCACAATGGCCGCGCTTGATGGGCACAGTGGCTGCGTTTTATGGGTACAGTGGCTGCATTTGATGGCACAGTGGCTGTGTTTGATGGCACAGTGGCGGCAATTGATGTTTTTTTTTTTCTCTTTGTTTGTGCCCCCCTAAAAATTTTGAGCACCAGCCACCACTGATTACCACCAAGTACCCAACTACCTAGTGGTAGAAGAGAAAAGTGCAACAAGGCCAAACTTAGGGAGAAATCAATACATCCCTATCAATCGATCAAGATAACTACTCTTGGCAAGTACATTTTTGAGGAGCTCCCTGACTAAACCCCAGGGTGCTACACGAGTAACTTGGTTTGAAAGTGTTTTGCAAGACAAGCATAATTTCTTTGTAAATTTCAACTTGATAAATGAGCAATGTCATGATATACAAGTAGCGTCAAGTCACAACTGAGTATAAAAGGGAAGAGAGGTGCCTCTAATGCCGCGTACACACGGTCGTACTTTTCGTCTACAAAAGTCGGACAGCCTGTCCGAC
Organism: Lithobates septentrionalis; assembly: GCA_037952835.1. NCBI lineage: Eukaryota > Metazoa > Chordata > Amphibia > Anura > Ranidae > Lithobates > Lithobates septentrionalis. Next base: position 2,112,554 of record JBBDGP010001243.1, on the reverse strand, counting down.
AGACTTCCGGCAGACTTTCGGTGGACTTGCGGCGGACTTGCGGCCTACTTTCTAACGAACGGACTTGCCTACACACGACCACACAAAAGTCTAACGGATTCGTACGTGATGACGTACACCGGACTAAAATAAGGAAGTTCATAGCCAGTAGCCAATAGGTGCCCTAGCGTGGCTTTTTGTCCGTCGGACTAGCACACAGACGAGCGGATTTCGGGGTCCGTCGTAGTTACGAAGTAAAGTTTTAAAACATGTTTCAAATCTAAAGTACGTCGGATTTGAGGCTAAAAAAGTCAGTTGAAAGTCCGGAGAAGCCCACACACGATCGGATTACCAGCCAGCTTTAGTCCATCAGCGTCCGTTGGACTTTTGTAGACGAAAAGTAGGACCGTGTGTACGCGGCATTAGTGTAGCAATATGGTTACATTTAATGAACAGACACATCTAAGTATGTAGGCATCCGGGGTAAAGCTGTCCACATAGACCGTCCTCCTCACCGCCATCGACGTCATCACTTCATCATCGTCATCCCTGCGCTCCACAAGAGCTTCAAGCCTCGCTTTCAAATTGCTTTACTGCAGGGTAGTCTTCTCGGTCACGACTGCAGACTGACAGCGGTGAGAGCCTGAAGTGCAGATGACGGTCTATGTGGACAACTTTACCCCGAAATGCCTGCATACTTTTTAATTCATCAACCATGTTGCTAAATGTTGTACCTTTATTAACCACTTCAGCCCCGGAAGATTTGGCTGCTCAATAATCAGAGCACTTTTTACAATTTGGCACTGCGCTGATTTAACTGGTAATTGCGCGGTTATGCAATGCTGTACCCAAACGAAATTTGCGTCCTTTGTTTCCCACAAATAGAGCTTTCTTTTGATGGTACTTGATCACCTCTGCAAATTTTTATTTTTTGCAATATAAACGGAACAATACTGAAAATTTTGAAAAAAAATGATATTTTCTACTTTTTGTTATAAAAAAAATCCAATAAACTCAATTTTAGTCATACATTTAGGCCAAAATGTATTCGGCCACATGTCTTTGGTAAAAAAATGTGAATAAGTGTATATTTATTGGTTTGCGCAAAAGTTATAGCGTCTACAAACTAGGGTACATTTTCTGGAATTTACACAGCCTTTAGTTTATGACTGCCTATGTCATTTCTTGAGATGCTAAAATGGCAGGGCAGTACAAACCCCCCCCCAAATGACCCCATTTTGGAAAGTAGACACCCCAAGGATATTGCTGAGAGGCATGTTGAGCCCATTGAATATTTAATTTTTTTGTCACAAGTGATTGAAAAATTGCTCACACATGGCATGGGAATATGTGAAATTACACCCCAAAATACATTCAGCTGCTTCTCCTGAGTACGGGGATACCACATGTGTGGGACTTTTTGGGAGCCTTGCCGCATACAGGACCCCGAAAACCAAGCACCGCCTTCAGGATTTCTAAGGGCGTAAATTTTTGCTTTCACTCCTCACTGCCTATCACAGTTTTGAAGGCCATAAAATGCCAAGATGGCACAAAACTCCCCCAAATGACCCCATTTTGGAAAGTAGACACCCCAAGCTATTTGCTGAGAGGCATGTTGAGTCCATGGAATATTTTATGGAAGGGGAATCTGGTGACCATGGATTTCTGTCACATGTGGCACACGTCCATCTTGTCCATGACATGTACGTCACATGTTATACTTACAGTACCTGCTCTGTGTAATGGTTTTGCACAGAGCAGCCCTGATCCTCTTCTTTTTGGGTCTCCCTCTGGTGGTTCTGGCTCCTCCCCCCTGCTGAGTGCCCCCAATAGCAAGCCTCTTGCTATAGGGGCACTCAAGCAGGCTCGCTCCCGAGCCGAGCTCCTGTGAACGGACATTGACACACAGAGCGTGGCTGGGCCCTGCCCCTCCCCCCCGGTTTCTCCTCATTGGCTCACTGGCTTTTAGCCAATGGCTCCTGCTGCTGTGTGAGCCAGTGAGGAGAGAGAGACCCGTGAGAGTTGCTGCTCTCATGCACATCACTGGTTCGAGATGGGGCTCAGGTAAGTATAAGACGGGGGCTGGGGGGAGCTGCACCCAGAAGGTTTTCTACCTTAATGCATAGAATGCATTAAGGTACAAAAACTTCTGCTTTTAGAACTACTTTAAAAATAGCACACAAATATGCAGTTCTGGCAGTGCAAAGATGTGAACAGACCCTCAGCCCCGCTTCGCATCACACTGCATAGCAATCGCACAGCGTCCATAGGGGTGCCGCAGGTGCCAATGTTAGATTAACGACACAGAAACAGATTGCAAAAGGCAGTGTGATTTCCGGAATCGCATCACATTAGTGTGAACACCCATGTGATGTGATTCAGGTGTGGGAAAAAACGTGTCTTGCACCATTTTGGTGCCGCTGTGATGTGATTTGAGCTATACAAAATGTATAGCTCAAATCGCCCTGCCCAGACATCGCATGTGATGTGCACAGGAATGTATGCGAATCACATGCGGTGTTCTGCACGCACTCGTGTGCACCCAGGCTCAGTCTTTATGGCAGAAGAAACGTGCCAGCCATCAACCTTGTAACAAACAGCAGGTACTTGTAAGCAGTTAGAAACTGGCTGAAACCTGAATTTAGAATCATCTTTGTGGTCAAGGAGGATCTTTGAGGATGAATTATTTCACAGTACTAGCAGCTACAGAGGTCAGGGATGGCTTGTTTCCTATTGAAGCTCCTAGCTAACGGTCAAGAAAATGTCAACATTTTAATGTCTACAGTCTGGTCACAGGTGCACTTTAACCACTTGGGCTCCGGAAGGTTTTACCCCGTTAATGACCAGGCCAGTTTTTTGCGATACGGCGCTGCGTCGCTTTAACTGACAATTGTGCGGTCGTGCAACGTTGTAACCAAACAACATTTATGTCCTTTTTTCCCCACAAATAGAGCTTTCTTTTGGTGGTATTTGATCACCTCTGCGGTTTTTATTTTCATTGTGCTATTAACAAAATGACTGACAATTTTGAAAAAAGAACACAATATTTTTTACTTTTTTTCTATAATAAATATCCAAAATAAAAAAATGTCTTCATCAGTTTAGGCCGATATATATTTTTGGTAAAAACAGTCGCAATAAGATCATATTGATTGGTTTGCGCACAAGTTATAGCGTCTACAAAACAGGGGATATATTTATGGCATTTTTATTTATTAATTTTTCTTTACTAGTAATGGTGGTGATCAGCGATTTTAAGCTGGACTGCGTCATTGTGGCGGACAGATCGGACACTTTTGACACTGTGTTGGGACCAGTGACATTTATACAGCGATCAATGCTAAAAAATAAGTCACTGATTACTGTATAAATGACACTGGCAGGGAAGGGGTTAGCACTAGGGGGCGATCAAGGGGTTAACTGTGTTCCCTAGGGAGGGATTTTTAATTGTGGGGGGAGGGGACTGACTGGTAGTACAGAGAGATCGCTGTTCCTGATCACTAGGAACAGCAGATCTCTCTCTTCTTCCCTGTCAGAACGGGGATCTGTTTCTTTACACCGACAGATCCCCGCTCTGGCTCTTAGTGGAGTGGTCGCGGGTGGTTCGGCGGATATCGCGGCCATCGGCCATGTGCATTGGCTCTGGTGACAGGCCGCAGGGGGGCGCACGCGCCTGCCTACTATAGCCTTTAAAGGGACCGCCGTACCGGTACGGCAATTTGCGCAGCTGAGCAATTCTGCCGCAGTATAACTGCGGCGGCTGGTCGGCAAGCGTTGGCAAAAAAAATAGAAAATTTCTTCATCTGTTGCCATCTTCAACTGACAATTGCGCAATCGTGTGACGTTGCATCCAAACAAAATGGACGTCTTTTTCCCCCCACAAATAGAGCTTTCTTTTGGTGGTATTTGATCGCCTCTGCGGTTTTTATTTTTTGCGCTATAAACAAAAAAAGAGCGACTGTGTGTCCTAGGGAGGTGATTCTAACTGTAGGGGGCGGGACTGCGACATTATGGCGGACACATCCCACACTTTTGACACATTTTTGGGACCATTGGCATTTTTTCCTCAGTTTTTCCTCAGTTTAGGCCGATATATATATTCTTCTACATACTTTTGGTAAAAACAATCGCAATAAGAGTATATTGATTGGTTTGCGCAAAAGTTATAGCGTCTATTGGGTTAAATTGCCTTCAACCCAATCTGAAATGACTGCTGGTATGCAGGGGGTGATGGAAATGTAATTGACCTCATTGACATCAACGCATTTAACCAAAAATGTAAAAAACGTCACCTAAATCTTCTATATTTTATCAAAATTTCAGGAAAATGAAAACGATTGATTTTGCTAAGCCGAATGGCATCATCATTTTTATAACATCCACCTCTTGTCCAAAGAGCTGGCAGGAGGTAGGATAGTGACAGGGCGTGAAATTCAGCAGAAAAAAGTGTCACCCGTCTCCCACTATACACCTTCAGAATCCAGAGAACAGAACGAAGGTGGAAGAATCACCAGGATACGCGTTTCTCTTTCTAGAATCTTTGGGTAAAACATTTCCTATATACTGAACTGTGTACTGGGAGCTGTCCGAGGTATCTCTGTTCTGCCTGACATATTTAACTGTCGGATGTTATATTCGCTTCCCTCATTGAGGACACGCCATCTCTTGTCAGCTCTGCTCACCACTTCCCATTGAGCTGGGAGTCTAAAGGGGTTTTGATTTTTGCTATTCTACAAAAAATTTTTTGTGCCATTTGCAACTTTAGCACATTGCTATTTGCACTTCCCTCTTAAATATTTATGAACTATATATCACTTTAAATATGGAGTGAAATATTGAAGAGCATGCAGGTCCCAGCACATACTCTGGGGGTTGTCAGTATTTATTTAATTCCGCCGTATGAGCTGACAGTTTAGTTGTAGCCTGTTTACCGCATAACGCCGGCTTTCTGATTCCAGAGCCTTTCTAGGCTTTCCTAGGGATGTCTGATCTAGTAGCTGACTGGGCATTAACTAAGCTTATGTACGGGGTTTTTTTCCTACACAAGTAATCCAATTAATTAGCAATGACTGCAACTACAAATTTAAAGAGGAACTGCAGTCTGCTCACATCATTTGTAATAAAAACATCTGTGCCATTCTGAAGCTTCCCTCCAACCACTTTGCATATTCTTTTATATATACTGAGATTCTGTACTTGCCAAATATGCTGCAGAAATCTCCCTCCACTGAGTCTGGCTGCAGCCATTGTAATCGTGGGCAGCTGAAGCTGCTGCCTGTTCACTTCCTGGATTTACACAGAGGCACACCTCCAGCTCTAAAGCTCTCATTGGCCCTCTTATGACTCACCCCCCCTCCCTTCCTGGCAAACTCTCAGGAGATAAAAGGAATGGATGGCTCCACATCAAGGTAGTGATGAATCTCTTTATTGTAAAATCCGTAACATGAATAACACCACAGGACAGGCAAACAGGTACAGGTAGACGCGTTTCACACAGCGACACTGCACTTATTCATTAGCAAACTCTCATGAGAGTGAGAGACAGAGCTGTGCATGATGTCATAAGCCAAGGCTTTTTACCAGAAAAGAAACAGGAAGTGGGCTGTATGAGGGATTTACTGGCAGAAAAAAAAAGTTAAAACAGCAAGGGCAGAAGATTTAATAAATGCACAGTTGAACAAAATGACTGAAGTTCCACTTTAAAGTGTATGTCCACCTTTTTTTTGTTATGTGCCCCCCGTTCACACAGTGGGGGAGATTTACTAAAGCTGCAGTCTAAAGTCTGAAGGTTTTTTACCTTTATGCGTTCTATACAGCAGACTCCTCCAGCACCCCCCTCCAATCTTTATCTGAGCTCCCTCCGATCCAGCGATGTTCAAGATAGCTGAGGCTGTCCCAGGATTCTCCCTCCTCATTGACTGAGACAGCAGTGGGAGCCCATTGGCTCCCACTACTGTCAACCACAGCCGGTGAGCAAATGAGGAAAGAGCAGGGGGGACTGATCATGGATGGGATGGATGGGATGGCTGAGCATGGGTGTGATGGCTGAGCATGGATGGGATGGCTAAGTATGGATGGGGATGGCTGAGCTTGGATGGGATGGCTAAGTATGGATAGGATGACTGAGCATGGATGGGATGGCTGAGTATAGATGGGGTGGCTGAGCATGGATGGGATGTCTGAGTATGGATGGGATGGCTGAGCATGGATGGGATGGCTGAGCATGGATGGGATGGCTGAGCATGGATGGGATATCTGAGTATGGATGGGATGGCTGGACATGGATGGGATGGCTGAGCATGGATGGGATGGATGGGATGGCTGAGCATGGGTGGGATGGCTGAACATGGTTGGGATGGCTGAGTATGGATGAGATGGCTGAGCATGGATGTGATGACTGAGCATGGATGGGATGGCTAAGCATAGATGGGATGGCTGAGCATGGATGGGATGGCTGAGCATGGATGGGATGGCTAAGCATAGATGGGATGGCTGAGCATGGATGGGATGGCTGAGCATGGGTGGGATGGCTGAGTATGGATGGGATGGCTGAGCATGGAGGGGATGGCTGAGTATGGTTGGGGATGGCTGAGCATGGATGAGATGGCTGAGCATGGATGGGATGGCTGAGCATGGATGGGATGGCTGAGCATGGATGGGATGGCTGAGCATGGATGGGATGGCTAAGCATAGATGGGATGGCTGAGCATGGATGGGATGACTGAGCATGGATGGGATGGCTGAGTATGGATGGGATGGCTGAGCATGGAGGGGATGGCTGAGCATGGATGGGATGGCTGAGCATGGATGGGGACAAGTGCAGGAATGTGCACAGATCAGCGCTGTGGGCACTACAGATCCAGCCCACAGCGCTGCTGCTCTCGATCTCTCCCCTTTCCTCTCACACTGTACAGATCAGTACAGAGAGGGGAAGAGCTAAGCCTGGCATGCACCAGCTTGTTTACAACTGACCGCTGTTATCGGCCCTTTACCGTGATCCGTGATGCGCCGAGGGATTCTGGGAGGACATTATAGTACGCCCTACCAGAATTATCCAACCGCGCTGCAGACATTTTTTGACTGTGGCCCGGTCGGCAAGTGAAGAAGTGAATGAAGATTTTTCTTTTGTTTGTTCAATTTGCTACATTTAAATTGAAAAAAATAAATAAAATTTTTTCGATTCAACCGATTTGAAACTTACTGATTCGAACATTTCAAAATGAAAAAAACCCCAGTAATTTTCAAAGAAAAAAAAAAAAAAAAGAATTCTGAATATGAATTTTGAATACGAATCGACTTAATCAACCAAATTTAACAAAACAAAACAACTAGATTAACAAATCTAAATGAAACGGAACAAATGTTTTCGTCATGCACATGTTTACCTTTTCCTTAAAATCGTGCAGCTCTGAGCCTCATGGTGATGTTGCACCATGTGGTTTGGCGTGAGCAAACATGCACTGCGGGTGCGGATGTGCTGAGGTGCTATTAAGAATTAAAATGCAGCGCGCGTTCCCCAGCTGCAGAGGTGTGATCCTAGCCTAAAGTAACAGTAAACAGATAGTGATCAAATGCAAAAGAAAAAAAAAAAAACAAATAAGTGTTTAATGCCACAAACTAAACAAAACATTTTATAGGAAATTTTGCCTATGCAGCTTAGTGAGCACAATTGAGAGTTTCCAAATTTTTTAACTTTGCCAATCAACCAATTAGCTCATCATTACGATTCATATATCTTAAAAGACTGACGATTTTAGAGGACAAGGCTACAGAAGGATTTGGACAATTCCTCGAAATTGGGAAGCTAGGCTGATTCGTGTCGCCTCTTTGCATTCGTCTGTCTGCTGTAAGTCAGTATGGCACCAATGTGATTATTCTGTTTCTTCCTGGCACGGGAAGTGTTACCCAGCACAGGGGTGACATCAGCAGCCTTTTGCTAAGCTGAGCATGAAATTGCAGGGAGTGATGAGGAAATCCCGGAGGAGCACAAGGCAGCCCTTCCTGCTGGGACTCCACATGTAACAGCTCTGGCCTGTTTGGTCTGAGACTGAGCATTGCTGGCGCCAGCCTAATGGGCAGGTGTCTACTGCATGTAGGGCATTCAACCTCTTCAGTGCCACATGGAGCGGCAACCTCCTGTGCCAGCCCTGTACAAATCACACACCTGAATTAAAGAGTTTATTTCTGGCGTGCAGTTATAAATATTCTAATATGGCACATTTACATATCACATGAATGACTGCACCTATAAACTATCCGGAGCCAATTTAAGGAGCGCTCCTCAAGACCAAAAACAAAAGACAGTAATAGACTCATATATTATTACATTTACACAGCTCCCAACTGTCCCTGATTTCGAGGGACTGTCCCTGATTTGGAGCAATGTCCCTCTGTCCCTCTTTCCTCCTCATTTGTCCCTCATTTTGGTCTGATCTATAAAGTTGTATATAAAATGCACTTTTTATCTTTCAAAAAGTGTTTCCCAGCGCTAAACCTTTCATTTTGCTGCATTTATCAATATAAAGGAATTAGCGCTAAAAATATAAGCCCTTGTGGATTTAATTAACTTTTTGTTTTTGGTTAATTCTCCTTTAACCACTTCAGCCCCGGAAGATTTGGCTGCTGATTGACCAGGCCTTTTTTTTGCGATTTGGCACTGCGTCGCTTTAACTGACAATTTGCGCGGTCGTGCGACGTTGCAACCCAAACAAAATGGACGTCCTTTTTTCCCATCAAATAGAGCTTTCTTTTGGTGGTATTTGATCGCCTCAGCGGTTTTGTTTTTTTGCACTATAAACAAAAATATGAGCAAAAATTTTGAAAAAAACCCACAATATTTTGTACTTTTTGTTATAATAAATATCACATTTTTTTTAAAAAAAAGCTAATTTTTTTCTCAGTTTAGGCCGATATGTATTCTTCTACATATTTTTGGTAAAAAAAATCGCAATAAGAGTATATTGATTGGTTTGCGCAAAAGTTATAGCGTTTACAAAATAGGGGATAGATTTACAGCATTTTTATTATTATTATTTTTTTTTACTAGCAATGGCGGCGATCTGCGATTTTTTTCGGGACTGCGACATTATGGCAGACAAATGTCACTGGCAGGGAAGGGGTTAACACTAGGGGGCGATCAAGGGGTTAACTGTGTTCCCTGGGTGTGTTTCTAACTGTAGGGAGAGGGAACTGACTGGAGGAAATGACAGATCGTAGTTCCTAGCCTCACAGAACAGAACAGGGATTTGTGTTTTTACACACACTCGTCCCTGTTCTGCCTCTCGTGCCCACGATCACTTGTGGCCGGCGGTCATTGCGACTGTTGGCCATGAGCATCGGCACCCCCCGCTGTGCAGCGGGCATGTGCGCGCGCCTCCGGCAGTGCGCGCCTGCTATCCCGATCCCGTGAGCCAACGTATAGCTATGACGGCTCACGGGATCATGCTGACCTGCCACAGTAAAATGACAGCAGCTGGTCGGCAAGTGGTTCAGGGGGTGTGGCAGGAGGCGTGTCCTCTGCCTACATACGTTTGCTAGTAGGTGTCCCTCATTCCCATCTCAAAACGTTGGGGGGTATGCATTTAAACCCACGTCAAGCCAACAAAAACAAAGGACTAGTGGGATCATGTTATGAAGCAATGCTTGGAGATTTTATGGCAAGAAAAATACCTTGAACGTCATGCACACCGGGCATTAAATGCACCATTTTTAGAGGCGTTTTACCTTTTTTTATCTTCTTCTAAATGCCCCTCTATGTTAGCCAAGGTGGTTAATTCACTAAGCCTGAGTTCACACTTGTGCGATGCGGGAACCAGTGCAAATCCAGCGCTGATTCCCGCATCTCTCCCGCGGGCAGTTCACACTGCCCTCTGCGGACCGCTGCGGGTGTCAATTCAAAGTTAATGACACCTCAAGAACGGTTCACAGATCGCAGTGCGAACTGTGGATTCGGACAGGAATCGGATTGCATGGGTGAGAACACGCATGCGATCCAATTTAAGTGGGGGAAAAAAAAAGTCCCCGCACCTTTTTTTCTGCGAATCCAATGCGAGTTCAGCCATACAATTGTGTGGCTGAACTTGCATCGCACAGACATCGCATGTGATCAGAACCTGTGGTGCGGGTGCGAATCACATGCAATGTCTGAGTTCGCACTAGTGTGAACCTGGGCTAAAGGTATATAGCGCTAATAAATAACAACGTAGCAATTTTTTTTTCACATTTTCAAGTGGAAAAAAAATATATAAAAAGGAAAACTAAAGCAGAGTCCCAGTGAAAATTTCAGTCCATGAACAAAGAATAAAACGGACATCCATCTGTGTGAGATATCGGTGGCAAATTGCAAAGATTGAAATTGTGAAAGATTCGTCAAAGAATGTGCATCCAACTCCACACCCAAGTGAGTAGTCTCACCCAGCACAGGAAAACTGTCTCCCCAAGACCCTTTAAGATGTCTGGAACCAACACTAGGATGATACCACTCAAAAAATATAAAAGAAAATGCTTTCATAGTGCAGTATTTTATAAAAATGAATTTAATATAATAAGTGGGTTGCACTTACAAGATGTAAAACGTTCAAAGGTGATACAGGTGTCTCGTAATGAAGACCGCGTCGTCTCCTCAGGCTTCCCTTCACTTCCTATTTCATTTGCCTATCAACCTCCTGGGAGGAAAAACGTGATGACGTCACCGTCGTAGCCTGGCCAATCCCCAGACGACGTCCGATAGTGACGAAACGCCCAGGGTGGAGCCTACGATGGTAACTGCACTATGGAAGCATTTTCTTTTATATTTTTTGAGTTGTATCGTCCTAGTTGTGGTTCCAGACATCTTTAACCACTTCCTGCCTGGCCTATAGCAGAATGACGGCCAGGCGGTGGTGCAGTTATCCTGACTGGGCGTCATATGACGTCCAGCAGGTTAACAGCCGCCACACGCCCGTGGGGGCGCGCATCATGCCGATTGGTGGTGCGGTGTGTCAGTCTAACACACCTCTACACCGATCTCGGTAAAGAGCCTCCGGTGGAAGCTCTTTACCACGTGATCAGCCGTGTCCAATCACGACTGATCACGATGTAAACAGGAAGAGCCGTTGATCCGCTTTTCCTCACTCGCTTCTGACAGATGCGAGTAGAGGAGAGCTGATTGTTTATCAGCGCAGCCTCCCCTCGGATGCCCACATTGGGCCACCAGGGAAGCCACCAGATCCAACAGGGAAGCCCCAAATAAGGAGGACCAGGTACGTACCCCATGGCCATCCACATATACAAAAATATGCCAAATATATGCCAATCAGTGCCCACAAATGGGCACTGACTGGCAACATTAAACAGTAGATCAGACAAGTGATGCCCAGCAATGCCATCCATCAGTGTCATCAGTGCCACCCATCAGTGTCCATCAGTGCCACCTCTCAGTGCCCATTCCTGCCCATCAATGCCCACCTATCAGTGACCATCAGTGCCACCCATCAGCGCCACCCATAAGTACCCATCAGTGCCGCCTATGAGTGCCCATCAGTGCCGCATACCAGTGCCAGCTATCAGTGCCCATCAGTGCTGCCTATCAGTGCTGCCTATCAGTACCCATCATTGCTGCCTATCAGTGCCACCTCATTGATGCCACCTCAGTGCCCATCGGTGCCGCCTTATCAGTGCCCGTCAGTGCAGCCATATCAGTGCCCGTCATTGAAGGAGAAAACCTTACTTATTTACAGGAAGGTGTATAAGTACCTGGTATTTAAGTGGTTAAGGGTCTTGGGGAGACTACTGTTTCAGTAGTCACGGACTTTTTGGTGCTGGCAGCTTAGTCCATTCACTACATTTTATATAGAGCACAAAAATCTTTTTCTCAGCATTAGCCTTTGGGCTTCTTTTTTCACTAAAGGTACATGGGCTGTGCACTATGCATGTGCAGTTGCTCCAGAGCTTAATAAATAAGCAAAAGCTCTGCTGACTTGCATCATCCAATCACGTGCAAGTGAAAATGTTGTTTTTTATTTTCCTTGCATGTGATTGGGTGTTCTTTGCAAAATGAAGCTTCATCTCATTTACTAAACTCTGGAGCAACTGCACTTTGCAAAGTGCTCAGTCTATTTGCCTTTAGTAATTCAACCTAAATGTGTCCGTATATACTGTACATAGGTGTTTACAGGCAGTTGCATTTAAAGGCAGAAAAACCCCTCCACTGCCAACATGTTCAGAATGAGAGCATTTTGCCTCAAAAAACACCTGATGTGCCTAAATACATCTAAACGTGCTTTAGCGCTAGGTGCGTTTACAGGGCCGTCTTTAATATTGATTGGACCCTGGGCAAACGTTTTCTTGCCCCCCCCCATACAGTTTCGCTCTCCACCTGCTCTGAGACATACAATAAGTAGCAGCTAGACTTAAAATCAGTTTACTGTATCAGATCAGAAAGCGATTGCGATTGGTTGCTAGAGGTTACAGTGTATTATTACCCTTACTGACTGGTTGCTAGAGGTTACATCACACATTTTGGCTCACTGATTAGTTGCTAGATGTTACAGCACATGATTTCTGCTTGTTGATTGGTTGCTAGAGATTATTGTACAGTAATACTGCTCACTGATTGGTTGCTAGAGATTACAGCACATCATCTCCTCACTGCAGGGGGCATGATATACTATGAATGCCGCCTTTATTTACATATCTATGCCGCCGAATGCAGCCATTTACATATGAATGTTTCTGCTATTTACATATGAATGACGGTTATTTACATGTAAACATGGGGTCTGCAGGTGAGTCATCTGTACACAACAATAGGACAGAGCTGGGCAGCATTAGTAGCAGCACTTCAGACTGAGATATCAGGACACAGCAAGGGACTAAAACTTCAAGGCACAAGGGAATTTAAACTGGGATAGTTGGCAAGTATGAGGCAGCTGCTTTGGGCCCCGCAAGAATGTCAGGCCCAGGGCAGCTGCCAATTTTGCCCTGCCTTAAAGACGGCCCTGTGCGTTTAGTGCTTGGGTGTTCATTTATTCCAATGACCAGAATAAATTGAATATTTATTAAATATTCATTAATAAATTAATATTTATTTAAAGTGGTTTTAAAGGCTCAAGGTTTTTTACCTTCTTGCATTCTATGCCACAAAATTAACTCCCTGGCGACAGTCGCACGCAAATATGCGGCCTCTCAGCAGGCCTGGCTTTGGCGCCCGTGGGCCGAATATTTGCGTGCATTAACAGCACCCAGCGCCTGGTGGAAAACTCCTGATCGCTGCTTGCGAACGGGAGATTTCCAATCATGTGCTCGCCGTGAGAGCCAATAATGGCGGTCACATGACCTTAAGCAGTTGATGCATTTTTGCGGCACATTTTGCGTTTTAGAACACGTGACTTTGATGTGTTTTTGCATGCAGTTTCATACGTTTTTTTTTCTTCTCTTTAACAAACTGTGAATAGCTGGTTGTTTAGGAGCAGGCCGGGAAGACGGCTGCTGTGTCCTTAACAATCGGCTATTCACAGTTTGTTATAGAGAGAAATAAAAATGCAAAACACATGTAAAAACACCATCAAAACACAACATTTGTATGAGAGAGTGAGAGAGTGAGAGCGATAACACCAAATTTAACACACCTGCTCCCCATTCACACCTGAGACCTTGTAACACAACGAGTTACATGACACCGGGGAGGGGAAATGGCTAGTTGGGCCCAATTTGGACGTTTTCACTTAGGGGTGTACTCACTTTTGTTGCCAGCAGCTTAGACATTAATGGCTTTGTGTTGAGTTATTTTGCGGGGACAGCAAATTTACACTGTTATACAAGCTGTACACTCACTACTTTACATTGTAGCAAAGTGTCATTTCTTCCGTGTTGTCACATGAAAAGATAGAATAAAATATTTACAAAAATGTGAGGGGTGTACTTACTTTTGTGAAATACTTTAGATGTGAATGTGTACCATGGGAAACCATGTTAAATGGACTGTAGTGCATTTCTGCAAACTTCAAAACGCACTTAAAAATGGATAAGCATGAACCTAGTCTAATGCCCCGTACACACGGTCGGATTTTCCGATGGATCGGAGTGTGTTGTCGGAAATTCCGACCGTGTGTGGGCTCCATCAGACATTTTCCATCGGATTTTCCGACACACAAAGTTTGAGAGCAGGATAAAAAATTTTCCAACAACAAAATCCGTTGTCGGAAATTCCGATCGTGTGTACACAAATCCGACGGACAAAGTGCTACGCATGCTCAGAATAAATAAAGAGATGAAAGCTATTGGCCACTGCCCCGTTTATAGTCCCGACGTACGTGTTTTACGTCACCGCGTTTAGAACGATCGGATTTTCAGACAACTTTGTGTGACCGTGTGTATGCAAGACAAGTTTGAGCCAACATCCGTCGGAAAAAATCCTAGGATTTTGTTGTCGGAATGTCCAAACAAAGTCCGACCGTGTGTACGGGGCATAAGTCTACGTCCACACTTGTGCAGGTGGAAGCCGCTGCGGGACCCGCACTTCATCCCGCAACTACAACCACCTGCACACAAAACCCATGGGGAGTGCCATTAATCATAATGGAATATGTAAGATAAATCCGCGCTATGGATGAAGGTGTTATCTACATATGGAGCTGCTGCCTCTACAAGTATAAATCCACTGAGGTGGAAAAACACCGCAATGTGAATAGAATAAAGGTGTCAGTATGGCGCTGCCCTACTGTGATATGATTTGTCACAGTTACCTTATATGATGGCTTAAGAGGTCTCTTTGCTGACTCCATATATTAATTGCAACATGTAAGCTAAGAAATCTTCAAAATTGAAATAGTGCTTTAAAAATTATTTCTTTATGAGAAGTGTAACTCAAACAAAATTATATATTAACAGTGACACATAATATGGCCTGTAAGGCCAAATATTAATGAATTAATTATTTTCCCTCAGTGTTGCACTCTCTAGTGTGTATATTATTGAATTTAACACATTGATATAAAATTTCTCTGGAAACTGTAAGTGCAAATGAGTGAGAAAATATGTGAAAAATAAAAATAAAAATCAAATATACAAAGATGTGCAAAAGTATGCAAAAAAAAATTTTTTTATAATATAATATATATATTATTTATTTTTATAATATATATGGAAAATAAACCACTAATGAATATCGCATAATCCAACTACATATATAAATACATATATCACATGCCATTTAGTTAAAGTGCAAAAAAACGTGCAAAAATTTATATTAGATCATAAAGTGACTGGTGCTTGAACTGTGAACTCAGTGATTTGTGCTTCATAAGCCCAGTACTTGCTGTATAAGTCCGTATTTTATGGTGGAGGGATCTTTTTAGATCTTTTTTGAATCTTTTTGAATTCGTTCGGAAAGTCTTTTAAATATATGGTTTGGAAAGGGTTAAAATTTTCATTGGAGGGTGATATTTGTAAAAACCATTCCTCATTCAAGTGCTGGTATTGTGATGGCTCTCCTTAACCGAGGTCTTATTGTGCTTGCACTCACCGAATAGGGACACCCCTGCAGGGGTATAGGCAGTCACAGTGTTTGCCACTGTGTAGCAGCTCTGGATGTCTCCGATCCGTATAGTGAATGTTGCTATGACGGCTTTTGTAAATCACTTCCCCATACTTTGGACAATGAGATGACTCGAGGGGCCAGGATAGACTGACAGCAATGCCCGGCTGTGACCTCTCCCGGGCGCTGTGCTATCTATAAACAATCAGAATGCGGAAGCTCCTAGTGGTCAGGGGGTGTCCGAATGGAAGGGAGGGGGTGCGCAATCTGGGATCAGACGCTCAGGTCTATAGGGAGGGAACTATAGGGAGATACTCCGTTCCCGAGTGTTTCCGAGCTTTTCTGAGTCCACACTGGAAATCGCACCCGCGGTGGGAACTGCACTGTAGTGCTGTTCCCGCGTGGGCTGCGATTTCTGTAAAGGTGCCTTTTCCCTGCATTTTGCAAGGCACGGCAGCGCATGCAAATAAATGGGCTGCCGTGCCTGTGTAAATGCAGCCTGCACTGCACGTAAAGGTGTGATCATAGGATAAAGACCCGTTCACACCACATGCAGTGCAGTGCTTTTTTTTTCTGCATCAAAAATGCATGGAAAGTAGGTGATATGGTTTCCAGTGGCATAGTTTACAGCAATGCAGTGAATTTCAGTTTCAGAAAAAAAAAAATTGTCTTTTTTCCTGCACAGAACTGTACTGGAATGTGGTCAAAAGCATCCAAAACGTACCAGTACGCATCAAAAATGCATGGGACCCCAGTATCTGGAAATGCATCTGGAAACGCAGCAAAAATGTAAAAAAAAAAAAAAAAAGTACAGAAATGCGTTAAAAACGTGCATACAGAAATGCATCCAGAACAGATCTGGAGTGCGTTTCCGTGGTCTGAATTAGAGATGCTCTTTTTGAAATTGCTTTTGTCTCTTGCATTCCCACCGACCACCAGCAGGTGTCAGTGCAGTTTGCCTGCGTTAACTAAGGAAAGACTGTTTAAACTTTAATGTTCTTGTGCATTTCAGAGCCTTTAATAATATATTGCAACAAGCACATTCACAATTGTATATTTGTAGTGCAGCCAGCAGTTTGTCTTATTGGTTCAATGCACCCCTCATTAAAATGCTATTGGGGGCGCCTTGAGAATCAGGAGCCGGTCCTGGATGGAGATACAATGCCACCAACACAGATGATGTGTGCCGGGCCGATCACCCATGGAGGTGCTGGAGGTGTCCTCACAGAACGTTGCTCAGGCGTTTGCCTCATTAACCATCAGGTAGGCAGGTCCCCCCAGTATACAGCTCAACTGTCAAACATTCTGACAGTCATTTGCTGGGACATTAGGCAGCTAATGAAGTCAGTTCAATATCTCCCGCCACACAGGTAATACACATAACTTTGGAAGACGCAATTTTCTTTTTCTGTGTTTAACTGTTTAGCTGCTGCATTCGAATCCAGAGAACCCAGGTGTGCTCGCTTCCAGCCGTCACACAGAACGAGAGCTCAGTTATAGCCTAGGATGACAGCAAAGGCATTATTATATTTATTATTATGATAGAAATGCTGAACTAAACACATATACGGTAGTACTTTGGATTACGAGCATCATCTGTTCCACCAGCATGCTTGTAATCCAAAGCACTTGTATATCAAAATGAGTTTCCCCATAGAAATCAATGGAAACTCAGATAATTCGTTCCAAGGCGACTCCTGGTGTATGCAGTACCGCATGTGGCCAGAGGTGCAGGGGCGCCGGAGACACTTGGAGATGCCGAGTGTCTCAGAGTGTCTCTGAGCATCTCCAAGTGTCTCCGAGCGTCACCGGCGCCCCCGCAGCTCTGGCCACATGTGGTACTGCATACCCCAGCGGCCTGAATCCTGCTCGTCTTGCGAGACAATGCTCACAAATCGAGTCAGGATCTTTTTTTTTAAATAGCTCGTACAGTGGAACCTTGGTTTAGGAGTAACGCGGTTAACGAGCGTTTTGAAAGACGAGCAACTTTTTTTTTTTTTTAATTCTGACTCGGTTTGCGAGCGTTGTCTCACAAAACAAGCAGAATTCAAGCTAATCGGCGGTGCAGTACCGCATTTGGCCAGAGGTGTGGGGGCGCCGGGGACACTCAGAACGGTTCGGAGCCGTTCGGAAATACTCGGAAACACTCAGAAATACTCCGTTCCCGAGTGTTTCCGAGCTTTTCTGAGTTCAGCTGAGCTGTCCCCGAGTATTTCTGAGGCTCTCTGGCAGCCCCCCCCCCCAACACCTCAGGCCACATGCGGTATTGCATCTAATAGAAGTCAATGCGGAACAAATTATCTTAGTTTCCATTGACTTCTATGGGGAAACTCGGTTTGATATGCGAGTGCTTTGGATTACAAGCACTCTCCTGGAACGGATTATGCTCGTAATCCAAGGTTACACTGTATTGCGGAACGCTCGTAAACCGCGTTACCCGCAATCCGAGGTTTTACTGTACTGGAGTTCTACTCGGCTAGTCTTGTGATCTCAACACTCCTGCCAGACAGTACAGTCAGGTCTACCACTGTTAACCACCACTACTGGGCACTTTCACCCCCTTCCTGCCCAGGCCAATTTTCAGCATTTAGTGCTGTCACACTTTGAATGACAATTGCGCGGTCATGCTACACTGTACCCAAACTACATTTTTATTTATTTTTTTCACACAAATAGGGCTTTTTTTTTGGGGTGGTATTTATTCACCACCGGGTTTTTTATTTTTTTGCTAAATAAATAAAAAAAGACAGAAAATTTGGAAAAAAAAACACATGAAATTTTTTAAAAACATGGCGGACTTTTTAGGCACAACACGAGGCAATCTGTTTAAAGTTTAATAACAAACTTTATTCCAAAATTACAAAAAATAATGCATAACATCATTATAACGCCCTCTACATTCAATAGGTCAACAAATGCCCAATTCCAAGCATGTAGATCCAGATCCAGCCAAGCAGTATATGATATAGAGAAGTCCGTCAATTGAAGTAACATATGTGATGTCAGCGTGGATATCGGGAATCAAGTCCACAGTTCCTCCATACTTGTTAGTCAACACGTTTCGCAAGATTTACTCGCTTCCTCAGGACTGATTGGGTGGGTGCTATTATCAAATTCTAAATATGCAAAATATTACATGAGTGTTGTGTCTTTTTGAAAAATAGATAAATAAACTTTACATTTATTATACATTTGTACTTCTTGTGCATATATTTATACAATTAATATACATTTATTGGGATTTTTTTTTACCAAAGACATGTAGCAGAATACATTTTGGCCAAAATGTATTTTGGATACATATGTTTTACAGGAGAAAGTAAGAAATATCTTTTTTTTCACAATTTTTGGTCTTTTTTCGTTTATATCGCAAAAAAAAACAAAAAACCTCAGTGGTTATCAAATACCACTAAAAGAAAGCTCTATTTGTGTGAAAAAAATGATATAAATTGAGTACAGTGCGCAATTACCAGTTAAAGTAGCGCAGTGCTAAATAGCAAAAAATGGCCTGGTCATGAAGGGGGTAAAATCTTCCAGAGTGGTTTAACTGAATGGGTTGTTTTACAAGGTGAGATTTCACATATACTTTAACCACTTGCTGACTGCAATATGTATATATACATTGCAGTTTGCAAGTGGTTTACTGGGGTTATGGCTGAAGCCATAACCCAGGTACCTTTTTTTTTCAGCAGGGATAACCCCCCCCCCCAACTGCTCGCCGGTGTTTCTCGAGCTTACCATTTCCACCGGCGCACCCGAGAAATGATCCAACGGTGCGGCCGGCTGGTCACAGAGGCAATCAGAGACTAGATTATCTCTGATCACCTCTATGGCCTAGGAGGACCGGAGCAACGTCATGACATCACTTCCGGTCTAGAGAAGAAGTAAACAATTTTTTTTTTAAGCAAAAGTAACATTTTTTTTTTGATCTTTTGCTTTTAAAGGTTAATTGTCCATAAAGATGACCTGTCATCCTTAGTTTAATTACAAGTGATGTTTACATTCCTTGCAATTAAAGATGCACCGAAATTTCGGCCACCGAAACATTTTGGGCGAAAATGGTGTTATCGGCTAACAGTCGATAAGAGAAAAAGGTGCCGATAATGGCACCGAAAACGCAGCGAATTCTCAGCGATCTTGCCTGGGCCGATTTTATCATGATTTACTGTGCTCATGGTGTGTTTTTCATAGGTCTGATAGGTCTCATAGGTCATGTGACTCAAAAACCGCATCAAAAACGTAACAGAAGTGATGCCTTCTTACTGCATTTTCAATGCATTTGAACTGGGAGGTGTGTTTTTTTGTGCGTTTTTTTTTTAACTCACCAAAAATGCACCAAGATGGACTTTTAACACCACAATGGAAGCCCAACCGACCAGTGTGCAGACATACATAGAATTTAAAGGGATACATTTTTCTTGAGCTTTTCTTGCGCTAAAGGTGACAATATTGGCTGACAATAAATTCATATTAATTTAAATTGATGATATTTTGGCACCAAAATTTCCATTCGGTGCACCTCTACTTGTAATAGGAATGAAGGTGATTAAAAAAATAATAAAGGGACAGTGTAAAAATAAAAAATAAGGTTAATAGGAAAAAAAATGAAAGCGCCCCATCCCTCCGTTCTCATGCGCAGAAACAAACGCATGAGCACACGTATGTAAACAGTGTTCTCACCACACATGTGAGTTATTGCCATGAAAGTTAAAGCGAGAGCAATAATTTCTAGTTCCTGACCTCCTCTGTAACTCTAAACTGGTACCCTATAAAAAAAATTTTAAGCGTCACCTATGGAGTTTTTTAAGTGCCGTCGTTTGTCGCCATTCCACGTGCGTGTGCATATTTAAAGCATCACATGTTAGGTATCTATTTACTTGGCATAAAATCATCTTTCATTCTATACAAAACAATTGGGCTATATATTGTATTTTATTTTTTTAATTCATTGAAGTGTTTTTTTTTTCAAAAAATTGCGTTTGAAAAATCACGAATACAGTGTGACATAAAAAATTGCAACGACTGACTGCCGGTTCACACAGGGGCGACTTGTCAGGCGACCTAGCCACCTGACAAGTCGCCTCCCGTTCTGTACAACGCAAGTCGCTCTGATTTAGAAAAAGGTACTACTACTTTGGGGGCGATTTGAGGCAACTTGCATAGACTTCTATAAAGAAGTCGTTTTGCAAGTCGCCGTGGAAGTCGTGTGCAGGTCGCCTCGGTGAGGCAACCTGCAAGTCGCGCCGCCCCTGTGTGAACCGGGGCTAAGGCTCTCACCAAAACGCGTCAGCTCTATCATTTTATTGTCACTCTGATGTAACCAATAAACACACTTTATAGACTACAGTGTTGCTGGCTCCATCTATTGATCAACCTTCTATTCCCGAGGGTCTCTGCATCAAAAACGCATGGAAAGTAGGTTATATGGCTTCCAATGACACCAGTGCAGTCAGTTCCAGAATAAAAAAGTAGAACATGCTTCATTTTTCCTGCACTGGACTGTAATGGAACGCAGTAAAAAGCATCAAAAACGCACTGAAATGCATCAAAAACGCACTGGACCCTAGTATAGTGAAAAAAAAGCAGGAAAAAAGAAGAAAAAAAGCACCTGGCATGCATTCGGAAACACATCAAAAATGCACCAAAAACACATTAGAACGCATCAAAAACGCGCATGCAGAAACGCATCCGGAACGGATCTGGAGTGCGTTTTTGTGGTGTGAACCAGCCCTAACGTTTGGGGATTATAAGTAATTTTCTAGCAGAAAATAAAGGTTTAACCACTTCCATACCCCTTCCCGCCCAGGCCAATTTTCAGCTTTCAGCGCTGTCACACTTTGAATGAGAATTGTGCGGTCGTGCGACGTTGTACCGAAATTAATTTTGATCACTTTTTTTCCCCACAAATAGAGCTTTCTTTTGGTGGTATTTGATCACCTCTGCGGTTTTTATTTTTTGCGCTATAAACAAAAAAGAGCGACAATTTTGAAAAAACCCACAATATTTATTACTTTTTGCTATAATAAATATCCTAATTTAAAAAAAAAAAAAAACATTTTTCCTCAGTTTAGGCCAATACGTATTCTTCTACATATTTTTGGTAAAAAAAAATCGCAAAAAGCGTATATTGAATGGATTGCGCAAAAGTTATAGCGTCTACAAAATAAGGGATAGATTTATGGCATTTTTATTATTTTTTAATTTTTTTTTTCTACTAGTAATGGCGGCGATCCTGGATTTTTATCGTGACTGCGATATTGTGGCGGACATATCAGACACTTTTGACACTATTTTGGGACCAGTGACATTTATACAGTGATCAGTGCTATAAAATGCATTGATTACTGTATATATGTCACTGGCAAGGAAGGGGTTAACACTAGGGGGCGATCAAGGGGTTAACTGTGTGTCCTAGGGAGGTGATTCTAACTGTAGGGGGCGGGGACTCACTAGG
Organism: Lithobates septentrionalis; assembly: GCA_037952835.1. Taxonomy (NCBI): domain Eukaryota; kingdom Metazoa; phylum Chordata; class Amphibia; order Anura; family Ranidae; genus Lithobates; species Lithobates septentrionalis. The sequence goes on along the minus strand of JBBDGP010001243.1, from coordinate 2,090,607 downwards.
GGAGGAGACTGGTCGGTGTTTCTCTGTGATGGGAACACACGGATCGGTCTCCTCACCTGACAGGACGTGGATCTGTGTGTTTACACACACAGATTCATGGTTCTGCTCAGTAAACGGGCAATCGCGGGTCCCCGAGTGCCGGTGGCGCACGCTCTCCACAATGCAGGGAATCCCAGGACGTCATATGACGCCCCCGCCCGGAGGGACGTAGGGTTCCTGCGGGCGTCATTTGACAATAGAGCGGTAGGGAAGTGGTTACAAGGGGGAAAAAAAGCACTGGACTGCATCAAAAACGCATCAAGAACGCGCATGCAGAAAAGCATCTGGAACACATCCGGGCTGCGTTTCTATGGTGTGAACTGGCCCTCAAACTTGTAAATAAAAAGTACCAGAAAAGGCCTGGTCTTCAAGTGGGGAGAGGTAAACCCTACATGGATGATCTTTAGTTTGCTAAAACATTATGTATCATAACCAAACAGTCATTTTTTTTTTTAAAGTCATATTTTCACTTTTACACACCTTTCTCTGAATCTCAATGCTGCTGATCTTCTGCAGCCTCTTCATAGCCACTTCCAGCAACAGCTACAGGTCTGGGCATGCTTCCTGATGGTGACTACGGTGGAACAAAGGCCATGTGCCATGTGGGTCTGCATGGTCACTTATAGGCCCCTTTCACACTGGGGCGGTCTTCAGGCGCTTTAACGCTAGAAATAGCCTCTGCAAAGCACCTAAAAACCGCCTCCCATTTATTGCAGTGTGTCTTTTCACAGTGTGCTTGCGTGATGTTCCCAAAAAGTCCTGCCAGCAGCATCTTTGGGGCGGGTTGGGAGCGCTGTGTTTAGCCCTCCCAAAACGCCCTGCCCATTGGAATGAACAGGCAACGCTTTTAAAGCGCCTTAACCACTTCCCGACCAGCCGCCGCAGTTGTACTGCGGCAGAATGGCACGGCTGGGCGAACCAACATTATGTAACATCACTTCGCCCTGTGTGCTCGCCCCCGGAGCGGATGCGAGTGCCCGGCGGTCGTGATCACCGCCAGGCTCCCGCGATCGCTGCGGACACACTGAGAACCGGGATCTGTGTGTGTAAACACACAGTTTCCAGTTCTCTGAGGGGAGAAGAGACTGATCGTCTGTTCATACAGAGTATGAACAGTGATCTGTCATCTTCCCTACACAGTCCCCTCCCCCTTTCAGTTAGAACACACACTAGGGAACACAGTTAACCCCTTGATCGCCCCCTAGTGTTAACCCCTTCCCTGCCAGTGACATTTATACAGTAATCAATGCATTTTTATAGCACTGATCACTGTATAAATGCCAATGGTCCCAAAAATGTGTCAAAAGTGTCCGACGTGTCCACCATAATGTCACAGTCCCGATAAAAATCACAGATCGCCACCATTACTAGTAAAAAAAAAATAATAATAAAAATGCCATAAAACTATCCCCTATTTTGTAGACACTATAACTTTTTCGCAAACCAATCAATATACATTTATTGTGATTTTTTTTTTTTTTTTACCAAAAATATGTAGAAGAAAACATATCGGCCTAAACTAATTAAAAAAAATTGTTTGCTGTTTTTTGTTTATAGCGCAAAAAATAAAAACCGCAGATGTCTGTTTTATTCTTTGTTCATGGACTGAAATTTTCACTGGAACTCTGCTTTAGTTTTCCTTTTTATAATTTTTTTTTTCACTGTCACTGCCCAAGGCATGACAGATCGTGACTTCCTATTAGCTAGGAACCACAATCTGTCACTTCCTCTAGGTCAGTCCCCTCCCCCTACAGTTAGAAACACACATAGGGAATACATTTAACCCCTTGATCGCCCCCTAGTGTTAACCCCTTCCCTGCCAGTGACATTTATACAGTAATCAATGCATTTTTATAGCACTGATCGCTGTATAAATGGCAATGGTCCAGAAAATGTGTCAAAAGTGTCCGATGTGTCCACCATAATGTCGCAGTCCCGATAAAAATCACAGATCACCACCATTACTAGTAAAAAGAAAAAAATAATAATAAAAATGCTATAAATCTATCCCCTATTTTGTAGGTGCTATAACTTTTGCGCAAACCAATCAATATACGCTTATTACGATTTTTTTTACCAAAAATATATGGAGAAGAATACATATTGGCCTTAACTGAGAAAAAAAGTAGCTTAAAAAAAAAAAAAAAGAAGAAAAAAAAAAGGGGGATATTCATTATAGCAAAAAGTACAAAATATTGTGTTTTTTTCAAAATTGTCGCTCTTTTTTTATTTATAGCACAAGAAAATAAAAACCGCAGAGGTGATCAAATACCACCAAAATAAAGCTCTATTTGTGGGAAAAAAAAGGACGTCCATTTTGTTTGGGTGCAACGCCGCACAACCGCGCAATTGTCAGTTAAAGCGACGCAGTGCCGAATCGCAAAAAGTTCTCTGGTCAGGAAGGGGGTAAAATGTTCCGGGGCTGAAGTGGTTAAAAGCGTTTTGAAAGCGCTGCAAAACTGGAGTTTTTAACCCTTTTTTTGGCTTAAAAGTGCCCCACTAGAGGGCGAAAAGTGTTGCAAAAGCGCCACTTAAACAGCGCTAAAGCGCCGCTAAAACGAGCGGCGCTTTAGCACTAACGGCTGGCGCTTTCAGTGTGATAGCAGCCTTAAGCCCCGTACACATGTTTTCCGATTATCGTACGACAGATCGTTTGCATTTTGTTGCATAAAACTAATATCGAATACAACAGTGCATAATGTGTGCAAAATGTGTGTAAGATTTTTGTCGTACAATTCTGGAAAAATCTTGCGCTGTGCATAGCTACATATTTTAAATGATGTCAAATACGTGCGACCCCTGTGCCCTCCAGGTTTATTTTCGTGTTTCCAATCATGCGTGGTGTTTGTCGAACGACTTTTAGCGGACGCATACTGTACCGGATACACGATTGTCGCATGATGGGCTGTCGTCCGAGCAAAGTTTTCCTGTTTGTTCCTTTGGATTGGGTTGGACGGATTGTCGTGATCGGCTGTCGAAAGCTGCGTACTAACGATCAGATTATGGAATGATCTGTCCGAAAGCAACTTTTATTGTCCGATAATCGGAAGCATTAGGCTTTTTGGACACGGGAGTAAAAAGGATCTCTTTTTTACTGATCTGAACACAGTGCGTTGTTGTCTATAGAACAATACACACAGCTGCGTAAAGATCAGTAATACAGCGATGAGTTCAGAGCTGTAAAATAAAAAGAGAAAAGTTGACATTTGGGTGCAGTAATGTACGCACATACACACGTATTGCAAAACTGGTAACTAGAAGAGGCTGAAGAAGAATCTTATGCATGAATACGCACATATACGGCGTTCCACACATTTATGCAAGGACTTTACGGTTCCATTTTACTGGCCCCTATATATGTATAAAACAAAGGATGTGGCCTTTGAACTGAAAAGCTTATGCCGCGTACACACGGTCGGACTTTTCGGCTGCAAAAGTCCGACAGCCTGTCCGACAGACTTTCGACGGACATTTGGCGGACTTTTGGCGGACTTGCGGCAGACTTTCTAACGAACGGACTTGCCTACATACGATCACACAAAAGTCCGACGGATTCGTACGTGATGACGTACACCGGACTAAAATAAGGAAGTTGATAGCCAGTAGCCAATAGCTGCCCTAGCGTCGGTTTTTGTCTGTCGGACTAGCACACAGACGAGCGGATTTCTGGGTCCGGCGGAGTTACGACGTAAAGATTTGAAGCATGTTTCAAATCTAAAGTCCATCAGATTTGCGGCTGGAAAAGTCCGGGGAAGCCCACACACGATCGGATTGTCAGCCAGCTTTAGTCCGTCGGCGTCCGTCGGACTTTTGTAGGCGAAAAGTCCGACCGTGTGTTCATCTTAATATCACTTCCCACCTTTCCGTAGGCCGTGTACCCTTTTTTTTTTCTTTTACCTGCATCATTTGAATTTATGCGGCAATAGCCGTGAAAAGCGCGGCCGGGGTTATTACCAGACGGGTTAATTGGGGGCTAGTTGACCTCGGTGAGATTGGCCTGTGCACTCTCTGGGAGATTACAGAGAACAGTCATTTGCAGCCAGCAAGGTGATGTGTTTGGGGAAAGTGCCGTATTACCGGCTTGAATGAAAATATGAGTTCTGGAAGCTGCATTTTTATTTTCCATTTCATCATTTCTATTATTATGTTTCTGTTTTCAGCAGGTTGGAATATTAAAGCAGCACGGAACAGGCAGAGAGCAAGAAATAAGAGATCTGAGGGAAATTACCAGGCAGCCCTTTTCCTTGCACATTCAGAGCAGCGCCGGCTGCAGATAGAGAAATATGTGTGTCTGTAAGATTGGATTGTGCAGTGAACAGTGGCAAGAAGTGAACAGTAATAAATCATGGCGCCGTGAGACAGTGAGAGAAGCGCCTGCAAAAAACCCCTGCCGGAATCAGGCTGAAGGTGACCTTACTGCAAGCAGAGACATAATACAATCAACACGTATTTAGATAAACAACAACGGCGCCACGCCACCACCAGCAATCTCACCGCATTTACATGGAACTCATACATACCATATATATATAAATATATACCTGTGTGTGTATATATATATATATATGAAATAACACAGATTTAAGAAATATAAAAAAAAAACAAAAGTATGGTTATACTTATATGTTTTACAGATTTTTTTTCTGATTTACGTAAAGTGGTTGTAAAGGCTAAAGTTTTTTTTTAACCCTAGTGCATTCTCTACATTAAAGCGTTTGTTAACCCCCCCCCTCCCCAAAAAAAAAAAAAGACATGTGCATTTGTTTTTGTTCGAATGCATTTTCGTCCGAATTTCGGGTATTTTCAATATCGTTTTAACAAACGATAACGAACGTGCAGAATCCGAAAACCAAAAGATCCGACATAAACAAATGCTTTATTTTCGTTTTCGTTGCGACAACAGTTCGATATAGTTGGAGATTTGACATGACGCTGACAATAGCGATCTGTGTCCATCGAACCTGTGGTCGAATGTGCCTAACCTTAGCTCTATTAGTCCAAGATTATTCTACATAGAGAGAAAAGATTCAACATTATAGAGACAATAGCAAAAAAGGTCGAATGTGCCTAACCTACCCTGTTTCCCCGAAAATAAGACCTAGCGTGATTGTCAGTGATGGCTGCAATATAAGCCCTACCCCCCAAATAAGCCCTACCCTGTTTCCCCGAAAATAAGCCCTACCCTGAAAATAAGACCTACAAGGACTTTAACTAGGGATTATTTGGGGGGGTAGGGCTTATATTGCAGCCATCACCGACAATCACGCTAGGTCTTATTTTCGGGGAAACAGGGTAACTCTATTAGTCCAAGATTATTTGACATAGAGAGAAAAGATTCAACATGAAGATTCGACGAAGCAGTCGTTGCGAGCGGACATTTACGGTCAAATGCTCCGCCCATAGGCTATAGAAGAATTCTAATGTTGGTTGACTAGTAATAATAATTAATAAATATAATTATTACTAGTATCATACAACATTAGAATTGTACTATAGCTTGTAGGCGGAACATTCGACCAGAAATGTACGATTGCGGCGTCGTACAGTTGAGCTGCTCCGTCGAATCTTCTTAGAACATTCGACAGACACCATAAGCCTTCAATGACAGATTCCACCTTAATTATTTTGGATTTTCGGACTAATGCATTTTATAACGAAACTAGATAAATAAAGACTAATTTCGGGAGTAACTAAATAAATTTATTTTTCGGATGAAAACGAAATTCCGAAATGAAATATTTCAGTGTGCACATGTCTATTCCCTTAAAGCATGGTATACAGCACAGTGCGTGTGCTGTGTCATTTGGCCCCCTGTAACACCTGAAATACCTGGCTGATCGTCCTCCCCCTGTAAACTGTGTATATAGTGCAGGCGTGTGTAATGTACAATATAGTGTATATGTAGTGTGTAATGTTTGGTGGGGAGCCTCCCAGTGTAATTTTGGGGGTGGGGGGGTCTCCTGGTGTAGTACGGGGGGGGGGGGGGACAGGGAAGTCATCTTGTAAGGCATTGTCTGAGGATAGTTAAGCTGTGCATGATACATGAGCCTAAGTATGTATATGTATTGTATGGGGAGGGTAGGGTTGCCACTATTTCTTCAATCCAAACCCGAACACTTTAGCGGTCTGGAGCACCTTTGGGTGCCCCGAGGAAAGTAGTGATGCGGTGCACATAGCGTGCCTCAGCAAAATGTGGGTGTGGCCAAATTGCCCTTGCTGACGGCAACAGATTTGTGTGTGACTATCTTGGTTACTTGGGGAGCCAGAGCCCAGTCTGAATAATGTATCCGGGTTTCAGTCCACCTGAAACACCTGACCAATGATTCAAAACCCGGACTGTCCGGGTGAATCCCGGACAGGTGGCAACCCTAGCCCTGCAGTTCCCTGGGGCATGTGACATATCCCAGGAGGCTGGAGGTGGGGAATAGGGCGGGGAAAGTGGCCTCATTGTCACTGTGGTGAGGTTTGTGGAAGTGGGACACCCCCCCCCCCCAACCTCCAAAAAAAAACCTGGAACTTAGTTACAGGCTGGGGAGGGAGCTAATAAGCCATACTTAACTTTTTGAGTTATCCACTTAAAAAAAAAGAGCAAAGAACAGCATCTATAAGCAATCTGGATTTCCATCACTGGAGCCTGCAGATACATTCCCCTCCAATAGGATCACACAGATGTTGATTTACTGCTCCCAACATGGATTCAAATATTTATATAAATTGTAAATAGGCTTAAATGAGATGATTTCATTTTTTTTATAATGGTGAGGGAAAATCTAAAGCTGCTTTTCTACATCTGCTGCCTGCGGGCACATGTCCTCTGTGCCCAATGGTGAATCCGGCCCTGTGCATAGGCATTTAATCAGAATCCATCTTGTACTGGTGTGACTTCAGTAAGAAAAGCCAAATGGTTTTGTTTTTAAATATAAATAATTAGAAAAAAAAATGGTGTTTCATCTGTGTAACCTGGATCCCACAAACAATAATGTACCAAAGAAAAAGGGGTATTCTAAATCACAATTTACTACTGATATTCAATAGTAAATGTTTCTTAATAAAAATAGTGTGGGTCCTTCCTAGAGACTGAAAGCATCAAGCAGGGATTCGGGGATTTATGGTCACTCTAGGTCAGTATTTCTTGCTCTTTAATCACCCTCTAATCTATCTTTTAGCTCCGAATATATTGGATATAGTTGCTAATATGCATTGGGGGTTATTTACTAAAGGCAAATCAACTTTGCACTACAAGTGCACTTTGAAGTGCAGTCGCTGTAGATCTGAGGGGGACATGCAAGGAAAATAAAAAAAACAGCATTTTAGCTTGCACATGATTGGATGATAAAATCAGCAGAGCTTCCCCTCATTTCAAGATCTTCCTCCTCACATCTACAGCAAGTGCACTTGTAGTGCAGAGTGGATTTGCCTATAGTAAATCAACCCCATTGTCTTATAGAACTGGTGCACAGAGACTTGTTTTCCACTAAGTTTGGACTCTTTATCAATATAAGACCAGCACTGGTCTGATCTGTGCATTAAACTATCTGCCTAGAGGGACCTTATCAATTTAAACTAAGTTAGTATTTGTATCCTTCCCTATACATATGGAAACATGCTCTATAGTTGGATATATATATAAAAATAAATATATAGATATATATATCTCTCTATATATATATAGAGAGAGATATATATCTCTCTCTATATATAGATATATATAGAGATATATATCGATATATATATCTCTATATATATATATATGGATGACTACCGCTTTGGATTTATGTACCCATTATTATGATTTAAAGTGGTGTTCCGGCCGAAATTATACTTTTTAAAATAAAAATACCCCTATAATACACAAGCTTAATGTATTCTAGTAAAGTTAGTCTGTAAACTTATGTTTGTTAGTTTATAGCAGTAGTTTGTTATTTTATAAACTTACAGCAGGCCGTGGCCATCTTAAGTGTGGGCATCTGAAGCCAGACTGTATTTCTTCCTGGATCTCATGCTTGCAGATCTTGCACATGCTCAGTGCAGCACAAGCAGTGTAATAGGCTTCAGGTCAGGTTTCCATAGCAACGGCAGTTTCAGAGGAAGTTGCCGCCCCTTCCCAGAAGGCATTGCAAACAGGAAATGATGCGATGGACCACGGCCAGGGAGGAGGAAGTGAAAAATGAATACAGCAGATATACAGTAGGTGCTGAGGAAAAAAATTAAAAAATATTGAATTTGTTTACAGTGCACAGTTTAGTGAGGGATGCTGAAGAGTTGTAAAAGTGGGTGGAACTCCACTTTAATAAGTGAATTGGTCTGCACCCCTCAACATAAGAGTGAGCGTCCCTGAACTCCCTTCCATTTCACTTGAATGTGTGTATTTGACAATTTTGATGAATTAGCACTAGATGTAATATTGTTAAATTTGAAGATATAAATTTTATAGAAACTTGTAATGACTTGTGAATAATTAAGATTTATCCTTACAATGATATAGGATCTCCTGAGGAAGCTAAGTCTAGCGAAACGCGTAGAGATCAAGATCTTTGTTTGGATCCTCCTTCATCCAGCCCATTGATACCTGTATATCCCTTTGAATACTCAATCTTCGATATTCATGTATCGCATGTAAATGTCTGGGCAAGATATTTTAGTTATGGATATAGGAGTTCAGTATATCCCTTATGGGATGTTGTCACACATCCTATATGGATGTTAAAAGTTTTTTTAAAAATGTTTTAATGTATGCTTAATAAACTTTGTATATTGTTTTACTATACTCTAGTGCTTTTTTCCTTTACATTGGGGTTATGAGTGACAACCTTTAAAGTCCTTTCTTTCTCTAACTTTACAGAGGTATTGTACATCAAGCAGGGATTTATGCACCTTGTGAGATAAAATAAGTCTGGCCATTGGGGTGGAGAGGCTCATTAGTGAGTATAACTGTCCCATATAAGCTTTTTTATTGACGTTTAATTATTGAAGGTTACCCAAATTCTTGGTGATAACTACAATTAGAGCCCTTGCACACTGGGGCGGGGGCGGCGTCGGCGGTAAAACGCCGCTATTATTAGCGGCGTTTTACCGCCGGTATGCGGCCGCTAGCGGGGCGGTTTTACCCCCCGAGAAGGGGTTAAATACCACCGCAAAGCGCCTCTGCAGAGGGCAGGAGCGGTAAAGGAGCGGTATACACACCGCTCCTTCACCGCTCCGAAGATGCTGCTGGCAGGACTTTTTTTACCGTCCTGCCAGTGCATCGCTCCAGTGTGCAAGCCCTCGGGTCTTTCACACTGGAATGCAAGGAGCGGCACTTTCGGGGCGGTTTGCAGGCGCTATTATTAGCGCAATAGCGCCTGCAAACCGCCCCAGTGTGCAAGGGCTCTTATTGTCAATATCCTTCTTGATAAATGGGTTAGATTAGACTCCACAATGTTCGGGTGCAGTAGGGTCTCATTCCCTCAGTCTGCTCTGTTGATATGTTGTTTGATAGTTATTAATATTCAAAAAAGTAATCAGTTCATCCACATATTTCTTAAGCATTTAAAAATCAAGTTGGAAATACTGTCAGTTCATCATCATAATGCACTTTTATACATCTGGGAAGGCCATATTGCATCAGAAAAGTAACATGGGATAAATTGCCATACCAGCAGTCTATATATATATACAGTACAACACTCATATACAGAGGGATACAGAAACATATTTGGGGCAAACAACATATCAACAGAGCCCCTACTGCACCCCAACATTGTGGAGTCTAATCTAACCCATTTATCAAGAAGGATATTGACAATAATTGTAGTTATCACCAAGAATTTGGATAACCTTCAATAATTAAACGTCAATAAAAAAGCTTATATGGGTCAGTAGCCAGTGGCGGCTGGTGCTCATTATTTTTTTGGGGGGACGGCAAACTAGCGGGTGGGAATGCGGCGATTGATTCCCCCCACGACCCCCCCTGCGGGAGAGGGATGGGAAGACGGCGATCAGAGGCCTTACCTTAGGGCTGGGGTGCCCAACCGATGGCCCGCGGCGCCCTCCGATGTGGCCCGCCATGTCTTGCTCTGAGATGGTGGGTCGGCAAGCCCAGATCGCGGGATCCCGACCCGCCATCTCCAAGCATTAGTGCGAAGAACGAAGCCGCCGCTAGAGGAAGCAGAGCCGATGCTTCCTGTATAGCGCCGGCTCCTTCACAGGCGGAGTGATACCAAATGTACTCCGCCTGTGACAGGAAGCATCGGCTCTGCTCTCTACTGCAGCTGCATGCTTCTGTCACAGTTATGCTCAGGGATGGCGGATCGGGACACAGGAACCCGCGATCTGGGACAGCAGCCACCAGTACCAATACCAGCCACCAGTACCAGTACCAACCAACAGTACCAGTACCAACCAGCAGTACAAGTACCAGCCAGCAGTACCAGTACCAGCCAGCAGTACCAGTACCAACCAGCAGTACCAATACCAGCCAGTAGTACCAGTACCAGCCAGCAGTACCAGTACCAACCAGCAGTACCAGTACCAACTAGCAGTACCAGTACAAGCCAGTAGTACCAGTACCAACAGTACCAATAACCGTACCAGCCAGCAGTAGCAGTACCAGTACCAACCAGCAGTACCAGTACCAGCCAGTAGTACAAGTCATCAGTACCAGTACATGCCAGTAGTACCTGCCAGCAGTACCAGTACCCACCATCCATACCAGTCATCAGTACCAGCCAGCAGTATAAACCAGCAGTACCAGCACCAGCCAGAAGTACCCGCCAGCAGTACCAGTACCCACCATTCCTACCAGCCAGCAGTATAAACCAGCAGTACCAGTACCAGCCATCAGTACCCACCAGCAGTACCAGTACCAGCCACCAGTATCAGTACCAGCCAGCAGTACCCACCAGCAGTCCCAGTAAAAGCCAGCAGTACCAGTACCCGCCAGCAGTACCAGTCATTAGTACCAGTACCAGCCAGCAGTACCAGTACCCACCAGCAGTACTAGCCAGCAGTACCAATCAGCAGTACCAACCAACAGTACCAGTACCAACTAGCAGTACCAGTACAAGCCAGTAGTACCAGTACCAACAGTACCAATAACTGTACCAGCCAGCAGTAGCAGTACCAACCAGCAGTACCAGTACCAGCCAGTCATCAGTACCAGTACATGCCAGAAGTACCTGCCAGCAGTACCAGTACCCACCATCCGTACCAGTCATCAGTACCAGCCAGCAGTATAAACCAGCAGTACCAGCACCAGCCAGAAGTACGCGCCAGCAGTACCAGTACCCACCATTCGTACCAGCCAGCAGTATAAACCAGCAGTACCAGTACCAGCCAGCAGTACCCACCAGCAGTACCAGTACCAGCCACCAGTATCAGTACCAGCCAGCAGTACCCACCAGCAGTCCCAGTAAAAGCCAGCAGTACCAGTATCCGCCAGCAGTACCAGTCATCAGTATCAGTATCAGCCAGCAGTACCAGTACCCACCAGCAGTACTAGCCAGCAGTACCAGTCAGCAGTACCAGCCAGCAGTGCCAGTACCCAGCAGTACTAGCCAGCAGTACCAGTCAGCAGTACCAGCCAGCAGTACCAGTACCAGCCAGCAGTACCAGCCAGCAGTACCAGCACCTGTCAGCAGTACCCACCGGCAGTACCAGCCAGCTGCAGGAATCCTGAGGAAGAAGTAAAGATTGAGGTCAGTTGAGGAACAGATAAACCGCTGTGCATCAGTGTGAAAGCAGCCTTAGGCCCCTTTCACATGATCAGTCCGATCGGGTCCGCCTGTCTGTTTTTCAGGTGGACTCAAACGTTCACCATTCCATTCATTCACCTCCATTCACCTCTATAGAGCGGCAGATGTAAACAGACTCGTGTACGCCCGCCTATCTGCAATCCGATCTCCTTAAAAAAAAAACAGAAGGGGATCTGCCCCCTTCTGTCTGGGCGGATCGGAGGGCCCTTAGGGTACAGCGGGAGTGGACACAGACCTGCTATCCCCCCTTTACGCTCATTGTGGCCCGCGACCGGTTACCAAGTCGATAAAGTGGCCCTCTTTTCTTAAAAGGTTGGGCACCCCTGCCTTATGGGGAAGGAAGAGCTGGGACATTGATTTTCTTCTCAGTCGAACAGGAAATGGGTCCTGAGACCCGATTGGCCAAGCCTGGCCAATCGGGTCTCAGAACCCGCTTCCTGATTAGCCGGGAGGAGAATCAGAAGACAATAGCAAATATTAATTTGCTATTGTCGCACAATTGAGTGGGCTCAGAGTACAGTGCTCTGCTCCCCAAGCCCACCCTTTTTTGAAGCCAATTAGAGCCTCAGGCCTTAATCAAGTGCTTCAAAAAAAGAAAAACCCCATTGAAATCCATGCATCCGACGCCCTGCATGTAGATTAGGGGCCGGGCGCATGGATTAGGGAGGCGGCGCTCCTTATGGACGGGCCGCCATTGAATTTCAGGTTGCAGGAAAGCAAATTGCTCAATTCCCCCATTCAGTGTTGTTGGGTGAATGCCTTCCACAGCGTTATTATGTTCTGCCGGCAGGGGGATTGCGGGGAGCCTGCCCATAGATGGATCGAATCTCAGCCGGTCCCTGCTGAACCAGCCGAAATTCGATCCATGTATGGCTTAAACTGAATTCCAACTGCTGATCATTGCACAATCGTGCATCATAATTCATCATAATTCATCATAATTCATCCATCACTACAGAGCACAGGCTCATACTGTGACAAATTTGCATCTGATCTGGTACTTGTGGACCCACAAAGGCAATTATTCGCTAACACTTCCACAAAGTTGCAAGGCTGTTTTGTCACTTGTCACAAACATATGGTCTGGTGTTTTCTCCTTGATACACAGGACTGGAAGCTATAGGTGTGACCACATCCCATCTGCTGATTAATATAGCTTCATGGCCGCTTCCTATCCAGTCTCCCAATCTACCTCTCTATCTTAAGGGGAACTTCACACTCTCAATCAACATTGGTTATTTTTAATTCTTATCCTGCTAGCATTAGTAAATAGATAGGAAAGTATATCATATTTACTTGTTTTAAACTTTTTTTTTTACATTTCTTCAGTTACTTCCTGGTTTCTGGGCTAGGCAAATTATGTCATGCATATCAGGAATCTTCAGGAGAGAAGGAGGGGTTTTCTCAGCTAAGCACACCCTCCTGTCTGCATGCCTGAGCTAAGGGCAACTGGATTCCAGGAAGTAGGTGCTACATGAATCATCTGCCCTTACTCAAGATGGTCATGGCCATAAATGCTAGGGGGGTGTTTTTCAAATTCATTTCTAAGCAAAGCATTGAGACATGGATAGATGGGGCAGTTTGCTTTGAATATTAAAAATGAAATAAATAGCATTTTTGGTTTGTGTTGTTCGGCTGCAGTGTAGTTCCTCTTTAAATCGTACTCAGTCTGCCATCCTATTCCATCACTCTGGTGTTCCTACACCCCAGTGCTGCAAGAGACCCCCATCCCTAGGGTTCCTATCATCTCATTGCGCTCATTGACCTTTGTACACTCCTGTAATGCCACTTTCTCCAGTAACCCTTGCATTTTGTACCTCTGGTGACCCCTGTGTCCCCCCAGTGTCTTTAAGTCCAGTGGCCCTGAGTTCCATGTGTCCCTGAGTTCCCACCCCTTTGTTTATCAACCTTGGCCCTGCATCTGACCACACTTTGTCTGCTGCCTGCCCTGACCTTTGGCTTGTGCCTGTTTCTGATATGGTTCTTTCCCTGGTCAACAGCCATCTGCATGGGTGTGGTCGAGGGTCACAACCTGGGAGCGGCCCCACAGCAAACCCCATTGCCCATTGCGAAGGGAGCTGGTAAATACCAGGCAGCATCTTAAACTCAGCTCCCCAACCCTTTTTAGGGCTTACACCTCAACCACTTGTGCGGGTGGCTCAGGGGGTCCACAATCCCACTAACTAGTAACACATACACATACCTCCCAACTTTTTGAGATGGGAATGAGGGACACTTAGTAGCAAAAGTATGTAGGCATAGGACACGCCCCCTGCCACGCTCCCTTATCCTCCCTGGCGGTATGATTATTTTATATTTTTGATGCCGAAAGCGGTACAATTATTTTGCATGGAAATTTGGCGTTTTATATTATAGGCCTGTAATTCTTAGGAATAACTCACTTAAATCTGTCCAAACCAGAGTCTAGTAGAAATCCCAGGTATGATAAAGTTTGAAACACGAAATCATAAATTATAATATAAATAACTATAAATAATTATACCAAATAATAATATAATAATATTAAAAATGATTCAATAATGTAATCAAATCAAAAACACTGAAATTTGCTCAGTTGCAGAATTGTCGCTGTCATTACTTTTCAGTGTTTGATGACGGATCTCCCCACAAATCACTATCGCTCAATTCTGCAAGTGATTCTAATGTATTATTGCTGTTTTCTAGCTGGTCTAAAACCACTTTTGATGTAAAGGGACGGTTTTGGTTGCTATGGACAATCTCCAGTTTCCAGGCAGAAAGTACAGTTTTTATAATATAAAACTGCATGCAGGACACTGGAGAAACCACTAGGGACAAAAGGGAGGTGAAATAATTACATACAGTAATGTAATCTGTAAGATTACATTATACTGTATGTATTGTGTGTGTTTCACTTTTTGAATTTGGCGCCGTTCTTTGTCCCCGTGCATCGCAACGCTCGCAAGGAACGGAGGTCAGCTCCGTAATGAATCGAGCGGAGGATGAGCCGCTCACACAGCGGGGAGACATCGCAGGATCCTGGGGACAAGGTAGGTAACTGTACCTGGATCCTGCAATGCAATCCCGAGTCTGGCTCGGGGTTACCGCTTTTGGTTCTGAAATTCCACCCCCAGCCAGACTCGGGAATACCGCCAGGGAGGTTAAAGGAGAATTAACTTAAAATGAAAGATTAGTTAAACCCACAAGGGCTTTTTTTTAAACTCTACTATTCCTTTTATTGGCTATTGAAATTTACAAATGCAGCAATTTGGAAATTGAATGAAAGGTTTAGCACTGAGAAACACTTTTTGAAAGATAAATTGTGCTTTTTCTTTACAACTATATAGATCAGACCAAAATGAGGGACAAATGAGGAGGAAAGAGGGACATTGCTTCAAATCAGGGATAGTCCCTCGAAATCAGGGACAGTTGGGAGCTGTGTATACATCTTGTTTACCTGTCCAGTCCATTTTGTCCTTTGATGAGATAGTGACATACCATCTACCGGGACACACCGCATGCGCTCAATGTTCCCAGCATTGACCACACTTTTGTTTGGCTGTGAATAGATATGTGCTGTACCATGTATTACCTTTGCTGCGTCATTTCATATTCAAGGAGGAGAGTCGAAATTTTACCATTGCTGTTTTCATTAAATGTAGATTTTTTTACTCCGTGCCAATAGTAGTGTACTGTAAGTCGCATGATAGGTCTGCTTTAATATTTCCTGGGTGAAAACCTTCATGAAGAGTCTTACTAATTAAATAAATGGATATATCTATATTTTGCATAGCATAGAAAAGCCGGTAGATCAAGTGTAGGAAAACAAGCTTGCACAGTACAATGCAGCAGACACTTACAGTACAACAGTGAGCACTTAACTATTATAAACTGGTACAGGTAATGTGCAAGATTCATGATATGATTATTTCTAGTCTCAATTTATGTGTTTTTTATTTTATTTTTTTCTTGTGTAATATTTGCATACACCTATATCACTGAATATAGTTCAGAGTGAGATCCATAGATATTTTCTGGATTCCTGCGCTCTTGCAAACTCACTACTTGATGTGGACACATAAGGGTTCGTTTACTAAAGCTAGATAGGGCAAAATTCTGCATAGAAACCAATCAGCTTGTTTCTATGCAGAACTGTGACTAATTGTGTCACCATTTTATGACCTTTAATAAAACTTTGATGCTGCAAAATCTATTTTGATTGGGCCATATTGCACTTCAGCTGAATTATTTTATGAACAGCAGATAATCTAAATAGTGTGATGACAGGTGCCGTCAAACCCAATCCAGAACTAATTGGAATGCCTGATTAATGAAATTACATGTAAACCTGAAACGTATTATTTTTAGTTTTGGATAGTGTAGGGTGTTTTGCCCACCAGGCCTTTATTCAATTACTTGTGTTTATGTGCTTAACCACTTCAACCCCGGGAGATTTTACCCCCTTCCTGGCCAGAGCATTTTTGGCGATTCGGCACTGCGTCGCTTTAGCTGACAATTGCGCGGTCGTGCGACGTTGTACCCAAACAAAATTGACATACTTTTTTTTCCCCACAAATAGAGCTTTCTTTTGGTGGTATTTGATCACCTGCGCTATAAACAAAAAAAAGAGCGTCAGTTTTGAAAAAAATGCAATATTTTTTACTTTTTGCTATAATAAATATCCCCCAAAAATATATATAAAAAACTATTTTCTTCCTCAGTTTAGGCCGATATGTATTCTTCTACATATTTTTGGTAAAAAAATCGCAATAAACGTTTGGTAAAAAATCGCAATAAACGTTTGGTAAAAAAAACGCAATAAATGATTGGTTTGCGCAAAAGTTATAGCGTCCACAAAATAAGCATTTTTATTATTATTTTTTTTTATTAGCAGTGGCGGCGATCTGCGATTTTTATCGGGACTGTGACATTATAGCGGACACATCTGAGACTTTTGACACTATTTGGGGACCATTTTCATTTATACAGCGATCAGTGCTATAAAAATGCATTGATTACTGTGTAAATTACACTGGCAGGGAAGGGGTTAAAAACTAGGGGGCGATGAAAGGGTTAAATGTGTACTAGGGAGTGATTCGAACTGTGGGGTGGAGGGGCTTCAACTCACATGACAGCGATCACTGCTCCCGATTACAGGGAGCAGTGATCTCTGTCATGACACAAGGCAGAACGGGAAAATGCCTTGTTTACATAGGCAATTCCCCGTTCTGCGGCTCCGTGACACGATCCCCGGGTGACGCAATCGCCTGCTATGCCCGCCTCTTTAAGGGGACATACAGGTACGCCCATTTGCCCACCGCTGCCATTGTGCCGACGTATATCGGCATGCAGTGGTCGGCAAGTGGTTAAGGAGGAACTGCAGGCTGCTCACATAATTTGTAATAAAAACATCTTTGCCATTCTGAAACTTCCCTTCAACAGCTTTGCAGCTTTATTTTATATATACTGTGATTCTGTACTTGCCAAATATGCTGCAGAAATCTCCCTCTACTAAGTCTGGCTGCAACCATTTTAACTGTGGGCAGCTGAAGCTGCTGCTGCATGTTCACTCTCTGGATTTACACAGACACACAGAGGCACACCTCCAGCTCTGCAGCTCTGATTGGCACTCTCATGCCTCGTTCCCCTCCCTTCCTGGTAAACTCTCATGAGAGTGAGAGAGAGAGCTGTACATGATGTCAAACCTAGGCATTTTTCCAGACAAGAGACAGAAAGTGGGCTGTATAAGATGCTTCCTGCAGAAAAAAGGTTTTACTATCCAAAGTTAAAACAACAAGGGCAGAAGATTTAATAGTTGGAAAGATGAAAAAACGAATGAAGTTTCACTTTAACCACTTAAGGACCAGCCTCGTTTTGGATTTTAGGTGTTTACATGTTTAAAACAGGTTTTTTTGCTAGAAAATTACTTAGAACCCCCAAACATTATTATTATTGTTTTTTTTTCTAACACCCTAGAGAATAAAATGGCGGTCATTGCAATACTTTTTTTTTGCACCGTATTTCGCAGCGGTCTTATAAGTGCACTTTTTTTTGGAAAAAAATCACTTTTTTGAATAAAAAAATAAGACAACAGTAAAGTTAGCCCAATTTTTTTTATATTGTGAAATATAATGTTACGCCAAGTAAATTGATACCCAACATGTCACGCTTCAAAATTGCGCCCGCTCGTGGAATGGCATCAAACTTTTACCCTTAAAAATCTCCATAGGCGACGTTTAAAAAATTCTACAGGTTGCATGTTTTGTGATACAGAGGAGGTCTAGGGCTAGAATTATTGCTCTCGCTCTCGCTCGGTCGTGGTGATACCTCACATGTGTGGTTTGACCACCGTTTTCATATGCGGGCGCTACTCACGTATGCGTTCGCTTCTGCGCGCGAGCTCGTCGGGACAGGACGCTTTAAAAAATTTTTTTTTTCTTATTTATTTTATTACATTACATTTATTTTTGCACTGTTTTTAAAAAAAAAAATTGGATCACTTTTATTCCTATTACAAGGAATGTAAACATCCCTTGTAAAAGAAAAAAGCATGACAGGTCCTCTTAAATATGAGATCTGGGGTCAAAAAGTCCTCAGATCTCATATTTGGACTAAGATGCAAAAAAAAAAAAAAAGTCGTTTGAAAAAAATTACATAAAAAAATATGCCTTTAAGACAAGTGGGCGGAGCTGACGTAATGACGTCGCTTAAGCCGTCCAATGGTATGGAGACAGATGGCGGCCATCTTAGCCTCACTCGTCTCCATACCCAGGCACTGAAAGGTCCCGATCGCCTCCGCCAGTAGAGTGGCAGGAGGGGGGGCACCTCTCCCGCCGCCGATAACGGTGATCTTGCGGCGATCCCGCCGCAGAGACCACCATTATCATACACAGAACCGGCTCCTGTGAAGATGGATACCTCGGTTGTGGCAGCAGCTGCTGCTGTTACCGAGATATCCCTTTTCAAAGTGCCGACGTATATGTACAGGAGCCGGTCGGTAAATAACATGTTGTTTTTTTCTTGATTTACACCAAGCTAGTTATGCAGAGCACAGGCGCCACCTACTGTTCCCTTTCTGGTATAGCTTTAGCTGTTTGTATTAGTTACATATTGTCATTTCTTAGAATGAGTTAATAAAGTTGATTGGAACTAGTGCATTCTGGGAGACTTCTCTAGAGGAAGTGAGTCAGCCACCATTTTAAGAGTCTTCAGCAAGGCATCTTTTTCAATCTCTCGCCATCACCTCTTAGCGAGCTTAAAAAGTAAGTTCTTGCTATCCCATTCTGTGTTATAGAGCATTGTTTCTTTATTATATGCAATATTGTACCGATTAATGTATGTTTTATCAACTTGTAGTTTCACCTGGCTCGTTCTAATACATTTAAGATCAAAGAAATATGGTATCTGAAATTTATGGAGCAGTAAGGTTTAGCTCTCTGTCCTACAGACAGAACATAGGGTAAGACCATGATCACCTGTTTTTCTGTGTCCCATTGGAGTTTTTTTTCCTCCACTTCCTGTCCCAGACACACAACATAATTAAATACAATAAAAAACAAAACAGTTTGGTTTTACTTACACTTTTACTGGAAAACCTGATGCCAATTACCCTCTGAGATGTCATTCTCCTGATAGATTACATACTTTTCAGTCATTGATCTTGCCTTTTTTGAAGAAATATAATGTGTGTATTCTTCATGTTTTAAGTAGTATATAAATTATATTGTACGTTGTATAAAATGTATTAAGGAGGAGAAATGGCAGCACACTAGTCTTCAAAGTAAATGCCTGTGCATGGGGTGTGTGTAAGAACAAGTCTGATCATTGGAGGAGAGCAGGCTGAGTTCACAGCATAACTATAGAAATGGACACTGTGTGCTCTACTAGTGTGGTCAGTTTTTAATAGGAAAGCAGAGGGGCTGGCAGGAACACCGGGGATTTCACATACAGGAAGCAATACAAGGAGAACAGGATGCCTTTTTCATACAAGTACATCAGGTACATATCAGGAATATGAAATTTTGGGTTGACATATTCTTTAATGCTTTCCAGCATACTGCAGCGCTGCTAAAATCAGGAAGTTCATGTAATTCCTTAATCGGAGTTAACTGTAATTGTCTGCAACAACAGAACACAGTCCACCTCACAGGATCAGTAGAAGGGCAGTAGGCATTATTCATGAAACAAAACAACAAAAACATTAGAAAATGTTTATACGCTTTAATATCACTGACCAACACCACATTTTTAATAAATTGAATAATACTCTCAGGGTGGATTTGATTTAAATCAAGTCGATTTAAATCACAATTTGGGTCAAATCACTAGTAAAAAGGCTTGATTAAAATCAACTCGATTTAAATCATAATTTTTAAAGGGCAACTGTCATCTCTGTCCTGCAGAGGTTCCTCCTTTGACCCGCTGTTGACTCACCGACAGTCCCATTCACTTTAATGGTATGGCTGGTGATGCGGCAGGGACACAACAAGGTGAGGGACGTGGCGGTGAGTGGATGCCCGCTAACAGGCGCTGCCATGATGGATCTGAAATGACAGGTGCTCTTTAAATGTAAATGTAAATGTAAGTACTTATTCTTGCTGGTACAAAATGAAGGTTTCCTATTTATAATAATAAGCTGTCAGGTTAGTAAATATTTCCAAACTGGGTCTCTTTTACGGCCTGCTGCCATTTTGCTCCTCAAAGAAGGAATAAAGAACTGCAAACAATGTGCAGAAAGATCACAAAGTTTATAAGCTGCTTAGAAGGTTTCACTTTCATTTTTACTGCTTGCCCTTCCTCCTCACACTTAAAGCCTGGTACAGATGCATTTCTCTTCAATCATACAGTTTGTAGTGTACATAGATCTGCAAAACAATTGGATAAAGAAATATTCCTGAACTTAGTCTCATCTCATGGTTACTGTGAAATTGTGTGAATGCATCAATGCAGTGCATGTTATCTCAGCTTGCAGAGCTTGGATTCATTGAATGAGTTTACAAAGAATTTAAATATTGCAGAATATACAGCCTCTTGCTACATAACTAAGCTTAATTTCACGCTGAATAAACAAATTTATTAAACAAATAAAATAGGAAACTATATTTAGATTTTACTCCAAAATCATTTTATTAAAATAAACTTGATAAAAATAAAAAAAAATCCAATTTAAATAAAAAAAATCTGATTTAAATAAAAAAAATCCAATTTGTTTGATTTTCTTTGGTTTTTGTTTTTTTTAATCATCGATTTTTATCCACTCTGAATAGTCTACAAATGATGGTACACTCCAATAATTTAACATGTATAATCCTATTAAGTGTGCATTAATGTTTTAAGATAAAAAATTTTCAAGTACATTTTTAGTCTATCTATACAAGGGATATACTTCCCAGGATGGCCATTTTGCCGCCAACCCCTGGCAGCAATGATGACCGCCTCTTACGGAAGTGCTCCTTGTAAGCAAAGTTTCCAGCCCAGTCACTGTGCTGTGCTTGGTGATGCGGAGACTGCACTTTTCACAGGTTCTGTATCACTGAAGAGGCTCTGTGCCATGACAGGTGCAGCGGCTGGGCAGGGAGCTCAGTAACACAGAGCTTGTGTTTTTCCAGGCTCAGCATGATTGAGCTGAGGGGGCGCAATGTCTGGTATGGACACTCCGGCCTTTGTGCTGTCCTCCCACCCTGTCGCCATGAGTGGCACTTGAGGAAGCCTCCTCAATTGACCTCATGGGTGACATTGCCCTCAATGTAGCTATATTCCTGGGAAGTGTTACAGTGCAGATCTTGCTGGTGATATGAAAACTTTGTGTGGTGGACTGTAGATATCATTGGTTATGTCGATACTGGGGCATAATCTGTGTGTGCTGGAGGGCAAATCCCATAGATAGCTATGTGTGCTGGACGATGTGTGGGTGTGATGAGGGTCACATACTGAGAAGAGGACAATGCATGAAGAGGAGGTGGTATCTCAACAAATATGTAGTGCAAAGGCCTGTCTGATTGAATAAAAAAGGATCGGATAGTTTAGGTAGGTCCTCATATTACATCTAAAGTGTGTAGCACACCCCCTAAGGAGCTTCTGGTGAACTTGGTTCCTTACCCTCAGTTAAAGTGCACAAAACCAGGCACACATCATTTTCTCCACTCTCTCTCTGGATCAAATGCAGTCTGGGGGTGTTTTTTTAGGGTTTTAGTGTTACGTGAACTTGGATGGAGTGAAGAGAACATGGGATACCCCAGAATTGGTGAACTGAATTCCTTGAGGACCCTTCTTTATCTTTCTGAGCTGCACAAAATGTTCCACAGTCTCTCTAATAATGACAGGTGACTATGACTTCTCCCAAAGGACCAAAAGCTACTCACAGTGACTAAATTCACGCACTGGTGTCATCTACTCACAATGCCACAGGATCATCGGCTGCCTCCTTCCAATATCCACTGGGCACTCTTCAGTGAGGGAGACACAGACTCACACCACCATAGGACAGCTGGACACTTTTCCCCCAACTTCTTCCTGGCACTCTCCAGTGAGCTTCTCCACACCCAAAACGACTCTAGGACTAGGCTTTTACAAATAGGCCCCCAGCTAAAGCTCAAGCTGGGGCCTCAATGTTTCCTAGGTGGCACTTCCAGTGATCCTGCCCCAGAGGCAGATCCCCTGCACAGGGATTCTCTCCAGCAGGGTTGGACCCAGCAACTTCCCCCCTGCCTCAGGCCTCAGACAGTTTATCAGCTCTCCAGCCCCCTACTGGGCACACCTCTCCAGGGATTGGCTGGATTCCCCATTAATATATTGAGAGGGACCATTCTGTTCATCACCCCACTATGATTCTAGAATCTCCAAGAATACAGGGGAAAGTAATCAGAGCAGCAGCCTGTGAGACACTGAACAGGCCAGAACAATTAATCCCAGCTCCACTGATTACAGAGAAGCTAATCGTAAATTTACCAATCAACCTACCCAAACTAGGAGGGTGCTACAAGTGGATTGTACAGAAATTGTCTGGTCTGATTGTAACATATATGGTGAGCCTAACAGAAGTTTTATGACAGTAGAAATACTCTAATTAGTATGGTCGGGAAAGGATACCTGTTATACTCCTACCAGTGTCATATGTTGCTTTAAAAAACACACACAGAACACAGTGAAGAGCTAAACAGCTGTTTGCATAAAATATTAATTTTTGATTTTTTTTTTTTATACCCCAGGGATTTTTTAACACTGAATTCCAGGTAAGCAGCTAAAAAGAGAGATTAAATATATATATGAGAGCTCTTGTACTTGCCAAAGGATTACATAATTAGTTACATAGTTGGTGAGGTTGAAAAAAGACATTAGTCTATCCAGTTCAAGCTACGATGTGTGTGTGTTTATGTCAATAGTACGTTGTATATCCCTGTATGTTGTGGCCATTAAGATGCCCATCTAATAGTCTTTTGAAACGATCGATTCTCCCTGCTGATACCACTGCTTGTGGAAGAGAATTCCACATCCTTACCGCTCTGACAGTAAAGAATCCTCTACGCAGTTTAAGGTTAAATCGCTTCTCTTTCAGTTTTAGTGAATAACTGCGTGTCTTTTTAAATTCCCTTTCACTGAATATTTTTTCCCTATGCTAGGATCCCCAGTACGGTATTTGTACATCGATATCATATCCCCTCTCAAGCGTCTCCTCTCCAGAGAGAATAAGTTCAATGTTTGCAGTCTTTCCCCATAGCTGAGGTCCTCCATTCCTTTAATTAGCTTTGTTGCCCTTCTCTGGACCCTCTCCATTTCCAGTACATCCTTCCTGAGGACTGGTGCCCAGAACTGGACAGCATACTCCAGGTGAGGCCGGACCAGAGTCTTGTAGTGTGGGAGAATTACCAATTTATCTCTGGAGTGAATCCTCTTTTTAATGCATGCTAATATTCTGTTGGCTTTGCTTGTAGCAGCTTAGCATTACATGTCATTGCTGAGCCTGTCATCTACTAGGACCCCCAGGTCCTTTTCCATCCTAGATTCCCCCAGAGGTTCTCCCCCCAGTGAGTAACTTGCGTTGGTATTTTTGGCACCCAAATGCATTACCTTACATTTTTCAACATTAAACCTCATTTGCCACGTAGTTGCCCAACCCATTATTTAGTTCAGGTCTTCTTGTAAGGTTTCCACATCCTGCGCAGAAGTTCTTGCCCTTCTTAACTTTGTATTGTCTACAAATTTGTATTTATGTCCTTCCAGTCCTGAGACCTACACAGCTCTGCCACACAGTACAGTCCTGCTTGATAGGGGAGGGGCCTGAGCTTTCTCTGCTGCAGTTTCACCTTCACTTACAGCACTCCTTCCCACCACATCCTGTTTCTGAACTGTAAAAGAAGAAACACACTTATGAACTAATCTCTATGTCACTTTGATCTTTCCTCCTATCCTCTGCTCTTTGCACTATAGCAAACCTGATTGGCTCCTTGTGCTTCTTCTTCATCACCCTAGCTGAGCTCTGCTGTAGAGGGGATTGGAAGAGACTCATACCAGGGAAAACATCAGGTACGTACACTACCTGCATTAAATGATTACAGAGCTGAAATCATTTCTAGCTTTTATATCTGCCAGCAATTTAGCTTTAAACAATCTTTTAGCCCAAAATATGTGGTCAATGTCAGCTTTAAGCAGAAAAATGGTTAAACAGCCAACATGGCATTCAGCCTCAAGCTGCTTTGTTCTCCATATCCCAGATAACAACATACTTATTTTTAACCGAAAGACTCTGGAAACATCTGATATAATTTAAGACTTTCTCTAAGAAGAAGTAAAAGATGGCTGCCAACTCCTCCTTCGCCCCACCAAGAATCTGCCAGGATTACGGTTTTTACAGTCTAGTTCATTATTTCAAAACATGATGGTAGCAGCTGTTTCACAAAGGAGCAGCAAGGAATTCTTATCTCGTTTGTGCAGCGACTATTGTAAACGCTAATCCACCTGCTTAGCTAACCCCAATAACGCTATTAGTGCATGGCCTTTCCTATCTTCTACAGCACAAAATGTGCTACAATGTTCTCATTCACCATGGCCCATTCCAGAAATTTCACTTAGCAACCTGCATTGCGGGCATAGAGCTCATTCCATTGAGACCTGTCCAGTAGAGAAGGTCTGTTTTCACTAAGTACCAGTACATAGGGATCTAAGGAGCTGTACACGGCTAACTGTACAATATTTCATTAAAACTTCACTCTCACCAATGTCAGTTAAAGGGGAACTCCACTTTATACTGGATTTTTAGATGAAGGATAAAGAGCCCGAACTGCAGTACTGAAATAGCATACCTGGCTAAGAATGCCTAGCTCTGTTTCAGTTCTCCAGCCTCTTCGGCATTTAACACTTCTGTGCAGCTGCAGGCAGGTGCAGTTAGCCTTCCCGCCTCTAGGTGGCTCTGCACCATTATTGCATGGCAAGGGGAGTCTCATTAGGGAATTGAACCCTTCCATACAGTTCCTTGAGAGGAGAAGAGTTCTGATTGGACACTGATCTCTCGAGAGACTTCAGCGGCCATCTTGGGTGAGGGATGCAATTAAATAAGGGAGCCCAAGTCATTTTGGCTTGCTTCTGGTGAGTTTATGGTCAGGGACATGAACAGGCTTGTGAGGGACAATACAAAGTGTAGGGAAAGGTTTTGGTGGAGTAGAGACAGTTTAGTGCAGGCTCCTTGTTAATTGCTGATACTCTGGTGGTCAGAACGGAGACATGGAGCTGGTGTAAAAAGCTACATTTTTCTATATACATTTCCTGAATGAACGCTACCCCTGCTAGTTGAAACCACCCCCTGGTAACACATATGGTGAACACTGAGACTTTAACAAGACACGTGGCCACTCATTCAAATTAGAAGAAAAGAGGTTTAACCTTAAACTATGTAGAGGGTTCTTTACTGTAAGAGTGGCAAGGATGTGGAATTCCCTTCCACAGGCGGTGGTCTCAGCGGGGGGCATTGATCGTTTCAAGAAACTATTAGATAAGCACCTGAATGACCGCAACATACAGGGATATACAATGTAATACTGACATATAATCACACACATACTGTAGGTTTGACTTGATGGACTTGTGTCTATACATATACAGTATCTCATAAAAGTGAGTACACCCCTCACATTTTTGTAAATATTTTATTATATCTTTTCATGTGACAACACTGAAGAAATTACACTTTGCTACAATGTACAGCTTGTATAACAGTGTAAATTTGCTGTCCCCTCAAAATAACTCAACAAACAGCCATTAATGTCTAAACCGCTGGCAACAAAAGTGAGTACACCCCTAAGTGAAAATGTCCAAATTGGGCCCAAAGTGTCAATATTTTGTGTGGCCACCATTTTTTTTCAGCACTGCCTTAACCCTCTTTGGCATGGAGTTCACCAGAGCTTCACAGGTTGCCACTGGAGTCCACTTCCACTCCTTCATCACGGAGATGGTGGATGTTAGAGACCTTACTCTCCTCCACCTTCCATTTGAGGATGTCCCACAAATGCTCAATAGGGTTTAGGTCTGGAGACATGCTTGGCCAGTCCATTACTTTTACCCTGTACTTCTTTAGCAAAGCATTGGTCGTCTTGGAGGTGTGTTTGGGGTCGTTATCATGTTGAAATAGTGCCCTGTCGTCCAGCCTCTGAAGGGAGGGGATCATGCTCTGCTTCAGTATGTCACAGTACATGTTGGCATTCATGGTTCCCTCAATGAACTGTAGCTCCCCAGTGCGGGCAGCACTCATGCAGCCCCAGACCATGATACTCCCACCACCATGCTTGACTGTAGGTAAGACACACTTGCCGCAGCCAAGAGCCACGCAAGTGGGGGGGGGGGGGTCGGTGGGCACAAGTGGCTGCATATACTGGGCACAAGTGGCTGCATATACTGGGCTCAAGTGGCTGCATTTGATGGGCACAAATGGCTGCAAATGATGGGCACAAGTGGCTGCATTTGATGGGCACAGTGGCTGTATTTGGTGGGCACAGTGGCTGCATATGCTGGGCACAGTGGCTGTATTTGGTGGGCACAGTGGCTGCATTTGGTGGGCACAGTGGCTGCATATGCTGGGCACAGTGGCTGAATATGCTGGGCACAGTGGCTGCACATGATGGGCACAGTGGCTGCACATAGTGGGCACAGTGGCTGCACATGATGGGCACAGGGGGCTGCATTTGATACTAAAGTGGCTGTATTTGATAGGCACAGTGGCTGCATTTGATGGGCACAGTGGCTGCATTTGATGGGCACAGTGGCTGCATTTGATGGGCACAGTGGCTGCACATAATGGACACAGGGGCTGCATTTGATACCAAAGTGGCTGTATTTGATAGGCACAGTGGCTGCATTTGATGGGCACAGTGGCTGCATTTGATGGGCACAGTGGCTGCATTTGCTGGGCACAGTGGCTGCAATTGATGGCACAGTGGCTGCATTTGATGGGCAAAGTGGCTGAACTTGATAGGCACAGTGAGGCTGCAATTTATGTTTTTTTTTAAAGTATTTTCCATTTTGTTTGCACCCCCCCCCCAAAAAAAATTTTGAGCACCAGTCGCCACTGCTTGACACCATCTGAACCAAATAAGTTTATCTTGGTCTCATCAGATCACAGGACATGGTTCCAGTAATCCATGTCCTTAGTCTGCTTGTCTTCAGGAAACTGTTTGCAGGCTTTCTTGTGCATCATCTTTAGAAGAGGCTTCCTTCTGGGATGACAGCCATGCAGACCAATTTGATGCAGTGTGCGGCGTATTGTCTGAGCACTGACAGGCTGACCCCCCACCCCTTCACCCTCTGCAGCAATGCTGGCAGCACTCATACGTCTATTTCCCAAAGACAACCTCTGGATATGACGCTGAGCATTGGCACTCAACTTCTTTGGTCGATCATGGCGAAGCCTGTTCTGAGTGGAACCTGTCCTGTAAAACCGCTGTATGGTCTTGGCCACCGTGCTGCAGCTCAGTTTCAGGGTCTTGCCAATCTTCTTATAGCCTAGGAAGCCTAAGAAAAGAATCGCCACAATGTGATGCTGCAACCACCATGTTTCACAGTAGGGATGGTGTGTTCAGGGTGATGTGCAGTGTTAGTTTTCCGCCACACATAGACTTTTGATTTTAGGCCAAAAAGTAAAATTTTGGTCTCATCTGACCAGAGCACCTTCTTCCACATGTTTGCTGTGTCCCCCACATAGCTTCTTGCAAATTGTAAACTGGACTGGCTTTCTTTCAACAATGGCTTTCTTCTTGCCACTCTTCCATAAAGGCCAGATTTGTGGAGAGCACGACTAATAGTTGTCCTGTGGACAGATTCTCCCACCTGAGCTGTGGATCTCTGCAGCTCCTCCAGGGTTACCATGGACCTCTTGGCTGCTTCTCTGATTAATGCTCTCCTTGCCCGGCCTGTAAGTTTAGGTGGGAGAGATGTTGAGATGTTCAAAGTTTGGGATATTTCTTAATAACCTAACGTTGCTTTAAACTTCTCTACAACTTTATCCCTGAACTGTCTGGTGTGTTTCTTGGCCTTCATGATGCTGTAGGTTCGCTAACAAATTTTATGACTAAGCGAATTCTAATTCGTGAAACGCGTAATTCTTTGCCAGGTCTGCATTGATGTCATGATGTCTACAATGTTGTCTGATGATTGTTATCTTCAATAAAATCTTCACTGTTGCTTCAAACCTGTGAGTGCGGTCAAACCTTTTCCTGTTCCAGTGGCTCCTATCCAGATTGCGGACTGGACCTGCACCGTGAGGTTGAAGCGTGGGATTGCTCTTACCTGGAGTGGCTTGGCTTTGCTTTCTACTAGACTGTTTTCTCTAACAAACCTCTGAGGGCTTCACAGAACAGCTGTATTTATACTGAGATCAAATTACATACCGGTGGACTCTATTTACTAATTATATGACTTCTGAAGGCAATTGGTTCCACTAAATTTTAGTAAAGGGGGCTGAATACAAATGCACACCACACTTTTAAGATATTTATTTGTAAAAAATGGGGAAAACTATTTATCATTTTCCTTCCACTTCACAATTATGTGCCAGTTTGTGTTGGACCATCGCATAAAACCCCCAATAAAATACATTATAATAGAGAGGGAAATGGGACTTTAAATGAAGCGGCTGAACTGCGGAGGTGATGATATAAATATTCAATTTTATTCATAACAAGGTAATTATGGTAATTTCATATATACATAAAAGCACAAGGTATAGACATGGTGGTACAAGGTATATAAATGTAAACATAAATAAAGATAAATTCATGAGGTTAATGAGTAGTATATGACAGCAATCTGGCCTTAAAATGCTAAACACAGCATGCCCGGAACCTGTGTTAATAGTCACATAAAAGGAATCTACAAATGTTGGGTTCATGTTAAAACATCGTCGAAGCGTAATGTGTGTCTCTGCAGCATCCAATAGCTCTACGCGTTTCATGGAATTATCTCCACTCGTCAGGAGCAGATGCGACAGGTTCCTGTAGATTAAATGGTTATGGTAAAACCACACTATGTATAAGGGTAAAAAATATTGTTGAAAAAGATTAGCCAAATACACTCACCAGCCCCGGCAGTGGGAGTGATAAGGGGCGAGCGAGACACGGTGAACCGGAAGCATAGACCACATCACGGGAGCTGAGGCGGCGTAACTGTACATGGGCAGCTTGGGGTGGTGGTATGGTGCCTAGGGTGGTCCCCATGAATTTCATCATTCCCTTTACACATACCTTACTCATTTTTACACATCCCCATTATCTCACCTCACACACACTTTCATTCTTGCTTTCAGATGTTTTGATTTGCTCAAACCTCCAAGCCAGCACAAATTCATGGGGACCACCCTAGGCACCATACCACCACGCCAAGCTGCCCATGTACAGTTACGCCGCCTCAGCTCCCGTGATGTGGTCTATGCTTCCGGTTCACCGTGTCTCGCTCGCCCCTTATCGCTCCCACTGCCGGGGCTGGTGAGTGTATTTGGCTAATCTTTTTCAACAATATTTTTTACCCTTATACATAATGTGGTTTTACCATAACCATTTAATCTACAGGAACCTGTCGCATCTCCCCCTGACGAGTGGAGACAATTCCACAAAACACGTAGAGCTATTGGATGCTGCAGAGACACACATTACGCTTCGACGATGTTTTAACATGAACCCAACATTTGTAGATTCCTTTTATGTGACTATTAACACAGGTGCCGGGCATGCTGTGTTTAGCATTTTAAGGCCAGATTACTGTCATATACTACTCATTAACCTCATGAATTTATCTTTATTTATGTTTACATTTATATACCTTGTACCACCATGTCTATACCTTGTGCTTTTATGTATATATGAAATTACCATAATTACCTTGTTATGAATAAAATTGAATATTTATATCATCACCTCCGCAGTTCAGCCGCTTCATTTAAAGTCCCATTTCCCTCTCTATTATATTTAATATAGGGATGGAGGTGCCTACCCGCGCCTCATTTAAAGTCCCAAATCTTCCCCCTTTTTTTCTTCAATAAAATACATTTACGTTTTTGGTTGTAACATGACAAAATGTGGAAAATTCCAAGGGGTATGAATACTTTTTCAAGGCACTGTATATATATTTTTTATTTTATTTTTTTTGCATTTCTCATTGGTTAACCACTTCCTGACCAGTCTACTGCGGCAGAATGGCACTGCTGGGCGAAGCAACGTTATGTAACATCGCTTCGCCCTGTGGCCACTAGGGGCACGCGCGCCCCCTGCTCGCCCCCGGAGCCGATGTGAATGCCTGGTGGTTGCGATCACCGCTGGACTCCAGCGATAGGTCGGGGCGCATGGAGAACCGGGATCTGTGTGTGTAAACACACAGTTTCCGGTTCTCTGAGGGGAGAAGTGACAGATCGTCTGTTCATACAGAGTATGAACAGCGATCTATCTCTTCCCCCACACAGTCCCCTCCCCCTTCAGTTAGAACACACATTAGGGAACACAGTAACCCCTTGATCGCCCCCTAGTGTTAACCCCTTCCCTGCCAGTGACATTTTTACAGTAGTCAATGCAATTTTATAGCACTGATCGCTGTAAAAATGCCAATGGTCCCAAAAATGTGTCAAAATTATCCGACGTGTCCGCCATAATGTCACAGTCCCGATTAAAATCGCAGATCACCGCCATTACTAGTAAAAAAAATAAAAATAAAAATGCCATAAAACTATCCCCTATTTTGTAGACGCTAAAACTTTTGCGCAAACCAATCAATATATGCTTTACCAAAAATATGTAGAAGAATACATATTGGTCTAAACGGAGGAAAAAAATAGTTTTAATATATTTTTGGGGTGTATATATATATATATATATATATATAGCAAAAAGTAAAAAATATTGCGTTTTTTTTTTTTAAAGTGACGCTCTCTCTTTTGTTTATAGCGCAAAAAATAAAAACCGCAGAGGTGATCAAATACCACCAAAAGAAAGCTCTATTTGTGGGAAAAAAAGGACGTCAATTTTGTTTGGGTGCACGCCGCACGATCGCGCAATTGTCAGTTAAGGCGACGCAGTGCCGAATCGCAAAAAGTGCTCTGGTCAGGAAGGGGGTAAAATCTTCGGGGCTGAAGCGGTTAAAAGAATAAAAAAATGAAGTGATCTCTTATGTAATTGTGTCTGTGCTGACACATGTTTCCTGTAGGAATGGTAGACAGGAAAGAGTGTTCCCAGGGGAGGATGACACCACTGCTGTCTGCCCGTCTGGGTGGTGTTCTATCTATTATTCATTGTAGTGGTGGGGGAGGCGCAGGTCTTCTCGGAGCAGCTGTGACCTCACCATCTAGTCACCAAAACAGGCAATTAAGTGACAAGTCATTTATAATAACAAATGACATATCTGGCTGAATAGCGGGGTTTAACCCCTTCAGCAGCCGACACATCTCCGCTCATCAAGACGTCTCTGTATTCCAAAGGGGGTTAGACAGTCAATTACCAGCTGCCATCTGTACGCTATATTAATGCAGTCTTGTTTATAAGACACTTCATAGAAAAAAAAAAGGAGTGTTGTGTGTTTGCCGGTAAACAAACCCTAATAAATGAAGTATTTAAAGGGTACCTTCTACCGTCACCTATAGGCAGAGTTATGGCAGGTGCTATGTGTCTCCTGCAAGTGTCCCTCTTATTGCACCCAAATCACTTGGTCATTTTATTATTATATAAAAATCGTCCTCAGCACTGTACAAAACTAGATACAAATAAAGCAAAGAGATTAAATCTGCACCCTGGCCCCACCTTCAGTCTTGTGCTATTGTACAAGCTCATCTCGTGTACGGAAATGGCTTACTCTGATATTGCTGCACACTGTGAGCTGCTCACAATGTGCATTAGAAGCAGCAACAATTCAGATAGAGCCTGCCTCATTTCCTGGATTGAGGACACCCAGCATCATCTAGCCCTGTCCTCCCCAGCCTTACTGCCCACCCCATTAATTCATTGGATTTCAGGGACAAGAAGCAAGGGAAAGTCTACTAAATGGGGGCCACACACCAAAATAAAAGCCTCAGATTTTTCTCTGCTTCAAAAGACTTTAATTAAAGTGTAATGCCGCGTACACACGGTCGGACTTTTCGTCTACAAAAGTCCGACAGCCTGTCCAACAGACTTTCGACGGACTTTTGGCGGACATTTGGCGGACTTTTGGCGGACTTGCGGCAGGCTTTCTTACGAACGGACTTGCCTACATACGATCACACAAAAGTCCGACGGATTTGTACGTGATGACGTATGACCGGACTAAAATAAGGAAGTTGATAGCCAGTAGCCAATAGCTGCCCTAGCGTGGGTTTTTGTCCGTCGGACTAGCACACAGAGGAGCGCATTTCTGGGTCCGGCGTAGTTACGACGTAAAGATTTGAAGCATGTTCCAAATCTAAAGTCCGTCAGATTTGAGGCTGGAAAAGTCCGCTGAAAGTCCGGAGAAGCCCACACACGATCGGATTGTCAGCCAGCTTTAGTCCGTCGGCGTCCGTCTGACTTTTGTAGACGAAAAGTCCGACCGTGTGTACGCGGCATTAGTTCACCTTTTCGTTAAAAAAAAAAATCAAAAGGTGAACTAACACTGTACTCCCTCCCCACCCCCTACGGTCCCCACTGTACTTAACTCCATGGAGGCTGAGCTGTTAATACCCACACAGCCCATGTAGTAACCTGGGATTTGAAATTCCCACTCTTCTCTCTAAAGTGCTTCTGGGATGGATCAGAGCGATTCTGATTGGTCAGTGACAGCACAGAGCATTGTCTGATCTGTCCTGGATTTGCTGCAGAAACAAGAGAAAGAAGAACAAGGATTTTAGATCCCCCGGGCCACAGCACCCACTGACAGCTCACCTCCCATGGATGTAAGTAAAGCGGGGACACTGGGGGGTGTAGGTAGGGTGTTAGTTTACCTTTTTATTTTTATGAAAAGTTGAACTAACCCTTTAAATATAACATTAATAAAGTTGTGTTTGGGTCAGAGCCAGAGCGTTCCAATCAGTGCAAACATTGTAGATTTCAGAGCTGGAGGTCTGACTCTGCAGGGGGTGTGCTGAACCACTGCAGAAAGAGACAAAGCAGGCTGTGTGTGTGAAATCCCCCCACTGCCTCCCGCTTCTCCTGGCAGCATATGAGAAGGAGATGGGATAACAGAACAACTGCATAGGACATTGGGACATGTAGTCCTGAAGGAGTGCAGTGTAATGCAAGTGAATGGGGGCTGTGGACTTGACTACCTAGGCCCCCCTGCAGCAAGAGGAGGAGAGCAGCAACATTTTCCTGAGCATTCAAGGTCAGAAGGATAGAGCCAGGAGGACCAGAGGAGAGAACCGAGTCTTGTGAGGTCCTGATTGCAGTGTTGCCAACTAGGGATGAGCTTCGTGTTCGAGTCGAACCCATGTTCGACTCGAACATCGGCTGTTCGACCGTCCGTCGAATTGCGAACGTTATGGGCCGTTCGCGCCAAATTCGTGTGGCGCGTCACGGCCCATAATTCACTGCGGCATCGCAGTGCATTGCTGGCTGATGATTGGCCAAGCATGCACTATGACCCGCATGCTTGGCCAATCACAGCGCCGTCAGTAGAGAGAGCTGTAATTGGCCAAAGCCAGGGTGGCTTTGGCCAATTATGGCTCAGGGGATTTAGTACACGCCCCACACTATATAAGGCCGCCTGCACGGCGGCCCTGTGTAGTGTGTTCCGGTGTGCTGATAGAGAGAGAGACAGACAGTGTCATTTGATTTGAGTTAGATAGATTAGGCTAGATCTGTTCCTGCTATTTACATTTAGTGCAGTGCGTCCTGCTCACAGTGTTCAGCTAGATCCGTTCCTGCTATTTACATTTAGTGCAGTGCGTCCTGCTCACAGTGTTCACAGCTAGATCCGTTCCTGCTATTTACATTTAGTGCAGTCAGTGCGTCCTGCTCACAGTGTTCAGCTAGATCCGTTCCTGCTATTTACATTTAGTGCAGTGCGTCCTGCTCACAGTGTTCAGCTAGATCCGTTCCTGCTATTTACATTTAGTGCAGTCAGTGCGTCCTGCTCACAGTGTTCAGCTAGATCTGTTCCTGCTATTTACATTTAGTGCAGTGCGTCCTGCTCACAGTGTTCAGCTAGATCCGTTCCTGCTATTTACATTTAGTGCAGTCAGTGCGTCCTGCTCACAGTGTTCAGCTAGATCCGTTCCTGCTATTTACATTTAGTGCAGTGCGTCCTGCTCACAGTGTTCAGCTAGATCCGTTCCTGCTATTTACATTTAGTGCAGTCAGTGCGTCCTGCTCACAGTGTTCAGCTAGATCCGTTCCTGCTATTTACATTTAGTGCAGTCAGTGCGTCCTGCTCACAGTGTTCAGCTAGATCCGTTCCTGCTATTTACATTTAGTGCAGTGCGTCCTGCTCACAGTGTTCAGCTAGATCCGTTCCTGCTATTTACATTTAGTGCAGTCAGTGCGTCCTGCTCACAGTGTTCAGCTAGATCTGTTCCTGCTATTTACATTTAGTGCAGTGCGTCCTGCTCACAGTGTTCAGCTAGATCCGTTCCTGCTATTTACATTTAGTGCAGTGCGTCCTGCTCACAGTGTTCAGCTAGATCCGTTCCTGCTATTTACATTTAGTGCAGTGCGTCCTGCTCACAGTGTTCAGCTAGATCCGTTCCTGCTATTTACATTTAGTGCAGTCAGTGCGTCCTGCTCACAGTGTTCAGCTAGATCCGTTCCTGCTATTTACATTTAGTGCAGTGCGTCCTGCTCACAGTGTTCAGCTAGATCCGTTCCTGCTATTTACATTTAGTGCAGTCAGTGCGTCCTGCTCACAGTGTTCAGCTAGATCCGTTCCTGCTATTTACATTTAGTGCAGTGCGTCCTGCTCACAGTGTTCAGCTAGATCTGTTCCTGCTATTTACATTTAGTGCAGTGCGTCCTGCTCACAGTGTTCAGCTAGATCCGTTCCTGCTATTTACATTTAGTGCAGTGCGTCCTGCTCACAGTGTTCAGCTAGATCCGTTCCTGCTATTTACATTTAGTGCAGTGCGTCCTGCTCACAGTGTTCAGCTAGATCCGTTCCTGCTATTTACATTTAGTGCAGTCAGTGCGTCCTGCTCACAGTGTTCAGCTAGATCCGTTCCTGCTATTTACATTTAGTGCAGTGCGTCCTGCTCACAGTGTTCAGCTAGATCTGTTCCTGCTATTTACATTTAGTGCAGTGCGTCCTGCTCACAGTGTTCAGCTAGATCCGTTCCTGCTATTTACATTTAGTGCAGTCAGTGCGTCCTGCTCACAGTGTTCAGCTAGATCCGTTCCTGCTATTTACATTTAGTGCAGTGCGTCCTGCTCACAGTGTTCAGCTAGATCTGTTCCTGCTATTTACATTTAGTGCAGTGCGTCCTGCTCACAGTGTTCAGCTAGATCCGTTCCTGCTATTTACATTTAGTGCAGTCAGTGCGTCCTGCTCACAGTGTTCAGCTAGATCCGTTCCTGCTATTTACATTTAGTGCAGTCAGTGCGTCCTGCTCACAGTGTTCAGCTAGATCCGTTCCTGCTATTTACATTTAGTGCAGTGCGTCCTGCTCACAGTGTTCAGCTAGATCTGTTCCTGCTATTTACATTTAGTGCAGTGCGTCCTGCTCACAGTGTTCAGCTAGATCCGTTCCTGCTATTTACATTTAGTGCAGTGCGTCCTGCTCACAGTGTTCAGCTAGATCCGTTCCTGCTATTTACATTTAGTGCAGTCAGTGCGTCCTGCTCACAGTGTTCAGCTAGATCCGTTCCTGCTATTTACATTTAGTGCAGTGCGTCCTGCTCACAGTGTTCAGCTAGATCTGTTCCTGCTATTTACATTTAGTGCAGTGCGTCCTGCTCACAGTGTTCAGCTAGATCCGTTCCTGCTATTTACATTTAGTGCAGTCAGTGCGTCCTGCTCACAGTGTTCAGCTAGATCTGTTCCTGCTATTTACATTTAGTGCAGTGCGTCCTGCTCACAGTGTTCAGCTAGATCTGTTCCTGCTATTTACATTTAGTGCAGTGCGTCCTGCTCA
The DNA here is from genome assembly GCA_037952835.1 of Lithobates septentrionalis. Classification (NCBI taxonomy): domain Eukaryota; kingdom Metazoa; phylum Chordata; class Amphibia; order Anura; family Ranidae; genus Lithobates; species Lithobates septentrionalis. The sequence goes on along the minus strand of JBBDGP010001243.1, from coordinate 2,054,322 downwards.
CAGTGTTCAGCTAGATCCGTTCCTGCTATTTACATTTAGTGCAGTGCGTCCTGCTCACAGTGTTCAGCTAGATCCGTTCCTGTTATCTTCCTACTGACAGGCAGGCTTGTCTGGTTACAGTATATAAAGCTACCTGAAGAAAATTACAGGTGTTCTATCCCAGCTTAGTGCAGCTACAGGCCATTAGTATGTCTGGAAGGCCAAGAAGGAGAGGCAGACAGTCACAAGCCAATAAGAGAGGGCAAGCAGGCTCTGTGTCTAGTGCTGGTCGTGGAGACGGTGCATCCTCATCAGCACGTGGCCATGGGACACGCTTGGCCTTTTTTTCGGCAGCTGGCCGTGTTGAGCCGCAACATGCGGAAGACTTGGTCGAGTGGATGACCAAGCCGTCCTCATCCTCCTCATCCTCTCTCACCCATGCCCAGGGTGCTTTGTCTGGCAAAGCAGCGGCCTCTTCCCTCAGCTCAATGTCATCAGTGACTCCTTCCCTAGCTCCACCATGTCCTCCTGAGGATTCCCTCGAACTGTTTGACCACAGTGTTGGGTACATGCTCCAGGAGGATGCCCAGCGTTTGGAAGGCTCTGATGATGATACTGAGCTCGATGAAGGCAGTAACATGAGCACGGACAGAGGGGGTGCCCAAGAAGGACAGCAATCTGGCAGTCATGCTCCCCCTGCTGCAGCATACTGCCAGGTTTGCTCCAGTGATGAGGAGGGAGGGGATGATGAGGTCACTGACTCAACGTGGGTGCCTGATAGGAGAGAGGAGGAGGAGGAGGAGGCGGCACATCACCAACGAGGCAGGATGCCCTCCAGGGGCCAGCCTAAGGGCAGCACATTGACTGCATCACACCCCAAAGCTCCACATGTGCAGGGCGCTGCAGTCTCTGCGCGTTATTCAAAAAGTTCTTTGGTGTGGGCCTTTTTTGAGACGAGTGCATCAGATCGCACCGCTGCTATTTGCAACATATGTCTCAAGCGTATCTCGCGTGGCCAAAACATCTCCCGCTTGGGTACCACATGCTTGACCAGACATATGTTGACCTGCCATGCAGTTCGTTGGCAAGCATATCTAAAAGACCCACACCAAAGAACAAAGAGGATCTCTCCTTGCTCCTCATCAGCTGAGATTTCCAACCCCACTAGACCTTCAGTCCTCTCTGAGACCTGCAGTGAGAGGAATGAAGGTGTAGAATTAGGTGTGTCACAGCAAAGTACTTGTGGGCAATCTGCTTTTGGTACACCGACGTCAGATTGTACCAGGCAAATTTCCCTGCCCCAGCTGCTGCACCGCCGAAAGAAGTTTGCTCCCAGCCATCCACATGCCCAGCGGTTGAATGCTAGCTTGGCAAAATTGCTAGCACTTCAACTGCTGCCTTTTCAGTTGGTAGACTCTGCCCCCTTCCGTGAGTTTGTGGAATGTGCGGTTCCTCAGTGGCAGGTACCCAAACGCCACTTTTTCTCACGGAAGGCGATTCCGGCTCTCTACCGGCATGTGGAAGGCAATGTCCATGCCTCGCTGGACAGGGCGGTCAGCGGTAAGGTGCATATTACCGCTGACTCATGGTCCAGCAGGCATGGACAGGGACGTTACTTAAGTTTCACGGCGCATTGGGTGACTCTGCTGGCAGCTGGGAAGGATGCAGGACAAGGTGCAGTAGTGTTGGAGGTTGTTCCGCCACCACGCCTCCAAAATGCTGATTGTGACACACCTCTCTCCTCCACCCCCTCCTCTTCTTCTTCCTCCATGGCCTCTTCCTCGGAACCAGCGGTGCTCCGTAGGCGTTCAAGGGGCTACGCAAGTACGCAGGCCAAAAGATGCCATGCGGTGCTTGAGCTGGTGTGCTTGGGGGACAGGAGCCACACTGGGGCAGAGGTTCTGTCAGCTCTGCAGGGGCAGGTTCAGAGGTGGTTGACGCCACGCCAACTTAAGGCAGGAATGGTGGTTTGCGACAATGGCACCAACCTCCTCTCTGCCCTCCGACAGGGACAACTGACCCATGTGCCCTGTTTGGCTCACGTCCTTAACTTGGTGGTGCAGCGGTTCTTGGGCAGGTACCCGGGCTTACAGGATGTCCTGAGGCAGGCCAGGAAAGTCTGTGTGCATTTCCGCCGGTCATATAATGCCAGTGCTCGGCTGACGGACCTCCAAAAGGAGTTTAACCTGCCCAAGAACCGCCTAATCTGTGACATGCCCACCAGGTGGAACTCAACGTTGGCCATGCTGCAGCGGCTGCACATGCAGCAGAGGGCCATCAATGAGTACCTGTGCGACTATGGCACCAGGACAGGGTCAGGGGACCTTGGTTTTTTTTCCCCACGCCAGTGGGCCATGATCAGGGATGCATGCACTGTCCTGTCACCATTCGAGGAGGCCACGAGGATGGTGAGCACTGACAGTGCATGCATCAGTGACACTGTGCCCCTTGTCCACCTGTTGGAGCACACGCTGCGTGGAATAATGGACAGGGCACTTGAGGCAGAACAGAGGCAGGAAGAGGAGGACTTCCTTAGCTCTCAAGGCCCCCTTTATCCAGACAGTGTTCCTGCGTGCCCGCCGATCACACAGGAAGAGGACGAGGAGGAGGAGGAGGAAGATTGTGTCAGCATGGAGGTGGAGCCTGGCACTCAGCATCAGCAGTCTTTAAGGGATCAGTCCCAAGGAACACATGGACTTGTACGTGGCTGGGAGGAGGTGGCTGCGGACGTTGTTGTCCTTAGTGACCCAGAGGACTCCGGACCGAATGCCTCAGCAAACCTACGCTGCATGGCCTCCCTGATCCTGCAAAGCCTGCGTAAGGATCCTCGTATTCGTGGTATCAAGGAGAAGGACCAATACTGGCTGGCAACCCTCCTTGATCCACGTTACAAGGGTAAGGTTGCGGACCTTATCTTGCCATCGCAGAGGGAGCAGAGGATGAAACATCTTCGGGAGGCCTTGCAGAAAGGTCTGTGCAACGCGTTCCCAGAGACTGGGAGGTTACAAACTCCTGTTTCTGGACAACGTGTTGCTGAGGCTTCGGTCAGTCAAAGAAGGAGCGGTGGAGAAGGTGGCCGTCTGACCGATGCGTTCAGACAATTTTTTGGTCCGCAGCCCCAAGGTATGATCGGTTCCAGCAACCATCGCCAGCGTCTGTTTTACATGGTGCAGGAATACCTAGGGGCAAGATCAGACTTGGACACCTTTCCCACCGAAAATCCTCTGGGTTACTGGGTCTTGAGGATGGATCACTGGCCAGAGCTTGCACAGTATGCAATTGAGCTACTGGCCTGTCCTGCATCCAGCGTTCTTTCGGAACGCACATTCAGTGCTGCTGGAGGCGTGGTAACCGATCACAGGGTGCGTCTGTCCACTGACTCGGTCGATCGGCTGACCTTCATAAAAATGAATCAGTCTTGGATCACCACCAGCTACCAAGCACCTGATGCTGATGTAACTGAATAATTTTTTTCAGATCCCTTCAAAGACTGCCTATGCTGATGCTGAGTGACTATCCCTGAGTAATTATCCTCTTCCTCCTCAATCATCACGCTGATAGCTTGTAAGAACATTTTTGGTTCTGGGCGCCACCACCAGTGCCTAAGGCACAATTTTTCAGCCCCTGTTTAACAGGGGCGTGTAATTACAATTTTTGATGTAATACTTTGCAGCAGGGCTCGTTCCTGCATTCCAACTAGAGTGTCTGTGAGGGGTTGCAGTGTTGTGGCACCAGCACCAGTGCCTAAGGCCCAATTTTTCTGCCCCTGTCTAACAGGGGCGTGTAATTACAATTTTTGATGCAATACTTTGCAGCAGGGCTCGTTCCTGCGTTCCAACTAGAGTGTCTGTGAGGGGTTGCAGTGTTGTGGCACCAGCACCAGTGCCTAAGGACCAATTTTTCTGCCCCTGTCTAACAGGGGCGTGTAATTACAATTTTTGATGCAATACTTTGCAGCAGGGCTCGTTCCTGCATTCCAACTAGAGTGTCTGTGAGGGGTTGCAGTGTTGTGGCACCAGCACCAGTGCCTAAGGCCTAATTTTTCAGCTCCTGTTCAACAGGGGCATGTAATTACAATTCTTGATCTAATATTTCACAGCAGGACCCCTGTGAGGGCTTACAGTGTTGTGGCCACAGCAACACCTAAGGCCCAAATTTCTGCTGAGTATATAGGGCAGGACCCTACTTTCAAACATCTAACTTACAAACGACTCCTACTTGCAAACGGAAGGAGACAACAGGAAGTGAGATGAAATCTACCCCTAGGAAGGGAAATTCTCTCCTGTAAGAGTTAATATGGGAAAACAATTTCTCCTTTCCACTGATGCTTTCCAATCCTTGTTCCACAAAAAAACCCAAATTTTCAAAAAACATTTTTCATTGGGACAAAAAAGTGAGGTGAAATCTTCTGAAGAGGAGGAAAGACAGCAAAACAAATGTCACAGGGGTGATAACCCTTCCCTATGTTTTCCAAAAAGCTTAAAAAAGATTTTTTGGCTGGAGCTAAACACGTTAAAAATGTACCCGTTCAAAATTACAAAGAGATTCTACTTAACAACAAACCTACAGTCCCTGTCTTGTTTGCACCGCCTGTATACTGCTGTTCAGAGTATATAGGGCCTTTCCTTATTTTAATTTGGGTGCGGGGTTCCCCTTAATATCCATACAGGACCCAAAGGGCCTGGTAATGGACTGGGGGGGTACCTATGCCGTTTGTCTCACTGATTTTCATCCATATTGCCATGACCCGACATGACATTAAACCCGCAAGCAGTTTTAAATGAGATTTTTTCCTTTAAAAATGACATTTGGTGCAGGGACTGTTCTAAACATGGGAAACACGCGTCACTTTACAGGCATACTATAGACACCCCCCAGGTACGATATTTAAAGGAATATTTCACTTTTTTTTTTTTACTTTAAGCATCATTAAAATCACTGCTCCCGAAAAAACGGCCGTTTTTAAAAGTTTTTTTTGCATTGATACATGTCCCCTGGGGTAGGACCCGGGTCCCCAAACCCTTTTTCGGACAATACCATGCAAATTAGCCTTTAAAATGAGCACTTTTGATTTCGAACGTTCGAGTCCCATAGACGTCAATGGGGTTCTAACGTTCGTGCGAACTTTCGGTCCGTTCGCGGGTTCTGGTGCGAACCGAACCGGGGGGTGTTCGGCTCATCCCTATTGCCAACCTACCAGATTGAAATTTACTGACACGACACCCAGAATTTACTGGCACAGCCACGTTTTTACTGGCATTTCCAAAAATTACAGTTTTAAGAGCAAATTTCTGTATTTAGGCCACAAATAAGTACACTATACAATTAGCGATGTGATTTAAGGTAGATGTTAAGGCAAAATACATACACTATATTACCAAAAGTATTGGGACACCTGCACGCACATGAACTTTATTGGCATCTCAGTCTTAGTCCATAAGGTTCAATATTGAGTTGGCCCACCCTTTACAGCTATAACAGCTTCAACTCTAATGGGAAGGATGTCCACTAGGGATGAGCCGAACACCCCCCTGTTCGGTTCGCACCAGAACATGCGAACAGGAAAAAAGTTTGTTCGAACACGCAAACACCGTTAAAGTCTATGGGACACGAACATGAATAATAAAAAGTGCTAATTTTAAAGGCTTATATGCAAGTTATTGTCATTAAAAATGTTTGGGGACCCGGGTCCTGCCCCAGGGGACATGAATCAATGCAAAAAAAAGTTTTAAAAACGGCCGTTTTTTCAGGAGCAGTGATTTTAATAATGCTTAAAGTCAAACAATAAAAGTGTAATATCCCTTTAAATTTCGTACCTGGGGGGTGTCTATAGTATGCCTGTAAAGGGGCGCATGTTTCCCGTGTTTAGAACAGTCTGACAGCAAAGTTACATTTTGAAGGAAAAAACACATTTAAAACTACCCGCGGCTATTGCATTGCCGACAATACACATAGAAGTTCATTGATAAAAACGGCATGGGAATTCCCCACAGGGCAACCCCGAACCAAAATGAAAAAAAAAAAAATGATGTTGGAGTCCCCCTAAATTCCATACAAGGCCCTTCAGGTCTGGTATGGATATTAAGGGGAACCCCAGCCAAAATGTAAAAAAAAAATGACGTGGGGTTCCCCCTAAATTCCATACCAGACCCTTCAGGTCTGGTATGGATTTTGAGGGGAACCCCACGCCAAAAAAAAAACCGCGTGGGGTCCCCCCAAAAATCCATACCAGACCCTTATCCGAGCACGCAACCTGGCAGGCCGCAGGAAAAGAGGGGGGGACGAGAGTGCGCCCCCCCCCCCCTCCTGAACCGTACCAGGCCACATGCCCTCAACATTGGGAGGGTGCTTTGGGGTAGCCCCCCAAAACACCTTGTCCCCATGTTGATGAAGACAAGGGCTTCATCCCCACAACCCTGGCCGGTGGTTGTGGGGGTCTGCGGGCGGGGGGCTTATCGGAATCTGGACCCCCAGATCCCGCCCCCCCCCCCCGTGTGAAATGGTAAGGGGGTACTTACCCCTACCATTTCACTAAAAAACTGTCAAAAATGTTAAAAATGACAAGAGACAGTTTTTGACAATTCCTTTATTTAAATGCTTCTTCTTTCTTCCTTCATCTTCTTCTGGTTCTTCTGGTTCTTCTGGTTCTTCCTCCGGCATTCTCGTCCAGCATCTCCTCTGCGGCGTCTTCTATCTTCTTCTCCTCGGGCCGCTCCGCACCCATGGCATGGGGGGGAGGCTCCCGCTCTTCTCTTCATCTTCTTCTTCTTCTTCATCTCTTCTTCCTTCTTCTCTTCTTCTCTTCTTGATTTTCTTCTCCGGGCCGCTCCGCAGCCATGCTGGCATGGTGGGAGGCTCCCGCTGTGTGACGGCGTCTCTTCGTCTGACGGTTCTTAAATAACGGGGGGCGGGGCCACCCGGTGACCCCGCCCCCCTCTGACGCACGGGACATGACGGGACTTCCCTGTGGCATTCCCCGTGACGTCACAGGGAAGTCCCGTCAAGTCACCGTGCGTCAGAGGGGGGCGGAGTCACCAGGTGGCCCCGCCCCCTGTTATTTAAGAACCGTCAGACGAAGAGACGCCGTCACACAGCGGGAGCCTCCCTTCATGCCAGCATGGCTGCGGAGCGGCCCGGAGAAGAAAATGAAGAAGAGAAGAAGAGAAGAAGGAAGAAGAGATGAAGAAGAAGAAGAAGATGAAGAGAAGAGCGGGAGCCTCCCCCCATGCCATGGGTGCGGAGCGGCCCGAGGAGAAGAAGATAGAAGACGCCGCAGAGGAGATGCTGGACGAGAACGCCGGAGGAAGAACCAGAAGAGCCAGAAGAACCAGAAGAACCAGAAGATGAAGGGAGATAGAAGATAGAAAAAGCATTTAAATAAAGGAATTGTCAAAAACTGTCTCTTGTCATTTTTAACATTTTTGACAGTTTTTTAGTGAAATGGTAGGGGTAAGTACCCTCTTACCATTTCACACAGGGGGGGGCGGGATCTGGGGGTCCCCTTGTTAAAGGGGGCTTCCAGATTCCGATAAGCCCCCCGCCCGCAGACCCCCACAACCACCGGCCAGGGTTGAGGGGATGAGGCCCTTGTCTTCATCAACATGGGGTACCCCAAAGCACCCTCCCAATGTTGAGGGCATGTGGCCTGGTACGGTTCAGGAGGGGGGGGGGCGCACTCTCGTCCCCCCTCTTTTCCTGCGGCCTGCCAGGTTGCGTGCTCGGATAAGGGTCTGGTATGGATTTTTGGGGGGACCCCACGCCGTTTTTTTTTTTTTTGGCGCGGGGTTCCCCTTAAAATCCATACCAGACCTGAAGGGTCTGGTATGGAATTTAGGGGGAACCCCACATCATTTTTTTTTTTGGCTGGGGTTCCCCTTAATATCCATACCAGACCTGAAGGACCTTGTATGGAATTTAGGGGGACTCCCACATCATTTTTTTTTTTTTAATTTTGGTTCGGGGTTGCCGTGTGGGGAATTCCCATGCCGTTTTTATCAATGAACTTCTATGTGTATTGTCGGCAATGCAATAGCCGCGGGTAGTTTTAAATGTGTTTTTTCCTTCAAAATGTCATTTTTCTGTCAGACTGTTCTAAACACAGGAAACATGCGCCCCTTTACAGGCATACTATAGACACCCCCCAGGTACGAAATTTAAAGGGATATTACACTTTTATTGTTTGACTTTAAGCATTATTAAAATCACTGCTCCTGAAAAAACGTCCGTTTTTAAAACTTTTTTTTGCATTGATCCATGTCCCCTGGGGCAGGACCCAGGTCCCCAAACACTTTTTATGACAATAACTTGCATATAAGCCTTTAAAATTTGCACTTTTGATTTCTCCCATAGACTTTTAAAGGGTGTTCCGCGGCATTCCAATTTGCCACGAACACCCCAAATTGTTCGCTGTTCGGCGAACTTGCGAACAGCCAATGTTCGAGTCGAACATGAGTTCGACTCGAACTCGAAGCTCATCCCTAATGTCCACAAGGTTTAGGAGTGTGTCTATGAGAATGTTTGACCATTCGTTCAAAAGCACATTTCTGAGGTCAGGCACTGATTTTGGGCGAGATGGCCTGGCTTGCAGTCTCCGCTCCAGTTCCACATCCCAAAGGTGTTCCATCAGGTTGAGGACAGGACTGTGCATACCAGTCAAGTTCCTCCACCCCAAATTTGCTCACCCATGTCTTTATGGACCTTGCTTTGTGTACTGGTCCAAATCAGTTGGTGGAGGGGGGATTATGATGTGGGGTTGTTCTTCAGGGGTTGGGTTTGGCCCCTTAGTTCCAGTGAAGGGAACTCTTAAGGCGTCAGCATACCAAGACATTTTGGACAATTTCATGCTCCCAACATTGTGGGAACAGTTTGGGGATAGCCCCTTCCTGTTCCAACATGACTGTGCTCCAGTCTCCGCCAGACCTGCCCCCTGCCAATGTTCAGCCGAAAACTCCAACTCGCCAAAATCTCCAACCACATCACATCACTCCGGTGACTGTCCAGCAGCAATAATTGGAGATTTGGACAAGTTGGCTGTTTTCTCAGAACAATGGCAGCATATACAGTAGGGTACACGACGAGTTGGCTGTTTTGACAGAATACCAGGTAAGGAGGAAAGAAGTTGTCGCTGCCTTGGAGGTGGCCATGTTGTTGGTCAGTACTGGGTGGACTAATAATGTCCACTCATTATGTGGTGTACCATAATGTATACGCTGCCGCTGTTCTGTCAAAACAACCAACTCGTTTAGATCTTCAATTATTGCTGCTGAATCGTCACCAGAAGTGACGTGGTTGGAGATTTTGGCGAATTGGAGTTTTCGGCAGAACACCGACTTCACCCAAACACACTGGAGCAGGCATTCAGATGGTCTTGGCCAAGCATCACAGCCATTTTTTTAACTGGCAACTTTTTACTGTCACTGGCATTTACTGGCAGGAGAAAAGTGCCCATTTTTTACTGGCTGCCTGTAAAAATACTGACGGTTGGCAACACTCCCTGATTGTAAGGACTGAGTCACCGGGGGCTGGATTCCTGCAGAAAGCAGACTGCCAAGTATTCTAGACAAGATTTACTGTGTGCCAGGACTAGTGAGTGGAGTCCACTGTGCTTATCCCATTACTGTCAGCAGTTTAATGCCAGTAGAGTTTGCCCATTACTTAGACCTCCAACACTCATTCATTGCATGAGTTTGTATTATACATTGTGTGGTATAAATGCCAATTCAAATGTAGCGCTGTGAGAAAATACAAAAGAAAAAGCTTCACTCTAATGCAAATCTATAATAACATAACCACCCACTGTCCAATCCGTGGAAATATTGAACCAAAATGTCCATTAAAAAACTGAAAAGGCCACCAAATAAATCAAATCCACTGCGTTTAGCAATCTTCCAAAGTAACACACTGGTGCTCCCTTGGTTCACCGATCCCCAACAGACAGACACTAACCATATACCTCTCTTATAACAGATTGGCATATAGCGCTTTATGAGATGAGCGTTCAATCCCGCCAGGTCACCTGTGCTCACCTTCTCCACCATGTCCAGAGTTCTTTGCTATCTATGCATGAAGGTAATAAACCTTTTCAGAGCAGCATTCCCCCCCAGCCCCCCCTAATACTTTCCTGAGCCCCCTCTCGATCCAATGATGTGCACAAGGCTTTCCGGAGACTGCCTACTCATTTTTTTCGGGTGCTCCTCTCCAATCGCCTCAGTTACAGTATGAGTACATAGGGATGTTATTATGCAGTCTTAGAAAAGTATAACACCACCTGGACCTCTCAAACATTTTTTATTTGCATTTTTTCGATGTATGATATTGATGTTGCACCCCGTGTCCTCACTATGCCCAGTGCAACAGCCCCTCTGCTGCCGCCCCCTGGTTACAATGCTGCCATATGTATGCTTAGGGGATTGGCACATTTGAAAAATAATCATTCTTATTGGAGAGTAAATATGCATCGGAAATGCCGGATGAAATAAATACTTAGGCTTTTTTGTGTTAACCAGATGATGTGGATTTGATGCACTCGTCTCCGGAGATTTCTTGAAATAGAGGCTTATGGCAGTTGTGGATCTTCCAGTTGCCGCTGAAGCGTGTTGTGTGTCTAACCAGGTGGTCTCAGGAGGGGAACATTACAGCATGGCACCATGGGACTTCATGTTGTGTCTGCCTGAGCCGCAATTATTCTGTATACAATGAAGTCACCAGAGATAGCCCTGGCGCCTCTACTGAGCTGCGGCTCAAACTCCATTTTCCCCTGGCTGTGTACACTGCAGGCTCCCTTCTACTAGATGTACATTACACATTACAGGCTGCTCTTAGCATTGTCAGCATAAAAAAACACCCTCGCCAGCATCACAGAGAAGTTGATTGACTTGGTATACATAACAGTTTGTCTATAAAATGGTAAGTGGAGAAAAATATACCAACCAATCAGATGGGAGCAGAAACAGAAGCTGCAGTTTGATTGGTTGGCACACACATGGGCCCATACCTAAAGATCTGTAAATGTTAGATCCATAATAACATGTGCCAACTGTGTCCTATCCTAGCGACAGAAGGTCATTTACGCTCTAACTCTGCACATATGTAAAGGCCATTTCACATCTGCATGGTGCGTTTTTGGTGCGTTGGATTTTAGGCATGTTACTGCCTCTAGGTGCGTTACTGTGCATTGAATGCTATAGAACATGGATTTTGCTGAAAGCGCTTTAAAGATGCAGCATGCAGGACTTTTTTTTTCAAAGCGGAACTCCACCCAAAAGGGGAAGCTCCGCTTGTTTGCACCCCCCCCCCCCCTAGCTGCCACATTTGGCACTTTTGAGGGGGGAGGGGGTACCTGGTTTTGACAGGTATCTGTACCCACTCCCAGGTAAGATCGCTGCTCGGCAATCTACAGCATTTCCAGCCCCTCCTCCTATCCCCGCTGCCTTCTGGGACACACAGAGGTCCCAGAAGACAGCGGGACCATTCAGGAAGCGTATGTGCAGGAGGAAAGAGTCTGTGAAGCCACAAGGCTTCACTTCCTGTTTCCCTTACTACAGATGCCGGCGCCTGCACCCGAAGCCAATTCACGAATCGGCTAGGGGTGCTGACATCGCGGGATCCCTGGACAGGTAAGTGTCCTTATATTAACAGTCATTATTTGTAGCTGCTGACTTTTAATTTTTTTTTTACAGACTGGAACTTTATTGCACGGCACCTAAAATGTACATAAAAATGCACAGGTATAACGGGGGGAATAAACATTGCACAAACCTTACATGCATACATGTCATATTTTTATACGGCTTTGTGCATGTATCATTAAAGGGGTTGGAAACCCTTGTTTTTTTTTGTTTTTTTTAATTAACAAACATGTCATACTTACCGCCACTGTGCAGTTCATTATGCACAGATTGGCCCCGAACCTGCTCTTCTGGGGTCCCCCGGCGGCGCTGGTGGCACCTCCCCGCATTGAGTGTCCACGTTGAAGAAGCGCTCTCCTTGGTGGACACCCATGTGGGCGTGCTCCCGAGTCCCGCATCTGTGTCCATTCACACAGAATGCAGGACTCGCCCCGCCCCCCATTGAATTTTATTTGACAGCAGCGGGAGCCAACGCCTGAGCTGCTATCAATCTATCCAATCGGGACACGAGACACCAGCTACAGATGGTGTGCTTGTTCCTGGTCAGAGGATGACAGCGTCCAGGTAAGTAAAATAGCGGGGCCGGGGGCATAGAATGCATTAAGGTGAAAAACCATGAGGGTTTACAACCCCTTTAAGGGTTTCAGCAGGAAATGTGCTTTAAACTGACAGTCATTGCATTGGATTCTAGTACACTAAGCCCCCACTCTTCTGAGTTAGATTTTTGGGGTTTATCTACAAAAATGTTGCTGTGCGAACGTCTCAAGTATTCACTCTATTGTCACAGATAAACCTGTATTCTGCCTAATACGTTTTTTGTTTTTTTTTCTATGATCAGCAGCCCCATCTATTGACCATAATGGGATATTATCTTGATTGAGGTATTTCACGAAAATACTGCATTATGGCCACAAACAAAATATTTTGTAGACGCTATAACTTTTGCACAAACCAATAAATATATGCTTATTGTGATTTTTTTAAACAAAAATATTTAGAAGAATACATATCGGCCTAAACTGAGGAAGAAATTTGTTTTTTTATATATTTTTTGGGGATATTTATTATAGCAAAAAGTAAAAAATATTGCTTTTTTTCTAAATTGTCAGTCTTTTTTTTGTTTAAAAACCGCAGAGGTGATCAAATACCACCAAAAGAAAGCTCTATTTGTGGGAAAAAAGGATGTCAATTTTGTTTGGGTGCAACGTCACACGACCGCGCAATTGTCAGTTAAAGCGACGCAGTGCCGTATCGCAAAAAGTGCTCTGGTCAGGAAGGGGGTAAATACTTCCGGGCCTGAAGTGGTTAAAATATGGTAGTGCTTTTTAAAGAGCCAAGAAGTATTTCATTGAGAGCATTTGGAGAATCAGCCTACGGATTATCGATCCGTTGATCCCCGTTGAGTCGGCGTATGCTCACTGTGCAAAGATGGGCCTGTCAGATCTCCGCTCTCCTCTATAAGAGATCGGATGAAAACGGACTGCCTGTCCGTTTTCATCCGATTCGATCCGCCAGACGGATGGAAAATAGGACCACCATCTGTCTGGATTTAGCGGAGCGGATCAGATATCAACAGACATATGACATCCGTCGCTCGATAGAGATGCATAGAGCGTCCGTTCAGGTCTGCCTGAAAAAACTGACAGATGGACCTGAGCGGTCCGCATGTGTGAAAGGGGCCTTAGTCTGATTCTGAGAGAGTCTTGCCTTTAGAAATGAGTGTTAGCATTCTAGCATGGTTCCAGTGGAAAACGAGAGACCTAGCTGCCAATGGCAGTAGCTGTTTGTGGACCTCTAGAGCAGTGATGGCGATCCTGTAGGTTTGTTATTAAGTAGAATCTGTTTGTAATTTTGAACTGGTACATTTTTAAAGTGTAGCTCCAGCCAAAAAATCTATTTTTAAGCTTCTAAGAAAACATAAGGAAGGGTTATCACCCCTGTGACATTTGTTTTGCTGTCTGTGCTCCTCTTCAGAAGATTTTACCTCACTTTCTGTCCCAATGACAAATGTTTTTTGACAATTTGGGATTTTTAGTGAAACAAGGATTGGTGATAAAGCATCAGTGAGAAGGAGACACGTTTTTCCCATATTAACTCTTATGCCCCGTACACACGGTCGGATTTTCCGATGGAAAATGTCCGATCAGAGCGTGTTGTCGGAAATTCCGACCGTGTGTGGGCTCCATCGGACATTTTCCATCGGATTTTCCGACACACAAAGTTGGAGAGCAGGAGATAAAATTTTCCGACAACAAAATCCGTTGTCGGAAATTCCGATCGTGTGTACACAAATCCGACGGACAAAGTGCCACGCATGCTCAGAATAAATAAAGAGATGAAAGCTATTGGCCACTGCCCCGTTTATAGTCCCGACGTACGTGTTTTACGTCACCGGGTTTAGAACGATCGGATTTTCCGACAACTTTGTGCGACCGTGTGTAGACAAAACAAGTTTGAGCCAACATCCGTCGGAAAAAATCCTAGGATTTTGTTGTTGGAATGTCCGAACAAAGTCCGACCGTGTGTACGCCCTATTACAGGAGAGAATTTCCCTTCCTAGGGGTAGATTTCATCTCACTTCCTGTTGTCTGCTTCCGTTTGCAAGTAGGAGTCGTTTGTAAGTTGGATGTTTGAAAGTAGGGGCCTGCCCTATATACTCTGCAGAAAGTGGGGCCTTAGGTGTTGGTGTTGCCACAACACTGTAAGCCCTCACAGTTACTCTTGGTGGGCGCAGGAACGGGCTCTGCTGTGAAATATTAGAACAAGAATTGTAATTACATGCCCCTGTTGAACAGGGTCAGAAAAATTGGGCCTTTGGTGGTGGTGGTGCTGGTGCCACAACACTGTAAGTCCTCACAGTTACTCTTGGTGGGCGCAGAAACGGGCCCTGCTGTGAAATATTAGATCAAGAATTGTAATTACCGTTTTTAATGGCGTATAACACGCGCCGGCGTATAACACGCACCCCAAGTTTAGGAGGGAATTTTAAGGAAAAAAACTTTAGGAGTAAAGTTTAAGGAAGAAAAACTTACATTAAAATGCCCATCAATGCAGCGTTATCGGTTCCATCTGCAGCCTTGTCAGTGTCAGTGCAGCCTTGCCCCAGTGTCCATTGCAGCCTTGTCAGTGCAGCTTTGCCCCAGTGCAGCCTTTTCAGTGCAGCTTTGCCCAAGTGCAGCCTTGTCAGTGCAGCCATGTCAGTGCAGCCATGTCAGTACAGCCATGTCAGTGCAGCTTTGCCCCAGTGCAGCTTTGGCCCAGTGCAGCCTTGCCCCAGTGCAGCCTTGCCCCTGTGCAGCCTTGCCCCAGTGCAGCCTTGCCCCAGTGCAGCTTTGCCCCAGTGCAGCCTTGCCCCAGTGCTCGCTGCGATCGCCGCCGACATACACAGCTGTGTGTAAATTCAAATATGGCGCCGAGACTGCAGTGACTCAGTGGAGCGGAGATACACATTCCCGAGAGTCCTCGGTTTTTTCGGCGCCGCTCACAGTCACGCCCAGTCCCGCCCTATGATGGACATAACACAGGTCCAATGGCGGGACTGGGCGGGACTGTGAGCGGCGCCGAAAAAAGCCGAGGACTCTCGGGTATGTGTATCTCCACTCCGCCGAGTCCCTGCAGTCTCGGCGCCATATTTGAATTTACACACAGCTGTGTATGTCAGCGGCGATCGCGGCAAACGCCGCGATCGCTCCGATCCGAGCGAAAGTGACGGAGATCGGCCTATGACACGCATCCACGATTTTCCCCTGATTTTCAGGGGAAAAAAGTGCGTGTTATATGCCGATAAATACTGTACATGTCCCTGTTGAACAGGGGCAGAAAAATTGGGCCTTAGGCACTGGTGCCACAACACTGCAACCCCTCACAGATACTCTAGTTAGAACGCAGGAATGAGCCCTCCTGTAAAATATTGCATCAAAAATTGTAATTACACGCCCCTGCTACACAGGGGCTGAAAAATTGGGCCTTAGGCACTGGTGCTGGTGCCACAACACTGCAACCCCTCACAGATACTTTAGTTGGAGCGCAGGAACGAGCCCTGCTGCAAAGTATTGTATCAAAAATTGTAATTACATGCCCCAGTTAAACAGGGGCTAAAAATTTGGGCCTTAGGCACTGGTGCTGGTGCCACAACACTGCAACCCCTCACAGATACTCTAGTTGGAGCGTAGGAACGAGCCCTGCTGCAAAGTATTGCATCAAAATGTGTAATTACACGCCCCTGTTAAACAGGGGCTGGAAAATTGGGCCTTAGCCACTGGTGGCGGCGCCCAGAACCAAAATATTTTTACAAGCCATCAGCATGATCATTGAGGAGGAAGAGGATAGTCACTCAGCATAACAGGATAGTCACTCAGCATCAGCATAGGCAGTCTTGAAGGGATCTGACATTTCAAAAAAAAATTATTCGGTTACATCAGCATCAGGTGCTTGGTAGCTCGTGGTGATCCAAGACTGATTCATTTTTATGAAGGTCAGTCTATCGACCGAGTCGGTGGACAGGCGCGCCCTGTGATCGGTTACAAAACCTCCAGCAGCACTAAATGTGCGTTCCGAAAGAACGCTGGATGCAGGACAGGCCAGTAGCTCAATTGCATACTGTGCAAGCTCTGGCCAGTGATCCATCCTCAAGACCCAGTAACCCAGAGGATTTTCGGTGGGAAAGGTGTTCAAGTCAGATCTTGCCCCTAGGTATTCCTGCACCATGTAAAACAGACGCATGCGATGGTTGCTGGAACCCATCATACCTTCGGGCTGCAGACTAAAAAATTGTCTGAACGCATCGGTCAGACAGCCACCTTCTCCATTGCTCCTTCTTTGACTGACCGAAGCCTCAGCAACACATTGTCCAGGAACAGGAGTTTGTAACCTCCCAGTCTCTGGGAACGCGTTGCACAGACCTTTCTGCAAGGCCTCCCGAAGATGTTTCATCCTCTGCTCTCTCTGCGACGGCAAAATAAGGTCCGCAACCTTACCCTTGTAACGTGGATCAAGGAGGGTTGCCAGCCAGTATCGATCCCTCTCCTTGATACCACGAATATGAGGATCCTTCCGCAGACTTTGCAGGATTAGGGAGGCCATGCAGCGTAGTTTTGCTGAGGCATTCGGTCCGGAGTCCTCTGGGTCACTAAGGAAGACATGATCCGCAGCCACCTCCTCCCAGCCACGTACATGTCCATGGGTTTCTTGGGACTGTAAATGATCCCTTAAAGACTGCTGCTGATGTAGAGTGCCAGGCTCCACCTCCGTGCTGACACAATCCTCCTCTTCCTCCTCCTCCTCCTCCTCTTCCTGTGTGATCGGCGGGCATGCAGGAACACTGTCTGGATAAAGGGGGCCTTAAGAGCTAAGGAAGTCCTCCGCTTTCTGCCTCTATTCTGCCTCAAGTGCCCTGTCCATTATTCCGCGCAGCATGTGCTCCAACAGGTGGACAAGGGGGACAGTGTCACTGATGCATGTACTGTCACTGCTCACCATCCTCGTGGCCTCCTCAAATGGTGACAGGACAGTGCATGCATCCCTGATCATGGCCCACTGGCGTGGGGAAAAAAAACAAGCTCTCCTGACCCTGTCCGGGTGCCATAGTCGCACAGGTACTCATTGATGGCCCTCTGCTGCGTGTGCAGCCACTGCAGCATGGCCAACGTTGAGTTCCACCTGGTGGGCATGTCACAGATTAGGTGGTTCTTGGGCAGGTTAAATTCCTTTTGGAGGTCAGCCAGCCGAGCATTGGCATTATATGACCGGCGGAGATGCACACAGACTTTCCTGGCCTGCCTCAGGACATCCTGTAAGCCCGGGTACCTGCCCCAGAACCGCTGCACCATCAAGTTAAGGACGTGAGCCAAACAGGGCACATGGGTCTTTTGTCCCTATCGGAGGGCGGAGAGGAGGTTGGTGCCATTGTCGCAAACCACTATTCCTGCCTTAAGTTGGCGTGGCGTCAACCACCTCTGAACCTGCCCCTGCAGAGCTCACAGAACCTCTGCCCCAGTGTGGCTCCTGTCCCCCAAGCACACCAGCTCAAGCACCGCATGGCATCTTTTGGCCTGCGTAGTTGCGTAGCCCCTTGAACGCCTACGGAGCACCGCTGATTCCGAGAACAAAGCACAGGAAGAGGCCATGGAGAAAGAAGAAGAGGAGGGAGTGGAGGAGAGAGGTGTGTCAGAATCACCAGTAGTAGCATTTTGGAGGCGTGGTGGCGGAACAACCTCCAACACTACTGCACCTTGTCCTGCATCCTTCCCAGCTGCCAGCAGAGTCACCCAATGCGCGGTGAAACTTATGGTAATGTCCCTGTCCATGCCTGCTGGACCATGAGTCCGCGGTAATATGCACCTTACCGCTGACCGCCCTGTCCAGCGAGGCATGGACATTGCTTTCCACATGCCGGTAGAGAGCCGGAATCGCCTTCCGTGAGAAAAAGTGGCGTTTGGGTACCTGCCACTGAGGAACCCCACATTCCACAAACTCACGGAAGGGGGCAGAGTCTACCAACTGAAAAGGTAACAGTTGAAGTGCTAGCAATTTTGCCAAGCTAGCATTCAACCGCTGGGCATGTGGATGGCTGGGAGCGAACTTCTTTCGGCGGTGCAGCAGCTGGGGCAGGGAAATTTGCCTGGTACAATCTGACGTCGGTGTACCGATAGCAGATTGCCCACAAGTACTTGGCTGTGACACACCTAATTCTACACCTTCATTCCTCTCAGTGCAGGTCTCAGAGAGGACTGAAGGTATAGTGGGGTTGGAGATCTCAAATGATCAGGAGCAAGGAGAGGTCCTCTTTGTTCTTTGGTGTGTGTCTTTTAGGTACGCTTGCCAACGAACTGCATGGCAGGTCAACATATGTCTGGTCAAGCATGTGGTGCCCAAGCGGGAGATGTTTTGGCCACGCGAGATACGCTTGAGACATATGTTGCAAATAGCAGCAGTGCGATCTGATGCACCTGTCTCAAAAAAGCCCCACACCAAAGAACTTTTGGAATAACGCGCAGAGACAGCAGCGCCCTGCACATGCGGAGCTTTGCGGTGTGATGCAGTCAGTGTGCTGCCCTTAAGCTGGCCCCTGGAGGGCATCCTGCCTCGTTGGTGTTATGCCTTCTCCTCCAATTCTCTCCTATCAGGCACCCACGTGGAGTCAGTGACCTCATCATCCCCTCCCTCCTCATCACTGGAGCAAACCTGGCAGTATGCTGCAGCAGGGGCAACATGACTGCCAGATTGCTGTCCTTCTTGGGCACCCCCTCTGCCTGGGCTCACGTCACTGCCTTCCTCTAGCTGAGTACCATCATCGGAGCCTTCAAAACGCTGGGCATCCTCCTGGAGCATGTACCCAACACTGTGGTCAAACAGTTCAGGGGACTCCTCAGGAGGACATGGTGGGGCTGGGGAAGGAGTGACTGATTCAATTGAGCCGAGGGAAGAGGCCGGGTTGGCAGCTGCTTTGCCAGACAAAGTACCCTGAGTATGGGTGAGAAAGGATGAGGAGGATGAGGACGGCTTGGTCATCCACTCGACCAAGACTTCCGCATGTTGCGGCTCAACACGGGCAGCTGCCGAAAAAAAGGCCAAGCATGTCCCACGGCCACGTGCTGATGAGGATGCACCGTGTCCACGACCAGCACTGTTGCCTCTAGACACAGAGCCTGCTTGCCCTCTTTTATTGGCTTGTGACTGTCTGCCTCTCCTTGTTGGCCTTCCAGACATACTAATATCCTGCAGTGAGATGTAGCTGCACTAAGCTGGGATATATATATATATATATATATATATATATATATATATATATATATATATATATATATATATACTGATACTGCAGTTAGCAAAATCAACTGCCTGCCTGTAGTATTATTAATATGAGAACACCACCAATCTTCTACAGGTAGCTTTAGCTGAACACTGTGTAGAGGTCACACTACACTAACTTGTAGCTTTAGCTGAACACTGTGCAGAGGTCGCACTACACTAACTTGTAGCTTTAGCTGGACACTGTGCAAAGGTCACACTACCCTAACTAGTAGCTTTAGCTGAACACTGTGCAGAGGTTGCACTACACTAACTTGTAGCTTTAGCTGGACACTGTGCAAAGGTCACACTACCCTAACTAGTAGCTTTAGCTGAACACTGTGCAGAGGTCGCACTACACTAACTTGTAAATAATGTAGCTGCCTGCGGTAGTGATAGGATCAGAAAAACACCACCAATCTTCTACAGGTAGCTTTAGCTGAACACTTTGCAGAGGATGCACTACACTAACTGTAAATACTGTAGCTGCCTGACTGTGGTACTAATAGGATCAGAAGAACACCAGCAATTTTCTTCAGGTAGCTGTAAATACTGTAACAACACCTGCCTGCCTGTCAGTAGGAAGAAAATTACAAGAACAGATCTAGCTAAACTGAATACAGTGTGTGCATATATACATATATATACATACAACACCTGGGATGCATATATATACACAATACACTGTAAGTGCGGCTAACTGACTGACTGTCCTGCCTCTATCTAACTTAAATCAAATGACACTGTCTCTCTGTCTCTCAACGCTGGAACACACTACACAGGGCCGACGGGCGGCCTTATATAGTACTAAACCCCCTGAGCCATAATTGGCCAAAGCCACCCTGGCTTTGGCCAATTACAGCTCTCTGTACAGACGGCGCTGTGATTGGCCAAGCATGCGGGTCATAGTGCATGCTTGGCCACTCATCAGCCAGCAATGCACTGTGATGCCGCAGTGAATTATGGGTTGTGACGCGCCACTCGAATTTGGCGCGAACAGCCCATATCGTTCGCAATTCGGCGAACGACCGAACTGACGATGTTCGAGTCGAACATGGGTTCGACTCGAACACGAAGCTCATCCCTAATAGAGAGCAGAACAATATAAACTGGATGCATACATCGCCTAGATGTAATGTGACCAATTCGCCTTCTGAACATAATAGCATAGGCATTTGTGGTATTACACTGATTGTTATTTTCTTATATATTTGGATAGGCACTTGTTATGAAGATGGTATAGTCATATTAGGATTTATGGAATATGAGTAGATTTTGGCTCTGGAAGTTAAAATAATGCTAGATACAGATGTATTCATGGTATCTCTTAGTAGACTCTGTCTTGATGAAGATTTATGGTGCCCACTGCCCAGTTATGACCAGGATACCTTAGAGCCTATTGGAGGCTTTGCTAGAGGTTTTAGAACTTTTTATGACTGGCTTAATTAGAAATCTTTGGAGGGTGTTCTGCCGAGAAAGTTCCTCTCGGCGGATAAGGACCCCCCTCTACTGTGCAGGCGCAGCGCCTGCGCAGTAGGAGCCGGCGGAAATAGCCTGAAGCGAAATAGAGAAGAAATCAGCTGTACACGGCACCTGTAAGGGGGCCCCTCGTGGGCTCGCTTCGCTCGCCTTCGGGCACGGCCTCGCTTCGTTAGGCACTTTTTTATTCTCCCTCTAGGTCCACTTGGATGGTGGGGCTTCAGCCTGGACCTAGGGCGCAGGCGCCGTGTACAGCTGATTGAAGATTTTTATCTTCGGCTATTTTCGGCAGCTCCTGGTCATTCGTAGTGTGCAAGCGCAGCGCTTGCGCAGTACAGGGGGGACCTTATCTGCCGAGGGAACTTTCTCGGCAAGACAGAGGGTGTGCAGACCCTGCTATGTACTGATTACGTATTTTAACCTGATATGCTTGATTCAATCTGATCTGTCTTCAATTGTGTTTTTTTTAGTGGGTGTGATATGAGAAACAAAACCAAAGAAATTCCCAGCTCAACTTACCGAACCAGCCTGCAACCAACTGAATTATGCTGTCTAATGCTCCGTACACACGATCGGATTGTGTTGTTCGATGCAGCAAACACGGTCGGACTTTCCGCCAACAAGCTCACATCCAACATTTGTTGGCGGAAAGTCCGACCATGTTTGCTGCATCGAACATTTGTTGTCCAACTTTCTGCCATCAAATGTTGGCTAGCAGGTTCTCAAATTTCCCGTCAACAAATTTTTGTTGTCGGACTTTCCGATCGTGTGTACACAAGTCCATCGCACAAAAGTCCATGCATGCTCAGAAGCAGAAGCGGACAGTCTTGTAAACTAGCGTTCGTAATGGAGAATTAACATTCGTGACGTGGCAAATTATGAAATCTCCAAATGCAGCGCACAATTCTCTTCTTCTTTAATGGGATAATAATGAAGCTGCTTTGCTGGTGATACTGATGGAATTATTGCAAACAAATTTTCAAAGGCTTTTTTTTTTCAAGTGATATCAAGAATAATAATAATAATAATAGCGCTAAATGAAAAACGCAAAAAGAAAAGCGAGAAACAACACCCACCAAACTTCTACTAACATGAAATTAGCAGAAGGAGCCCAAAGGGTGGCGCTAAAGAGCTGAAAAACCATGTAGTACGTCTAGTATGTCACTACGTTCGTAATCATTGGCCAATATTTGTGTGACCATGTGTATGCAAGACAAGTTTGAGCCAACAACCTTTGAACAAAATTCCACAGTTTTGTTGTGGTAAAGTCCGGTCATGTGTACTGGACATAACAGTATGCGTTAAAAACAGGGGTTTAGTTTGCACACATTTATATGTGAGGGCAGTGGCCATTTGTTTGTACTGTTGATATGAGTTGTGTCACACAGATTTGCCTGTCCCATACACAAAATCTATATATTTTTTTTGCTGGTTTGTGAATTTTGAAGAAGTAAGGGTACCATTGATTTCAGCATAATTTCTCCATTCTCTTACAGACTTCAAATCAGCCCCAATTACTATACCTTTATATCCCAGATCAGCCCCAATTCATACAAATTCAGACTTCAGATCAACCCCAATTCTTGTACCTTCAGACTTCAGATCAGCTCAATTCCTGCACCTTCAGACCTCAGATCAGCTCAATTCCTGCACCTTCAGAAATCAGATCAGCCCCACTTCCTGCACCTTTAGGAGATCAGATCAATCTCAATTAATGTACCTTCAGACCGCAGAAGAATCCCAACTGCTACACCTTCATACCTCAGATCGGCCCCAGTTCCTGCACCCTTAGTCCCCAGATTACCCCTACTTCCTGCACCTTCAGATCTCAAATAAGCCCCAATTCCTGCACCTTTAGTCCTCAGACACACCCTAATTCCTGCACCTTCATACTTCAGATCAACCCCAAATAAAACACCTTCATACTTCAGTTCAACCTCAATTCCTGCACCTTCATACTTCAGTTCAACCTCAATTCCTGCACCTTCATACTTCAGATTAACCCCAATTCCTGCACCTTCATACTTCAGATCAACCCCGATTCCTGCAACTTCTAATCCGAAATCAGCCCTAATTCCTGCACCTTCAGATCTCAGATGAGCCCTAATTCTTGCACCTTCATACTTCAGATCAACCCCACATAAT
This sequence comes from Lithobates septentrionalis, assembly GCA_037952835.1. Lineage (NCBI taxonomy): Eukaryota > Metazoa > Chordata > Amphibia > Anura > Ranidae > Lithobates > Lithobates septentrionalis. The sequence goes on along the minus strand of JBBDGP010001243.1, from coordinate 2,031,304 downwards.
GCTCCTTCAGGCCTCAGCCTGGTACGCATGCCTATCTCTGATATATTGGTTATTAATATTATTTTTTTTATGGTTCTGGTAATACTAAATAAGGGAGAGATGTACAAAACCACTATATGTTCAATAAGTAGAACTTTTTTCATTTTTGGATGGAAACATATTGACACCCCTATAAGGTTTTTTTTTTCTGCTACCTTTTTGTGTGATTAACCTTTACCTCTGGTTGTGTCTCTCGGATAGGATATGAGGTTTGCACACACAGAATAGTAAAAAAAAAAGTGGTAGAACCTGTCAGGTTTTATTTTATTCTCTGTGTCCCTGTTAAGATGTCTTTTCTTCCTGTTGTGTCACTAGGGCAGGAAATGCTTGAAAATCTTTCTTGTGGGGACACAGACAGCATTTAAAACCTATCCGTCCCCCACTCCAGCAAAATGTAAAAATGTTTTGACTAAAGTTCAAGTTTAACAAAAGATAAATCTTTAAAAGTAGCCATTTTAGCAAATCACACGTCTATCATTTGATATGTAACGCATTTCAAAAGTAGCATGTCCTTTTTAAAGCACAACAGGACCGAGGAATGACCTCAAATTTCAAAGCAGCAGAATGCTTCTGAATTTTTGAGAGCAGAGAAATATTAAACCTTTACGCGTGTAAGGCTGCAAATTTTAAAAGTTGACATTTCTTTCCAAATAACTTCTCACAGCAGAACCTCTGTTGACTTTCCAGAGCTATAGGAAATTAGATTTTATATGTCTTTTCATTGTGTGATTATTTAGTGGGTTTGTTTTTGTTAAGCAAATATTCACACATATTTTCAGGTGCATAAAGTTTGTAATAGTATTTATCCTGTTTTATTGTTATCTGCAATTTATGCATAAATTACCATGCATTTGCATAACATTGTTTGAGCTTGGCTTGTTTGTAGGGAAAGGAATTCTCTCTCGGTTTGGAACAATAATACTCCATTGACATAAAGTTGTTTTTATTAAAGTGTTGAAAATGGAAATGCAGTTGAATCGTGAAACACTGTAGCACCGCTTAGAAGAATCCATTTATGCCGGCAAAACTTGTTACTGTTTCTATAACATGCTCACCCATTGTTCCATTTTTACAGAAACAAAATAACAGTTCTGAACTGGTTATTCGGAATTGTCATGTAAAAAATGTCTCTACTCAGCTGAAAATGTCTTACAGGAGAATTGCAGTCCGGATAAACATTTTTAGTAAATGTACATAAATCACAGGTTAGGTGCAGTCGGGGTTTATTCTTTGTTTAATGGAGAGCTGCTGCAGTACTGCGCTGATGCTTAATTTTGGCATACTACCTTTTCTTAACCCATTTCGGCTCTGGAAGGTTTACCCCCCTTCATGACCAGGCCATTTTTTGCAGTACGGCACTGCGTCATTTTAACTGACAATTGCGCGGTCGTGCAACGTTGTACCCAAACAAAATTGACTCCCAAAACACGTAGGTTTCTCCATTGTTTGGCATCAGTGGGGATGCCCATCTCACTTGCTGGATTGCTGCCAATGTCTAGTTTGATTTTATTGTGCTTTTGTGAGTATATTACCATTTTATGATCTTAAAATAAACAATTTTGGAGGTAATGCACTAGGCGTTTGCGCCCTCTTGTTCATGTTTTCACAGTTTTCCGAAGATTGCCCAGTCTGAGGTGGGCTGCATCGCTAAAATCATTACATGCCGCAGTCCCTGGGTGAAGTTCCTTGGTCTTCACCCAGGGTCTGGATGGTCTTTTTACTTTTGTCTAGAAAAGTTATAGTGTCTACAAACCTTGGGATATTTTTACGGAATTTTTATTTATTTCTTTCTTTTTACTAGTAATGGTGGCGATCAGCGACTTATAGCGGGACTGGGACATTGCGGCGGACAAATTAGACACTAAGTGACACTGTTTTTGGGACCAGTGACACCAATACAGTGATCAGTGCTAAAAAATATGCACTGTCACTGTACTAATGGCACTGGCAGGGAATAGGTTATCATCAGGGGCGATCAAAGGGTTACAACTGTGTGGGAGGTGCTCCAACTGTGGGAATAGGTTATCATCAGGGGCAATCAAAGGGTTACAACTGTGTGGGAGGTGCTTCAACTGTGGGAAAACAGAGATCCGTATTCCTGCTTAGCAGAAACACAGGATCTCTACCTCCCCTAGTAACAGAACGACGTTCTGCCTTGTTTACAGGCAGACCACCGCTCTGCGCCTCTCCTGAACGATCGCCGGGTGCCGGCGGACATTGAGTCTTTCTGACCCTTTGATTGGCTCCCGCTGTGTCCAATCACAGCAGGATCGGGTCGCCAGCGGTGTGCTTGCGTGCCCCAGACCCGGAAGTGCAGAATCACCTACCTGTAAGTGATTCTGTGCAGAGGTACCACGGCCCCGCAGTAAATGTACATGGAGTGGTCGGCAAGAGATTAACCGGTTCAATACCGGGCCTTTTCACCCCCTTCCTTCCCAGACCAATTTTTAGTTTTCAGCGCTGTCACACTTTAAACGACAATTGCGTGGTCGTGCAACGTTGTACCCAGACAAAATTGATGTCCTTTTTCCCCCACAAATAGAGCTTTCTTTTAGTGGTATTTGATCACCTCTGCGGTTTTTATTTTTTGCGCTATAAACAAAAGAAAAGCGACAATTTTGAAAAAAACACAATATTTTTTACTTTTTGCTATAATAAATATCCCAATTTTTTTTAAAAAAACAAATTTTTTCCTCATTTTCGGCTGTTACGTATTCTTCTACATATTTTTGGTAAAAAAAATCGCAATACACGTATATTGATTGGTTTGCACAAAAGTTATAGCGTCTATAAAATACGGGATAGATTTATGGCATTTTTAAAAAAAAAAAATATTTATTTATTTTTTTTACTAATAATAGCGGCGATCGCAATTTTTTTTTGTGACTGCGACATCGGACACTTTTCACACATTTTTGGGACCATTCACATTTATACAGTGATCAATGCTATAAAATTGCATTGATTACTGTGTAAATGTGACAGGCAGTGAAGGGGTTAACCACTAGGGGGCGGGGAGGGGTTAAATGTGTTTCCTAGGGAATGCTTCTAACGTACAAGGGGAGGAGACCGATCAGTGTTCCGCTGTTCTGGGAACACAGATCGCTCTCCTCTGAGCTGACAAGACGTGGATCTGTGTGTTTACACACACAGATCCACGGTCTGGCCCGGTTAACGGGCAATCGCGGGTGCCCGGCGGACATCGCGGCCGCCGGGCACACGCACTGGGTCCCGAGCAACGCGGCGCGCGCGAGCCCCCTAGGCGGCCAGGAACCAGAGGCCGTCATATGACGTCCACCCAGGATGGGAGATCCCATCTGTGGACGTCATTTGACTATAGGCGGGTAGGGAAGTGGTTAAAGGGTAGCATTATGTAGCGGGTGCCCCGCAATTACTGTAGTCGAAGATTTACATTAACACAGATAAGCTGACAGAGAAAAGTTCAGAGTGTTTGCAGCTGTGAGGAGTTTCTTACCCCTCCTCCATTTTTCTCTCTTCACTGACTGGATGTACACAGGCTTTCCAGCCAGAAAGGAGAGAGCTGCCTGTCATGTCTGCATGGGCTTTTCACCCCCCTCCTTATTCTTCTTTCACTGACTCACTGGGAGGCAGGAAACAAAAGACTTCATCTTGCTTATCTGAGAAGATTGTCAGTGATCATGAGGCAGTGAAAGAGATCAGACCTGAAGGAGAGCTGCTGTCTCTCCGATGATCTGTCTGCGCAATTCAGGCCTCTGCCGCCATTTGGGGCATCCAGCCTGAGAGAGGGGGATTCCAGGTGCATATCGAGGCGCACTTGCACCGACCGTGAAGTGTTCCAGTGTGGGGTGATTAGTCGGGTCGCCGGGAAAGCCTGCTGTTCCAGGATGTTCGTTTGGGCCTTGACCACAGGATTTGGTGAGAGGGTATTTTGCACATCTGCAGGGAACAGAGACACTGCACCATTTTAGGAGTATGAACACTGCATACAGACATCGTTGCTGGTAGTCATCTTGCTGACACTTGTAGTGCCACAGGGATAAGGGATAAGGCCATCCATTTCTAGGACACTGTATACAGACATCATTGTCCTCTCACCTTGCTGAGGAGGATCCTGCCTGTTTCACTTGATAATCCGGGCCAGTTGTGTTGTTTAGCTCTGTTATTCAGGAGTTTAAGTGCAACGGAAGTGGCAAGCTGAAGACACCGAATCTTATCTTTGCTTCAAAAGGACTTAAGCTACTAGTGCCATACGAATCTGCACACACATATTTAGGGCTCTGTGTATGCAGCGGGTGTGTGGGACAGTTTATCTAAGAAGATAAGCCATTACATGTTGACTTGTATAGAGTGTTCAAAGTTGGGCCTGTGGTGCCAGGGGACAGGAGAGAGACCTGGCACAAAGGGAATCATTCCTCTGCTCTCCTCCTGCCTGGACTCATGGAGCCAACCTGAGCAATCCGATTTAAAGGGGCTAATTTACTAAAGCTGGAGAGTGCAAAATCAGGCTCACTTCTGCAAAGAAACCAATCAGCTTCCAGGTTTTAATTTCCAAAGTTTAATTGAACAAGTTGAGGTTAGAAGCTGATTGGCTACCATGCACAGTTCCACCAGATTCCGAGTGCACCAGTTTTAGTAAATCTCCCCCAAAGTCAGTGGCGGAATTATAGGGGTCGCTGAGGTTGCCATGGCGACCGGGCCCCTTGCTGCAGGGGCCCTTGAGGGCCCCCTGTATACACTACTTTGATAGGGGAGCGGAGACAAGCTGCCCGATCCTAAGCCGAACTGTATTCGGCACCGTGCAGGGAGCTGCTCACATTGATTACAAAGTGAAAGCAGTGTGTGTGCTGTGCTCTTTGTCTCCCCCTACAGTGCAGTACCCGACAGGAAGAGCTAAGGTAAAGTTCTGCCGTTTTTTTATCTACTGTATGTGTGTTTATGTGTATGTGCATGTATGTGTGTGAGTGTGTGTATGTGCATGTGTGTGTATGTATGTATGTATGTATGTATGTGTGTGTATGTATGTATGTGTGTGAGTGTGTGTATGTGCATGTGTGTGTATGTATGTATGTATGTATGTGTGTGTATGTATGTATGTGTGTGTGTGTGTGTGTGTGTGTATGTGCATGTGTGTGTATGTATGTATGTATGTATGTATGTATGTATGTATGTGTGTGTATGTATGTATGTATGTATGTGTGTGTATGTATGTATGTATGTGTGTATGTATGTATGTATGTATGTGTGTGTATGTATGTATGTGTGTGTGTGTGTGTATGTGCATGTGTGTGTATGTATGTATGTATGTGTGTGTGTGTGTGTGTATGTGCATGTGTGTGTATGTATGTATGTATGTATGTGTGTGTGTGTATGTGCATGTGTGTGTGCATGTATGTGTGTGAGTGTGTGTGCATCTATGTATATGTACATGTGTGTGTATTTATGTAGTAGCGGTGCGTCCATAGGGGCCCATGGGCGCCGCCCCCTCTCTCCAGGCACCCCTCTATCACAAATAGATAGATTCATGCATAGTGTGAATCTATCTATGGCTGCCATTGCCCCCCCTATTCAGACGCCTGGCCCCTTTTTGGACGCCGGGCGCCTCAATTACATCGGCAGGGGTGTTTTTAAAGCACTAATAGGCTTCAAAATAGGTGAACTGCGAGTGCCATGCTTGGCGCTCACAGTCCACCCAGGTGTGTTAGAAAAGCGAATAAATATTCGCTTTCCTAACACTGAACCGCCTCTCCACCAATCAGGTGCTCGGGTCTGTTACACATCACCTGATTAGCTGAAACGACAGGCGCCGCTATTGGATGCCTATCAGGAGGGGAGGATGGGAGGAGACGCATGGAGGACCCCGCTCGTCGACGTCACCCGCTGCCCCACCGAGACAGGGTAAGTACCGGGCAGACTGCGAGCGGGCAGGGGGGTCACAGTGGCAGCATTTGATGGCACAGTGGCTGCGTTTCAGGGCACAGTGGCTGCGTTTCATAGGCACAGTGGTGGCAATTGATAGGCACAGTGGCTGCGTTTGATGGGCACAGAGACTGCGTTTGATGGGCACAGTGGCTGCGTTTGATGGGCACAGTGGTGGCAATTTATGGGCACAGTGGCTGCGTTTGATGGGCACAGTGGCTGCATATGATGGGCACAGTGGCTGCATTTGATGGGCACAGTGGCTGCGTTTGATGGGCACAGTGGCTGCGTTTGATGGGCACAGTGGCTGCATATGATGGGCACAGTGGTGGCAATTGATGTGCACAGTGAGGCTGCAATTGATGCGTTTTTTAAAGAATTTTTCAGTTTGCTTGCGCCCCCCAAAAAATTTTGAGCACCATCTGCCACTGGTTTATATGTGTGTGTATTTATGTATGTGTGTGTGTGTGTGTGTGTGTGTGTGTGTATGTATGTGTGTTTACATGTATATATGCACATTTTATGTATGCGCTTTTAATCCTGACCCCCTATATGTGTCCCATTAGAACCAAATTTTTTTTTTTTTGCTTGTTCATAGTACCAGCAAAAAAAAAATGTTGTTCCTCTGAAAAGTGATCCATGCTCAGATCGCTTTTCAGAGGCATTTGACAGCCGGTAAAAAGGCAATATGTTGCCTCCTGACCGCCTGTTTTAACCCCTTAAATGCATCATCACTATGCTGCAACTGCATGCAATGCACACAGTTGCAGGGTGGTTGCAGTGCAGCCACTTCAAGGGTGCCCTGACTGGAAAAAGATTGAGAAACACAGACATAGAGGAACCCATCTCTCCATTTTCCTCCTGCAGCCACTGAATGCATGTGGGAGGGAGAGGAGGAGAAGCGGGGGGGGGAGAAATCTATTCCTTTACATGCAGCCACCCACTTACGACCGGACCCTGGTGTTCCGCCATCGGGCTCGGAGAAAAGAGCCCTGTCCGGGGGTCAGGGGGGCCCTTAATGGTTTCTTGCATCAGGGCCCTGAAGATTCTAGTTACGCCTCTCCCCAAAGTGTTATATTGTGATTTATTTACCATTTAAGTGTGCCTCTGCTCTTGGGGACATTCTCAGGTTTTTAATCCCCTAAAAGCAGCTTGAATATAGGATTGAGAGCTATATTGCTCTTAAATCTCAGTTATTGCTCTCTAGTTGATTACTTGAATATATATTGTTACTGTCTGCTATTACCGGTATTCCACAGAAATATTGCAGTAAAGACAATTTCTGTATTTTATCATAATGTGTGTGTTTCTCATTGGTCATTACACTTACACTATTGCCAGGTGTGCCAGATGGGACTGAGGCTGTTATTAGGGTTGAGAGGCAGAGTAACGGACTAACAAACAAAGCATCTCCTACGGGGGTATTACTACAATAGCAAATAAAGAAAAAAAATATATTGTATACACTTTCGACACAAGTCATATTGTAATTGAATGATTTTTAAAAATTACCTTTCCTTTTCAATCTGCAGCTCTGTAATTTTCTGTAAAATGCAATGCAATATGGTTACCTGGAGGTGTTCTGTACACACAGCATGTACAGTACGCCCCCCAGAAACATCATTTCCTGCTTGTGGGATTGGCTTACTGGTTTTCCCAAAAGTTTGCACTAAGATATAAGTCAGATTTCCGATATCCCCTGCAACAAAAAATTTCATTTTTGGTGAGATACTCCCAATAGAAAATCACATCTAAAGGGATGCAGGCCCATCAGCTTTCATCATTAGAGCCCTGCAGGTGCAGCAGCTGATTGATAATTATAAAACCACTCCCATTAGATTTACTTTTCCACAGGGGCACAGACAAACACAGAGGGATTTCTTCAGAATAACAAAAGGTAGGAATCTGCAACAAAGTTTGTTAAAATCCTTGCAATGTACAGAGATCACCCAGAGGGGAATGTTTTTTTGGAGATACTCTTTAAAGTGTAAGTTTAGGAAAAACATTAAAAATGGGTGAACAGTCAAGATTTTGAAAGTAGAAGTTACATTAAAGTTAATTACCTTCCCAACCACCCCTGGACAGGCGTATATTCTATGCCTGTACAAGTTCGGCAATGTTGGGATGACTAATTTCCATGCACGTGCAGGAGTGATGTCATCTCGGCCGGGCCAAAGGAAGCAGCCAGCATTCGATACCTGCCTGCCTCCCCGAAGATATCAGTGGTCAGCAGTGAGCTCTGTAATGCCGCATGGATGGAGTGAAAGTAAATATAGCTCGGCTTTAAGGGGAAACTATAATAATTTGGGCTATACTCTATCTTAAGATAAACTAAAAATAATCAGCGCAAACAATCCTGAGCAAATACTAATAACTGCAGATGAACACTTAGGCCAATTACACAACACCTTCAAAATAAGTAATGAATGAAAAAAGTGCAGCGCAAAAAATATATGTTTATGTATATATAATTACAGTGGGGAAAATAATTATTCGATCCCCTGCAGATTTTGTATGTTTGCTCACTTACAAAGAAATGAAGGGTCTATAATTGTTTTTATCATAAGTGTATTTTAAATGATAGAGACAGAATATCAACCAAAAATCCAGAAAAAAACAAATGATACAAAAGTTAAAAAACTGAGTTGCAGTTCAGTGAGTAAAATAAGTATTTGATTCCCAAGCAAAACATGACTTAGTACTTGGTGGAGAAACCCTTATTGGTAAGCACAGAGGTAAGACGATTCTTGTAGTTGGTTACCAGGTTTGCACACATCTCAGGAGGAATTTTGGTCCACTCTTCTTTACAGATCTTCTCTAAATCCTTAGGATTTCTTGGCTGTCGCTTGGCAACTCGAAGTTTCAGCCACCTCCATAAATTTTCTGTAGGATTAAGGTCTGGAGACTGGCTAGGCCACTTCATGACCATAACCACTTCCCACCTGCCGGCCATCATATGACGTCTTTGACTTTGTGCAGTGATATCTGAATAATGCCTGCAGTTACAGACATCATTCAGATATCTTCTTTATCAGCATAAGAAGGATCATAGCACTTGATCGTTCTTACGGGCGGGGAGAGGGGACTTACCCCCCTCCCGGCGCCCTCCGGTGATTCTCCAGGCTTGCCGCTGCCATCGAGAACCCGGATGCTGACCATAGAGATTTCCGGTGGACCAGACGGTCCCCAGAGTCTCTATGGTCGTTCAGAGGCCAGGAGCGATGTTATGACGTCACGCCCGACCTCTGTATTCGAAAGAATGGCGCCACCTCGGCTGGGAAGCTGAAATCGTTTTTTTTTTTTATTTCAGGCTTCCCAGCCTAGAGGTGAGATGTGGGGACTTATTGACCTCATATCTCACTGTAAAGAGGACCTGTCATGCTTATTCCTATTACAAGGGATGTTTACATTCCTTGTAATAGGAATAAAAGTGATCAAAAAAATTACAAAAAAAAAAAAGTGTCAAACTAGAAAAATAAATGTAAAATTAACAATAATTTTTTTTTTAAAAGTGCCCCTGTCCCCGTGTGGTTGCACGCAGAAGCGAACGCATACATAAGTCGCGCCCACATATGTAAACGGTTTTCAAATCACACATGTGAGGTATTGCTGCACACATTACAGCGAGAGCAATAATTCTAGCCCTAGACCTCCTCTGTAACTCAAAAGATGTAACCAGTAAAGATTTTGAAAACGTCATCTATGGGGATTTTTAGGTACCGAAGTTTGGCACCATTCCGCGAGCGTGTGCAATTTTGAAGCATGACATGTTAGGTATCTATTTACTCGGCGTAACATCATCTTTTACATTATGAAAAATTGGGCTAACTTTACTATTTTTTTTTTTTTTAAAGCATGAACCTTTAAAAAAAAAAAAATGCGCTTGAAAAATACAGTGCGAAATAAAAAGTTGCAATGACTGTCATTTTATTCTCTAGGGTCTCTGCTACAAAAAACCATATATAATGTTTGGGGGTTCTATGTAATGTCTATGTAATTTTCTAGCACAAAAATGATGATTTTTACATGTAGGAGAGAAATGTCAGAATTGGCCTGGTAGGCAAGTGGTTAATGTGCTTCTTCTTGAGCCACTCCTTTGTTGCCTTGGTGGTATGTTTTGGGTCATTGTCATGCTGGAAGACCCATCCATGACCCATCTTCAGTGTTCTGGCTGAGGGAAGAAGGTTCTCATCCAAGATTTTACAATACATGGCCCCTTCCATTGGCCCCTCAATGCGGCAAAGTCAGCATGTAACTTTAGCGGAGAAACAACCCCAAAGAATAATGTTTTTACCTCTGTGCTTGACTGAAGGGATGGTGTTCTTAGGGTCGTAGTCAGCATTTTTCTTCCTCAAAACATGGCGAGTCCCCCTCCTCAAGAAAGCACATGTACAGCCAATGAACATCTAAATGATTCAGTGAAGGATTGGGAGAAAGTGCTGTGGTCAGATTTTTAAATCTGTTTTTTACACTATGCAATCTTTGTAAAACAAAAAAAATTACAAAGGATTCTTAGAGCACTATGAGATTTTTTTATTTTTTTTTTTTAAACCTAATTTTTAGAAAATAACATTTTGACATATAATTTTTTTGTTTTCTTTTTTTGTTTATGTTTGGAGGATACACACAGCTTTATGCATTACTGTCCCATATAAATATATTTTAGGAGTCAGGGTCCCCTTAATCTGTTCTTGTTGGGCCATTTTAGTTCCAGAGGTGGTTTTTCATTAATCATTGATCTGGGCCACATCAATTTTCAGATGAGAATATTCATATGAAAAACCTTTGTACATTCGCTGAATGAAAGAATGTTGTTTGAAATTTTCACTTGCTTTTAACATTTTGTTTTAAAATGAATGTAATTTCTGAACGAAAAATACATACACTGTCTGATAATTCCTTTGACCAAGCAGTTTTCGATTAATTCTAAATTTTCCTGTCACTGTGGTTGAAAACGAATGTCAATTTGACCCCACTAACGATTCGAAAATCGAACGAATGTTCTTAACCACTTCCCACCCGGCCTATAGCAGATTGACGGCCGGGCAGTGGTTCAGTTATCCTAACTGGGCATCATATGATGTCCTTCAGGGTAACAGCCGCCGAGCGCCCGTGGGGACGTGCATCGCGGCGATCGGTGGAGCGGTGTGTCAGTCTGACACACGATACACCGATCTTGGTAAAGAGTCTCCGGCGGAGGCTCTTTACCACGTGATCGGCCGTGTCCAATCACGGCTGATCACGATGTCAATAGGAAAAGCCGTTGGTCTGCGTTTCCTCACTCGCATCTGACAGACGCGAGTAGAGGAGAGCCGGTAGGCGGCTCTCCTGACAGGGGGTCTGATTGTTTATCAGTGCAGCCCCCCCTCGGATGCCCGCACTAGATCACCAGGGAAGCCGCCAGGACCACCAGGGAAGCTGGCAACATGTGGATGGCCAGGTATGTACCCCATGGCCATCCACATGTGCCCAGTCTGTGCCCAATCTGTGTCAATCAGTGCCCACAAATGGGCACTGACTGGCACCATTATAAAGCAGTGATGCCCAGCAATGCCAGCCATCAATGTCATCAGTGCCACCAATCAGTGTCAACAGTGCCACCCATCAGTGTCCATCTGTGCCAGCTATTAGTGCCCATTCGTGCCCATCAGTGCCCACCTATCAGTGCCCATCAGTGCCCATCCCTGCCACCTATCAGTGCCACCCATAAGTACACATCAGTGCCACCCATAAATACCCATCAGTGGCGCCTATGAGTGCCCATCAATGCCGCCTATGAGTGCCCATCAGTGCCGCCTATGAGTGCCCATCAGTGCCGCCTATGAACGCCCATCAGTGCCACATACCAGTGCCACCTATCAGTGCCCATCGGTGCCACCTATCAGTGTCCATCAGTGCCACCTATCAGTGCCCATCATCAGTGCCTGTCAGTGCCACCTCATCAGTGCCACCTCATTGGTGCCACCTCATCGGTGCCCATCAGTGCCACCTTATCAGTGCCCGTCAGTGCAGCCATATCAGTGCCCGTCATTGAAGAAGAAAACGTACTTATTTACAAAAAATTTTAACAGAAACAAAGCTGAAAATTGGCTTGGGCAGGAAGGTGTCTAAGTGCCTGGTATTGAAGTGGTTAAAATTATGTTTTTTTTTTGAAGGAAGACATTGTTTTTGTATGGCCAGCATATAATATATTACAGTTCTGTTTGAAAATCTATAAAACAGTCTTTAACTTTTTGTTTTCTTTAAAAAAAAGTTCTCTGAGTCTGATGATATTTACCAGATTCAACCTCTAAAAAGTATATACAGTATATCTTCTCTAATAGTCTATACAATATATCTCTTCTGTCTGTTATTCTCAGAGTGGATTATGCTCTCTAACCATGTAGTTGGTTATTTATATTTACCACTGCATAGAGATATTTAAGAATAAATTGCCTTTTTTTTTAACTTTACATATTAACTAAATTATACACCACACTTTTTTTTAAGGTTATTAAACGATCAATCGATTAATCAAAACAATAATCGGCCAACTAATTGATTATTAAAATAATCGTTAGTTGCAGCCCTAGTTGCACCTATATACCGTAACCCTGGTATTTTTTTTTTCAGCTGGCGATACTATATTATATCTAAAAGCAATCTTAGCAGCTGATTAGCCACTGGATTGCTTTTACAGGCGGCGGGAGGGGACGCCTCTTTATGCTTTCTCTTGCAATAAGGGTGCCCGGTATCATATCTGGCGGTGCCGCCGGCTTATCATAGAGCTGGCCAAGGACCGGCCATCTCTATGGTCTAGGAGACCGGAAGTGGCATCATTACATCACTTCTGGTTAGGGCAGATGCAAACACTGCCATTTTTTTTCTTTTTTTTTTGGAACGCATGAGATTAATGTTTTTTTTTGTTTTTTTTTGTTTTTATCTCATGCTTTCCAGGGTAGGTCCTATAGACCCCAGATGTCTCCATAAAGAGGACATGTCATGCCTTATTTCTATCATAAGGGATGTTTACATTTCTTATGACAGGAATAAAAATGATAAATAATATATTTTTCAAAGTGCCCTGGCCTGTTCCTCCGTGCTCGCACACAGAAGCGAACGCATACAGAATACAGAAACCGAAAACAAAAATACAGAAATAATGTGTGATTGACTCAAATGTGGCATTTCATTTTTTTGTAAATTATTTTACTGAAAAATTATTTATTAGATGCAGATTGTGCAACTTTTATGTGACATGTCGAACTTCTTATTTGTTTTCCTTTTTTTTACATTTGGTGCACTAGTTGTATCTTCCTAGTTTAAACCCTTCAACTTGAACAATTATTTGGAGCATTCCATAAATCAGTAATCAACACACAAAATATTGTGACACCACTAGTAGTTTATTGGACCCAATAAATTTTTTTTTGCAGCTGTCATGGCTGCGGCCTGCATAGTTTGACACACCATATGAGCAATTGGAAATTTGTATATAAAATACGCTCATCAACTAGCAAAGCAAGCATATAAAACTACCAAATTAAATGCACCACCAAGGCTGTACAAAATAACTTATGTGAACTATTAGTACAGTGGAACCTCGGATTACGAGCATAATCCGTTCCAGGAGTATGCTCGTAATCCAATGTACTTGCATATCAAAGCGAGTTTTCCCATTGAAGTCAATGGAAACGAAAATAATTAGTTCTGCATTGACTTCAATGGGATGCAATACCGCATGCGGCCAGAGGCGGGGGGCACCGGAGAGCCTCGTAAACGGATGAAAAGGCCCGAGGGACATTTTGGCGGACCTCGGCAAACCTCGGAAAGACTCCGTTCACGAGCCTTTCCGAGGTTTGCCGAGGTCAGCTGAACTGTCCTCGGGCCTTTCTGTGCATTTCCGAACCGTGCCGATCGGCGACTTTTGGCTCTGCTCGGCTCCGGTGCCCCCCACCTCAGGCCAAAAGCGGTACTGCACACCGCTTTTGACCTGAATCCTGCTCGTTTTGGGAGACAACACTCGCAAACTGAGTTATAAATTTTAGAAATACAGTGCTCGGTTTGCGAAGCGCTCGTTAACCGCATTACTCGCAAACCGAGGTTCCACTGTACATGTGTTGTTTATTCATGTGCCAAGAGCAGCGCTGTAATCTGCAGGAAGCTAATGTGTTTTCTGGTTGCTAAGTCACCTCCTGTCAGTTCGGGTTAAAAACCTGCTGCAAAATGTCTCCTCAGATTCTTTCTATATGCAGCCAGCCATGTCACAATGCAACATTGGAAAACAGAAGTCACCCCCCCCCATCAACAGATGGATAGACATTATCAATGACACCATGCTCATGGAAGAACTACAGGCAAAGATGGTGGACACTTGGGATAAGCACGTGAAATTATGGTACATATGGCTTCACCACTCATCCTCTGACCTTGCCCTTAAACAGGATCTCTGCATAGGGAAAAGGTTCAATCTAATACAGCCACCTGTTGTGTGATATTACTTACCCTCCACTGGGGCTGTCCGATGCACTTGGCTCACCAATAATGGGGGCCATGTTACCCCCCCCCTATGGCACAAGATACCTGAAGTTAGGAATTCACCAGGTATATACTGCTGGGCCCCCCCTCTCTTTTGACTGTTAGCTCTTGAGTTATATATTATTACCTGTGACCTACGTAATATAGTCACCGCATTGTGTTATTAAGAACTGTTTCAAGCACTTTTACACCTGCTTACAATGTTTTGTATGTTGTGCGGTATGTGTGTACCGCTCCCCCCACCTTCTTTTCTTCTTTCTGTATCCCCTTTGCTCTTGTTTTTGAAATCAATAAAAATATATTCAACCTAAAAACTTGATGCGGCTCCAGCTCTCCCACTCTTTAAAAAAAGCCTGGCATGGACGCAACGCATCAGCGAAGCTTTATGACATGATCGCATTGGGCGGAGCCTCAGCGCCATCTTGGATTCCTATCATTAGCTTCAAACTTGTGTCTTGCTTTTATTTGGAAGCTATCTTAAAGTGATATCCTGTGTTTATTTATTTATTTTTTATTCAAACAAAACTTTCCTTCTACTCTTTTCTCTTGAGTGCCTTAGCAAGGAAGACCTTTTGATGAGAAAGTGGTTGGCTTAATGGCTAAGTTCACCTTTGTTCACTTTTTTTTTCCAAATTCCAGCTACTCTGTGAACCAATATAGCATTAATGTACTTCTTTTGCAAAAATAAAACAGTTTTCCATTTATTCTACACACGCTTACCTCACTCTCTTCATGGATGTTCAAAAACCCTGCTCCATTACTTCTGTCTTAATTCCTGGACAGAATTTAGGTCATGACACAGGAAGGAGTTGACCAGCTGATCTCATTAGCACACACCCTGCATCATCTACCCTCAGCTGGTCAACTCCTTCCTATGTCATGGCCTAAAGTTTGTCCAGGAAGTAAGGCAGAAGTAATGGAGCAGTGTTTTTAAACAACCATGAAGAGAGTGAGGTAAGCGTGTGTAGAATAAATGGAATGCTGTTTTATTTTTGCAACATAAGTACATTAATGCTAGATTGGTACATAGGGGAACTGGAATTTAGAGAATTTAGAATTTAGAAAAAAAAAAGAAAAAAAAAAGGTGAACAAAGCTGAACTTAGCCTTTAAAGGGGTTGTAAAGACAGAAGTTTTTTTTATCTTAACGCAATAAAAAGCCTGCTATATGTAGCAGCTCTCCTCAGCCCCCTAATACTTACCAGAGTCCCTCGGGAATCCGGGACTCTCCCTCCTGATTGGCTGAGACACAGCAGAAGAGCCATTGGCTCAGGCTGCTGTCAATCAAATGCAGTTAGCCAATCAGGAGAAAGAGGAGGCAGGCTGGGCTTGAATGGATACACAGGGCTGCAGCTCGGCTCAGGTGCGCCCATAGCAAGCTGCTTGCTGTGGGGGCATTTAACAGGAGGGAGGGGCCAGGAGCACCGAAGAGGGACCCGAGAAGAGGAGGTTCCAGGCTGCTCTGTGCAAAACCATTGCACAGAGTAGGTAAGTATAACATGTTTGTTATTTAAATAGAAAAATAAGCGAGGCTTTACAATCACTTTAAATTCCTGACAAGAGAATCTGGCGTTTGCGTTGGGATATATCTTAAAGGTCCAATTTTGCACAGTGATGGTGTTTGTTCATAATTTGTAAGGATCTAAAGTCTCAGGGGATGGATACTTAACTGCTGGGACTATATTTTGGAACTTTTCACACTATCTATTGCCACATTTAATGGGGCATTTTATGTTTATAATTTTTGGATCACTTTTACTTTATAGTTTATACATATGCGTTCCATATCATAGGTAAATGTGTTATGTATATGCACATTTGATTGTGGTGCGGACATGATATGTTTTTTATATATATGTGAAAGTCATATTTATTTGATTTTATTCATAATTTATCATTTTTTAACATATTCAGTTTAGGAGCGCTTCACTATTTATTTCACGTAGAAGTATATAAAAAGGTAACAAAATATACATTTTCCATTTCAGGTCAACTGACTGATAAATATTACAAAAGATATTTACATTTGCCTGGTTTAGGTTACTATCTATACAGCTGTGCTCTTACATAAAAATAATTTACCTCTGTTACTATAGTTACCATTGCCCCTTTAGAAAAGAAAAAAAAATGATGCTAAGGTATCATGGCTTGCAAAGGATTGTGGGAAAGGTGTAAAAGCACCCCATGTAATGCCGCGTACACACGGTCGTACTTTTCGTCTACAAAAGTCGGACAGCCTTTCCGACAGACTTCCGGCAGACTTTCGGTGGACTTGCGGCGGACTTGCGGCCTACTTTCTAACGAACGGACTTGCCTACACACGACCACACAAAAGTCGGTCGGATTCGTACGTGATGACGTACACCGGACTAAAATAAGGAAGTTCATAGCCAGTAGCCAATAGGTGCCCTAGCGTGGCTTTTTGTCCGTCGGACTAGCACACAGACGAGCGGATTTCGGGGTCCGTCGTAGTTACGAAGTAAAGTTTTGAAGCATGTTTCAAATCTAAAGTACGTCGGATTTGAGGCTAAAAAAGTCAGTTGAAAGTCCGGAGAAGCCCACACACGATCGGATTACCAGCCAGCTTTAGTCCATCAGCGTCTGTTGGACTTTTGTAGACGAAAAGTACGACCGTGTGTACGCGGCATAAGTGTCCCAGTCCGAAAACCTCGGCATCACATAATACCGTTACTTTGTTAGGAAGAGATTGTCAGTGTGGTTTCCATGGCAACCTTCTGTGGATTCTGTAAGGATTGCTTGTTGATACTTGTATGATATTGCTGTTAAATTATTCTTTAATATAATATAGCTCAACATTTTTTGAGCATCCCCTGAGTATTTCTGAATAAAACAGAAAATTGTCAAAAGTTATATGATTGCATTACCACCGTGGAATGAGTGATCTCACTCCGTAACCATTTTTATTTCTTTCCTCCGGTAGAAAATGATATTGGAGAAGCGACCACTTCGGAGCCATAGTGGCAATCATTCATATGGTCAATGTGAAAATGGCAAAATGTTATCTTTTTTAATGTAATTAAAAATGACCTTACTCGGTTGTACTCGGCCCAAAATGATATTCACGGCTTTTTTTTTTTTTTTTTTTTGCAATTTCTGCAAGAAATGTAATATTCATTTAGGCTTTATTGGGCAAATATATGAACATCATAAAAGGAGCAGAAGGCAATTAATATTAATACCGTGACTATCTTGGTGATATTATCACTGATGAATGAACTTTTAAAATAAGTTCTGTCTATTTAATCCCTGTGGTTTGCCTTGGTTTAAACAAAGCCCGGCTTGCTACGTGGGAGGAAGAGCCGCCAAAATGGTTTGTTCAGCTTAAAGGGAAACTCCATATCTGTTATGAAAAAAAAGTCCTCTCAATGTCAGCCATATACACTGCAGTTATTTCAGCAGATGTAAACCTTAACCGCTCCTGCCCTGTAAATATTGATAGGCCTTGCTAGCATTTTGTAAAACTGGCTGCTAATTAGGAGGGGGGTCTAGTCTACAAACATCTGATTAAGATCAGTAGAAAAAATAAATAAAGACTCAGCATTTCTTTACCTCTGTATCTCTCCAATGAGGAGACGCCAGCTGCAGGGGATGCCTATAATTTGAATGTGAGTGCTGTGCAGATTTTTTGGCACAACTTCTATAGCAATTTCCCAGTCTCCATCAACTCCTATAGCATTTCCCCAACAATTCCTACAACATGCCCCCCAATCTCCAACAATTTCTATAGCATTTCTCCAGTCTCCAACAAATTCTATAGTGAGTCTACAGTGTCCAACAATTTCTATAGCAAGTCTCCAGTGTCCAACGATTTCTAAAGCATGTCCCTAGTCTCCAACAATTTCTATAGCATGTTCCTAGTCTCCAACAATTTCTATAGCAATTCTCCAGTCCCAAACAACTTCTATAGCATGTTCCTAGTCTCCAACAACTCCTAAAGTATGTCCCCAATCTCCAACAACTTCTATAGCATGTCTCCAGTCTCCAACAATTTCTATAGTGAGTCTACAGCGTCCAACAATTTCTAAAGCATGTCCCTAGTCTCCAACAACTCATATAGCTTGTCCCCAGTCTCCAACAACTTCTATAGCATGTCCTCAGTCTCCAACTATTTATATAGCAAGTCTCCAGTGTTCAACAATTTCTAAAGCATATCTCCAGTCTCCAACAATTTCTATAGCAAGTCTCCAGTGTCCAACAATTTCTAAAGCATAACCTCAGTCTCCAACAACACCTGTAGTATGTTTTCACTCGCCAACAATTTCTACAGCATGTCTCCAGTCTCTGACAACTCCTATAGCATATTCACAGTCTCCAACAACATCTATAACAAGTCTTCTGCCTCCAACTCTTATACCATGTCTTCAGCCCCCAACAACTCCTATAGCAATTCCCCAGCCTCCAACAACTTCTATAGCATGTCCCCAGTCTCCAACAACTTCTATAGCATGTTCCAAGTCTCCAACAATTTCTATAGCAAGTCTCCAGTTCCCAACAACTTCTATGGCATGTCCCCAGTCTACAACAACTTCTATAGCAGGTCCCCAGACTCCAACAACTTCTATAGCATGTCCCTAGTCTCCATCAGTTTCTAAAGCATGTCTCCAAATCCTATAGTATGTATCCAGTCTCCAACAACTTCTAAAGCATGTCCCCAGTCTCTGACAACTCCTACAACATGTCCCCAATCTCCAACAAATTCTATAACTTGTTTCCGATCTCCAACAACCTCTTTATCATGTCCAGGTCTCCAACTACGTCTATATCATGTCCCAGTATCCAACTACTTCTATATCATGTCCCAGTCCCCAACTACTTCTATATCATGTCCCAGTTTCCAACTATTTCTATATCATGTCCCAGTTTCCAACTACTTCTATATCATGTCCCAGAATCCAACAAATCCTTTGGCATGTTCAGTCTTTTATCATTACCTTTGGTATGTATACCATTCCCGACAACTTTTTGTAGCATTACATTCACTGAATATTATGTGTGGCCCTTACATGATGCCAGGAGCCATACTTGAAGCCCCTTATAATAAGAACGTTTTCGCAATCCCCCTGAGCAACAGCCACCTACCTAAATACTTACAGTGCCCTCAGCCTTCAGTTCTTCACTGTGTGATCCATTGAGGTGCTGCAGAAAGGCGTCCAGGCTGCGCCCAACACATGCTCACCACTTGACCTAGTCATTCCTGCAGGTAGAGCTCTACTCATCCAGATGACCAGGGCTGCCATGAATATGGACAAATCATAGGAATGAATAGCCTCTGCTACTACTATTTTATAACATTTTGAATTTAATTGAAATGATCAGTTTTGTGATGTTTTTTCCAGTTGTGTTGCTGTGTGTCTTGTCATTCTTTCTTTATCGTACATCACGGGACACAGAGGCTCATAGTAATTACTAAGTGGGTTTATATCTCACCTTCAGGTGCTGGACACTGGTGTAATCAATTATACAGGAAGTTTCCTCCCTATATAACCCCTCCCCTATAGAGAGTACCTCAGTTTTTTCGCCAGTGTCTAAGGTGTTGGTCACGGTTAATGATTACTCCTAGATGGCCTGAACAAGGGTCAGGGAGCTATGCTATCGAATCCATTCAAAGAGCCAAAACAAAAGCTAAAGTGAATGGTACCCGATGCCTCTATACTGAAGAACGAGGTTTTGCCTGTAACGCTTCTCTTAGGAGAGCTGGGCCCTGAGATCCAGCACCTTGGTCACATTGCTATACCACAGGTTTGCTCTGGCAGTGCAATATATAAGGCCCAAGGCAGTGGACCCTACGTACAGAGGGGACCCCATCCTTGAAGGTCTGGCATGACACCAACCCGCCATGATGGGTGAAGATTGGGTCGCTGTGATATCTCAGCAGTACCCTGCAGCAAGGAATGGTGAGTCTGCATTTGTTTGCAGTGTCTCTATTAAGAGAGCGATCTGACTGTCTGTTTCCTGGTGGCCACTGGGAGCAGAGAGTGCAGATTTGCTCTTAGCCTATTGTTATTGTAGGCAGGAAGAGGAAGGGCAGCCATTACCATGTGCTGACAGGTCGGACGGCCTTGGAGACAGAACAGTGGGCCGTGAGTGTGTGAGTGCCAGCTTGGGAACAGGTACAGACAAGTCATGATTATATGCTGCATATTTTCTGCTTATCCATGGGGCATGTACAAGCTGTAGGTAGTAGATACACCCCTGGATGATTAGCAGTTCACTTTAAAAGTGTCATTATTTGCTTGTGGGCAAGAACACCATAATATACGTGCTTGCAGTTTTGAAATGCATGTTGTTATATTACATGTTTGAAAGGTTTGAGCATAGTGCATATGTGCTTGATATCCTACAGGTATAAGTATAGGACCAACTGCAGTTGAGCAGATGCTTGCTACAGGCTTGCTAAAATCGCACAGTTGCTAAATACGCACAGATGCTGATATGCTTAATTACTAAAATCACACAGTTGCTAATACGCACAGATGCTGATATGCACAGTTGCTAAAATCGCACAGTTGCTAGTACGCACAGATGCTGATATGTACAGTTGCTAAAATTGCACAGTTGCTAACATACACAGATGCTGAATTGCACAGTTGCTAAGGTCACACAGTTGCCTAAAATGCACAGATGCTGAAATACACAGTGGCTGGATCGCACAGTTGCTGCTGAAATGCACAAGTGCTGCTTAAACGCAAGGTTGCATAAAGATACATGGTCATGTGTGTGCAAAATGCATGTTTGGACATGTTTGTGTAAAAAAAAACAAAAAACACACAAACCATGTTTAATTTTTGATCACATAAGAACGTGTGATCGCAAAAGGTGACAGGATCGCTTAAAGATACATGGTCACATAAAGATGCATGTTTATGTTTGTATAGATATGCATTGTTTTTTTTCTTTTCTCCTAGTTGCATGGTCACGCAGAAAGGCTTGATCGCATAAAGATGCTTGATCATTAGGCTAGAAAACCTCCACAGCATTCTCATGCAGGTGCTTGCTTACAAGCTAGCCAAAGGCACAACTGCTGGGATGTCAGTTGCTGGTGCGCATTGTTTCTAACGCACAAACAGTTAAATTGCATGATTGCGGAAACGCACGTTGGCAGAGGATAACTTCCTCTTTACTAGTCCACATGTTTGCATAAAATATATGAGTTTGGAATGTACATCATGTGGGTAAAACAAGTAACAGAACATGTTCTTGTTGATCACATAAAGATACATGTTTTCTGTTGGTATGGGTTTACATGCTTTTTACATAGTTGCATGAGGAAGCTGGGTCACATTAAAGTGCTTGTTTGCACAGAAATGGCTAAAATCGCATAAAAATGCTGGATTGCATAAAGATGCTGGATCGCACAAGGGTGCTTGATCACACAAGAGTTCTTGGTCACACAAGGGTACTTCTCCGCGCAGTAGTTCTTATAATGCATAAAATGTTTGATCATATAAAAAATGCAGAATCACATAAGGATGCATGATCGCCTAAAGTTGCATGATCGCTTAGATTGGCATGGTTGCATAATGAGGCATGTTAATTTAAGTTTTCCTTAAATATACAGGATTCCTTATGTTCACATAAGAATACATGTCTGCATGGATACATGTTGTGTAATTTTGCATAACACGTTCATAAAACGCATGCTTGCTTGCAAGATGCCTGTTCCATAGCACATGTGCTATATGTATGCGTGTATACAGCGCACACTTTTCTTGTTCCTGCCTAAAACATATTTGTATGAATTCATGCTTCAATGAACGCACGCTTCCATAGAGGCATATGGCGTTAATACTTGCCTCATACACATATGGGCCGTTTGCATATGTGTTTATTTGCATGGGCTACAGAGGTTGTCTGTGCTTTGTAGGGGAATAGCACCTCTTCCCATTGGTGGTCTGGCCCTTCAGGTTAGCCACCGTGCCCGGGGTACAGGGCCCAGGGTATAGCAGTAACAGCATACTGAGGCAATCTGCTGCTGATAGATCAGTCAGTAGCATGGCTGGACCTAGGTGGTCAAGTATCTGGAGCTCCTGGGCTGGGATTCCAGTCTAAAGGTACTTTCTTACGGTCAGTAATGAGCTTGGAGTGTTTGGGACTCAGCCCAAAAAGGGGTCAAGGCAAGGAAGAGTTCCTTACATTTACCTTTGCTAAGGTGCTAGGGAAGATGGCTTCATTCAAAGTGGTTCCCTATGCTCAGTTTTGTTCAAGGCTGCTATAAACATTATTCTGTCTGCCTGGAACAAGTAGATCCTAACCTAGGCATTATCCAAAGGGTCTGGTCCCAGGGATACGCCGGAACCTCAGCAAAGGTGGCAGAAAGGAAAATTCTTCATGCGGATTACCTGGGAGGTGGTGGCTACAAAGGCTGGCCTCTAGGGATGGAGACCAGTCCTGAAGGAGACCACTGCCCAGGGGAAGTGGTCAAGCTCAGAGAGCCTTGACTGTCGACATTCTAGAGCTTCCGATGGCACGTCTGGCTTAATGGCCTGGGCGTTTAGATTGCAGGATGATTTACTTCATTTACCAAGGAGGCACTAGAAGTCACACAGCCAGAGGGAAGTGGACCATGTTCTGGTTTGGGCAGAGGAGCTTGTACCTTGCCTAATGACAATCTTCATTTCGTGAAATGGAGAATTGACAGGCGGCTCTCTGGAGCCGTCAACAATTGTTCCTTGGAGAATGGCCTCTGCACCCTGACTTTTTTCTGACTAGATAAGATTTTTGGGGCATCCAGGTTCAACAAGAAGTTAAACAGCTTTGTATCAAGGGCTAGAGATCCACTCGCATATGGGACAGATACGTTAGTGACCCCGTGGAATCAGTTTTTCACTGATTTATACGTTCTCCCCACTTCAGCTGCTTCCGCAGCTTCTACGCAAGATCAAAGTGGAAGGGAAGCTGGTAATACTACTAGCCCGGCATGGCCCAGAAGATCCTGGTATGCAGAGATCGTAAGGTTGGCAGTAGGAAAACCGTGGACTCTTCCATCTAGTCCAGACTTGCTTTCGCAAACGGCCGGTATTCCATCTGGCCTTACAATCGCTAAATTTAACGGTTTGTCTATTGAAGCCCACATTTTAAAGAATCGGGGGCTTTCAGGTTCAGTGGTACCTGCCCTGATTAATGCAAGAAAGCGGGCCTCTAGGACCATTTATTATAGGGTCTGGAGGGCCTATGTTTCCTGATGTGAAACCAAAAGATGGCATCCTCAGAGATGTGTCATAGGTAGAATTCTTACCTTTCCTAGAGTTGGAGGTAAAAATGAAGCTAGCCTTGAATACCAGCAAGGGTCAGATCTCAGCCTTTGTCATTGTTTCAAAGGCCTCTTGCTTCGCATTCTTTGATCTGGGCCTTTTATACAAGAGACAACGCGTATAAATCCGCCAGTTGGGTCGCACTTGTGCCCGTAGGGTTGAGTCTAGTTTTGTCGGCTTACAAGGACAGCACCTTGGGCCGATGCATCATATTCCTTTGATCCTCCTAACGGGGGAATTGGTGTTCTCCGTTGCGGAAGCCTCCGCAAGAGTTTCAGTGTTGGCAGCTTTCTTTTTTATAGTGCCATACTTAATTATTCTTAGGGATAGGGTGATGTTAAATCCTCACTCAGCCTTTTTCTTTTTTCCTAAAAGGATCTAGCTGTCATTTGAATCAAGACGTTTCTTACCTTCCTTTTTTACCAGAACCTTGTTCTGCGGAAGGAAAGTTACTTCCTCTCAATATAGTGAGAGCGGTTAAAGGTATATCTGAATGTTTCAGATATGGGAATCTGACGTTTGTGTGCTGCCAGAGGACCCTAAAAATGGGCAGGCAGCATTCAAATCAGATATTAAAATGGTTGTGGTCATTGTAGTGAGAGCAGTCAAGGCCTATCTGAAGCAACTGCTTAGATACGGAAAACTAATGTTTGTGGCGCTACCAGGAGGTCCCAGGATAGGGCAGATAGCGTCTAAATCAACTGTTTTAATGTTGATTCGTCAAGTTTTTATTCAGGCTTGCGGTTTGAAGAAAAGGTTTTCTCCTTAGAGTGCACTTTACCAGGGCAGTAAGCACTTCATGGGTGGTGCGTTACCAAGCCTTATGACTCCGATTTACGAGGCCGCCACATAGTCGTCTATACATACGTTCACTAATTTCTATCAGGTGAATGTAAGACGGCAAGAGGATGCAGCTTTTTGCGCAGTGTACTACAGGCAGCAGTATAGGTCCTCACGTCTGATGGCGGTCTGCGTTTATTTGTGTCTCCCTCCCCTCAGTAGGCATTGCTTTAGGACATCCCACTTAGTAATTACTATGAGCCTCTGGGTCACCGTGATGTACAATAAAGAAAATAAGATTTTTATAACAGCTTACCTGTAAAATCCTTTTCTTGGAGTACATAACGGGACACAGAGCTCCCGCCCCTCTTGTGGGACACTTATTGCTTTGCTACAAAAACTGAGGTACTCCCTGTAGGGAAGGGGTTATATAGGGAGGAAACTTCCTGTCTAATTGATTACACCAGTGTCCAGCACCTGAAGGTGAGATATAACCCACTTAGTAATTACTATGAGCCTCTGTGTCCCGTGATGTACTCCAAGAAAAGGATTTTACAGGTAAGCTATTATAAAAAATCCTATTTTTTCAATTTATGAAAATAATGATCTTTGCAGCCAGCATTACTGAGCGTGACGCCAGGAAGGGTTTTATTCTGCCGCTCATTAACATTTTTGAGGGATGCTTCACTAAACGTTGTGCTCTGCTTTTTCTGAATTAACATATCCTGAGAGATTGAATTCCTATATTTCTCCTGGTTTCAGTATATATATGGGGGGTTCACAGTATTCTGATCTCATTATAATATGTGATGAAAACAAGTAGATGTCTAGTGACTGCACAGGTCAGGAACAATTAAGCCATTTCACTACAGCAACATGGAGAGCATTCATATTCACTAGACTTTATAGTAGAACATGAGCTCAACTGCTGAATGCACATCTAAAATTCATAAATGTGAATGTTTTTTTTTTTGCCAAATAATTGTAATTTATAGCCATAAGCTCCTGCTTTACTATATAGGATGCTGCACCTATTCAGAGTCTGCAGGCCGCTCTGTACAAAACCATTGCATAGAGCATGCAAGTATAACATGTTTATTATTTTAAGAAAAAAAATTGAACCTTTAGCCCCCTTTCACATTGGAGTGATTGTCAAGTGATTTGACCTATTGCCAGCAATTGCACAGTTCAAATTGTTGCGATGCTGGGTTTACATGGATTTATACATAAATAAATAAAAGATGATTGTTGTAAACACCCTTATCAATGGTAAATGGTTTGTCTCATTCCTCTAACTGCTTAATCTGCAGGGCAGCTTGTTCTGTTGAAAAACAACAGACTTACTGGCTAAAAAAAGAAAACGAATGTAGCCATCAC
Source organism: Lithobates septentrionalis (assembly GCA_037952835.1). Classification (NCBI taxonomy): domain Eukaryota; kingdom Metazoa; phylum Chordata; class Amphibia; order Anura; family Ranidae; genus Lithobates; species Lithobates septentrionalis. The sequence goes on along the minus strand of JBBDGP010001243.1, from coordinate 2,005,423 downwards.
ATCTAAGAATTGGTGAGCTGCAATGCAATAAATGTTTGCTTTTGGTTTTAATACTGTTTTAAGTCTGCTTAATCATCTTTCCTACTCTTCCCAGTGTCTGAAACATGTTAACACTGTGCAATGCAACAGTCCATCATTGGCTTACAGTGGTAACATTCCCTCTCGTATCTATAATGGCAGATTATAGTACATTAATATAATGATAGATGGATAGATATCAAGTATTCAAGCTAGTAATATTTTTAAGACACACAATGTATAATACATATGCCATAGCAGAAATCCAAGCATCTATACAACACATGAATTTGTCTTGTGTTTGAACATCAGCATTTAGGGTGGGAGCCAATCAAGTTTCTGTTACTTTGCATAGTGCTGTTCTCCCTTTCCGATTATGCTTACTAAGAGAGAGAGCAAGGGGTGGAGTCAGAGTGCTGCTACTCTTTCATTGCCCAATCACAAGCCGGAGTGAGCTGTGACCAAGCTGTATTTCTTCATTTCAAAGGAGAAAATCAAAGTCACTACATTTACATTTTTCTGTGTCATACCCGACACAAGGGGAAAACGGCATGGCTGAATCAAGGCGAGCACTTGAAGTCCAGAGACGTCCGGAAGTGGATATACACATCTTACCAGTCCTTAGACGTGGTGGCTGCTTTAGTCTCAATTTTGTAGTCTTTTTCTTCATTTATTTTCATCTTATCATTTAAGCAGTAACTTAATTCCTGTCCAAAGGTGACGGCGCTTGTACTCTATATAAAGAGAAGCGTTGCCACCCAAGGACACATGTCACGGTCAGGGGTCAAGCTTGGAGGCCAGAAGCTATAGCAGTAAAGAGGCTCCCACTGACCAGCTGGATAAGTGCAGCAGGTCACCCTGGTGAATGACATTGGTTCACGCAAGGAGCAGAGTCTAAGCACTAACCAGTTTTCACCAGAGCTCCTGATGGTGGGGATGGGTTTTGCTGCATGTTAGCATCAGGTTGCGGTCCTCGGGATTGTCCCACCAGGAAGTGAGCAAGCTGGGGTCCAGTAGCAGTTATAGCAGGAAGGGAGCAAGCAGAAGAGTAGTCAGTAAACAAGCCAAAGGTCAGTAACAAGTCATCGCAGGTTGGGATTAAGCAGAAGAGTAGTCAAGAAGCAAGCCAAAAGTTGGTAACGAGTGCCCTCAGGTTGGGATCAAGCGGAAGTGTAGTCGAGGAGCAAGCCAAAAGTCGGTAATGAGTGGTAGCAGAGATATGAACAGCAGCAGAAGTGACAAGAGTGAGCTATTGACTAGAAAGAGCACAATAATCCGGCAAACAGGAAGTGCAAAGGGTATCTGGAAACCATGGCTTAAATAGTTCATGGGAGGAGAAAGAAGTTCAAGGTTCCACAGAAACAAGGCACAAGTCAGGATTGTCCAATGGATCAGGCAGAGTGCTGTCTGACATCTCAGGTGGCTCAGTGACATCACCAAACACAGCAGAGGCCCTGGGTTCAGACCCTGGTCCTGACAATGTGTCTACAGAACACCTCATACTCTTCCATTCTTCAAATCAAAGCTGCTGAAAGTTTACTTAGCCTGAAAAAAAGAAAATGAATTCAGACACCGCACTTAAGACCTGGTAGGCTGCAATATATGAAATTTTTGTTTTAGATACACTTTACGTGCATTGTATCTGAATTTATATATAATTCTGTAGGTAAATGTGTAGTTCAAGTGTAGTGCTCCTTTAACAGGCAGGGAGTGAGAGCCCCACGACTTGTGACAAATGATAAAATTCTGACTGCCACCAAATTCATTATTGGAATGACACTTCGAACTTGTAGAATGTTAGCCGGTTACTGATGCCCGGAGCCATACATCTGTTCCTTCAACTTTCAGAGCATCACTGTCACTCCATCCCTCAGCTCTGCAGCCGTTCTCTGTGAATAGACAAATGTATAGAATAAAATTGATTCAATGTCAGTTCTTTTAAAAGCTAAACAAAGCTACTGTTTATCTGGAATCTCTTGGTGTTGGTAAGAATTTCTCCAACACCCCTTGACTTTGTACATTTAATGCTATAGCCAAGGGTGGCCTTACAAAGCCTACCATCAAATGATGTTCTTGACTAATGAGCTTGGGCGTGTTCAGACCAAAATCTGAACCCACCTATGCAAGCCCACCTGTACTGGCCAATCATCTCTGGCTGGGGCATTTACCAAAGGGCGTGAAATTGTGTGGCTGTGGGGTGGGTGCTACAGATGATTGGCCCATACAGGTGACAGCTTTCTGGTGGGCTTGCACATCCAGATTCTAGCCCAAACATGTCCAAGCTCATCACTACTCCTAACTGGACCATTTTTGACCTCCTAGGTGTGGAAATGATGAGAGCCTATAGAACTCTGAGAAATTTGTTATTGCACAGTAAACATTTTCAAATTATTGAATGTGTTGCTTTTTTAGTTACTTGGTTAGAGTGGGGAAGGGTTAGAACACATGTCAGGTTTCTATTGCAGTTTGGGCCTTTTCAGACAGGCAGCAGTGCTTACCGCCTTCTAAGAAATTTGATCTGCACCATTTTTGAAGGGTGGTATAACAGCGGATGGGGGGCTTTTTTTTTTTTTTAAATTGCTGAATTGCAATTTTACATTGCAGGACCATGCCACAACTGTAATCCAAATGTTTGGCTCGCTTTTGCAGTGTGGCCCTATTGATCTCAATGAGTGAGTTTGACAGGCAGTGCTGCCTGTCAAATTCCACAGCCAGAGTTAAACCCACCATAGCTGTGAAACCCTGTTAGGCTTTAATGTTAAAATTCTTTTGGACGGCTGGGGTAAGGTAAAACCAGCTGCCTGTTTTACTGTCCCCTCATGTGAAATAGCCTTTAGGTCTCCACTTACCCTCCACAGACTCTCTGAGTTTAGGGCAGCATATACATCCTTGTAGGCAACTACTACTCATATGTGCTTATATCTGCTTACAGTTGCTGAATATTTCAGCCTACCATTGATTTTGACAGACTGCTGGCAGCAGGCTATATGCTGCATCTGTGACATATGGGCAGAAAATTACAGCCTATGTGCGGCCATGTGTATGAAGCCATATAGAAGTTTCCAAATTATATATTCAATAATTTCACCAAATGTATTTTCCAAATGTCATTGCTACCTATATAAATCTTTATCCAGCCACAAGCCAATGATACCCTGTAGAAGTTTAAAGATATACAGATGGGGTGGATTTATTATTCTCATGATTTAGGGTAGGTTCACACCTATGTGTTTTTCTAGTGCGTTTTGCAGTTTGCAGAAACGCACTATAGTCTGTTTAACATGATTTCCTATGGTACACATTCATCTATGCATTTTTCAGCTGGTGCATTTTTGGAAAGGGTCAGGGATCTTTTTTTCCCCGCAGCAAATTGCTTTTTGCGTGTAATAGATTTCAATGGACAGGCATCAAAAGTGTTGCGTTTTTGATGTGTTTTTTTTTCTTCACAACAAACTGTGAATACCTATTTGTTAAGGAGCGAGCGGCCACTGAATGTAAAAAAAAATTGCTGACAATAACAAAATCAGGAAAAAATGGCGTAGGGTCCCCCCAATCCATATCAGGCCCTGTGGGTCTGGTATGGACTTTAGGGCGAAACTCCCATGCCAAAGTTTTTAAAAAAATAGCGCGCTGTCCTGTTTTATTCTTTCTTCTCTTTTTTTGGGTGGACGGTGTTGGCGGACACCGTCTTTGACAATGGATCTACATCGGGAGACATTTTATTTTATTTTTGTTTTTTAAATAGACTTGTCAAAAACTGGGTACTGTCATTTTTTACACTACACCTTTTTTTAAATATGTACCCCATACTCATTCATATAGGTGAGTGAGGGGTGGGAGCCCCCTTGTCAAATGCTTGATGTCGCCAGACCAGTGTATGTTTGTTAGAAAACGGTTATAAAATGTGATTATTCAAAAAAATCCATTCCAGCCACAAAGTGTTGGACCCCTAGTGCATCAGGGTCCTACAGCTGTGATGATCTCAGAATGCCTGGTAATAGAATATTCAAAGACTAGACTTCAAGACTAGTATACATGCCAACAGTCCCGGTTTTTCCAGGACATTCATGGGATTTAGACAGTGTCCCGTTTTTATGTTGTCCTGGGAAAAATCACAGGAAATTGGCATTTGTTCTGACTCCCGGAGAATCGCCAGAGGCGCCGCTAGAGGTCCGGGGCTGGCACTGGTGATCTCCGCTGCCGTTTTACAGAAGATCAGCTCTCGTGGAGCCCGGGCACTTGCCAAGGGAAAGAAATAAGAGGTGGAGCTCAATTGGCTGCCAATAGAAATGGAGCTTCCGCCAACCCCTCCCGCCCCTGCTGTCAGTCTGTGACCTGTTGTGGGAAAGGCCATGGGGGGTTGGCGGCAGCTCCATTTCTACTCCGCCTCTTGTTTCTTCCCCTCGGCAATTAGGGCTTGTCCTCCATGAGAGCGGATCTTCTGTAATGGCGGCAGAGATCAAATCATGCAGGAAGGACTCTACTAGGGAAACCTGATGTAAGGAGAAAGTCTGCTGGGGACACCTGATGTAAGGAGGGACTCCGCTGGGGACACCTGATGTAAGGAGAGACTCTACTGGGAATTCCTGGTGTAAGGAGGGGCTCTGCTGGGGACACCTGATGGCATCTGGTGGCAGGTGACTTGCTCAGGGCTCCCTCTGATTTTGCATTATGGTGAGTTGAACTATTTCATTTTATATTACAATGTAATAATAGAAATAATGTGCTTCAATCATCCTGACACCATATCTACCATGGTGCCATGATGATTGAAGTGCTAACACCAGGTTTTTGGAGTATCTTTATCTGCTTATTGTTAAACTTTCTGGAATACACATATTTCTTTTGTGGTATAGGATCTGGGCCTGCTGTCCCTCCATCCCTCTTTCTTTCCTTCCTTCTCTCTCCTTCCCTCCCTATCTTTTTCTTTTTCTTTCTCTCTCTCCCTCTCCCTCTCTCTTTCTCTCTTTCTTTCTCCCTCCACCCCTTGTTCATCCCAGACATCTCAGACTCTAACCACACCCCTTTTGAGCAACATCCAATATTTTGTTACTTTTGATATTTTGTTTTTGTTATACCACGTGCATTTTTCTTTCCCCCACTATGTCACGCCTACAAACGAATCCCCCACACCCTAATTATAATAAGCCCCCCAAGAGAACTTGCCTATCTCCCAGGGGCAACAGCCCCCCAATCTGTTCATGCCTCTTGCACATTCATCACCTCCGCAGCCACCTTCTAGATGCCTCCTTCCAGGGATTGGCTGGGGCATGATAAATATTCAACGGATCATTTGAATTCCCCAGCCCTATGCTCTGGAAACTTCTTTCAGAGGGAAGTAATCAAAAACTCAACTCAGGAAACCCTTAACAGATCAACACAATCAATCACTGCTCCACATACTACTGTAAAGCCAAAAACTAAATTTACCTAGCAGCCTAACTAGAGGAGGGTGCTATACTAGGAGAAATCAAGAGAAGCTTTGATAAGAAGCAACAGATCTCAGCAGGTGGGCTGAATAGCCTTCAGGATTCTGGGAGTGTAGAGCAGGGGTCTCCAAACTTTCTAAACAAAGGGCTGACTTACTGCCCTTCAGACTTTAGGGGAGACAGACGGTGGCCATCGGGAATAGAAAATGTCCCAGTATTAGTGGGAGTAAACAATGCCCGATCTTTGGTGTCAGTAAAGGGAGCCGAGCCCCATCGCTGTGTTGTTGGGAGAAATTGTGCCCCATTGTTGGTGTCATTGGGAGAAACTGTGCCCCATTTTTGGTGTCATTAGTAGGAATTGTGCCCTATCTTTGGTGTCAATGGGAGGAATTGTGCCCCATCGTTGGAGACAGTGCCCAAAGAGATGGATAAAATCAAGCTAAGGGCCGCATCTGGCCCCTGGGCCACAGTTTGGAGATCTCTGGTGTAGATGAAAGGTAGAGATACTGACAAATATTGGCCAGAAAGAGTTACAATGATCTCATGTCTATGGTTTCATCTTATGTGGTTGGTTTTCTACTTACTAGATTTTCTCAGGCTGTGCGTATCTAGTTATAACACTGTCTATATGATGTTCATCTTTTCTGCCAGGTAAACCTTGGATTGTGGCTTGCACAAAGGTGAACTTGCATATATCCTCTCAGGATCTGTGTTAATTATTGTAAGGACAGAACACAGAGACCTGAATACTGACCGCAGAAAGTTACTAGGACATCTCTACCACTGATATGGGTTTCATGTGAAGTATGTAGGCGGTAGGAGAAAGTACATGCTTTTATATCATGTCATGTTCCATATATTCACTCATTTGTGGCATGCAGCAAAAAGAAAATTAAAGTAGATGTAAAAAGAAAATAAAAGTAAATCCAACCATTAACATCTCATTTTTGCTGTTAACAAAAAGTAATTTTCAACCTTTTTTTTTTTTAAATCTACAGCTTCATTCAAATAATACTGGTGATTCTTGTTCTGGCACTTCCTAGTAAGGGTTGACAACACTCTGGGGTTTATTTACTAAAGGCAAATCCACTTTGCACTACAAGTGCACTGCTAATGCACTTGGACATGCAGTCGCTGTAGATCTTAGGGAGACATGCAAGGAAAATAAAAAAACATGCTTGTACATGAGTGGATGATAGAAATTAGCAGAGCTTCCGCTCATTTCAGATCTTCCCCTCAGATCTACAGCAACTGCACTTCCAAGTGCATTAGCAGTGCACTTGTAGTTCAAAGTGGATTTGCCTTTAGTAAATCAACCCCTCTGTCCTTGTTTCCCAACTGTCCTCCGGCATTGTCACCCTGTCACTTGCTCTCCCAATGGCAACTACAAACTTTAAGACCCGCTTCCTGATTGGCCGGGAGGAGAAGCAGGAAGACAATAGCGAATAATAATTTGCCCGATCTTTTTTAAGCCAATTAGAGCCTCAGGCTCTAATCATGTGCTTAAAAAAAACCCCATTGAAATCCATGCATCCGGCGTCGTGCATGTAGATTAGGGGCCGGGTGCATGGATTAGGGGGCGTCCCTGTGCCCCTAATGGAGCGGCCGCCAATGTGTATTATTATTATTATACAGGATTTATATAGCGCTGACAGTTTATGCAGCGCTTTACAAATTGAGGGTAGACGTTACAAATACAATACACTTTAATACAGTAGGAATCAGAGGGCTCTGCTCGTTAGAGCTTACAATCGGTGACTCTACTGTTGAAAAGTAGCTTTAAGCAAGCAATATTTTGCCTCCTGCTGTGCATTCTAGGACTAAGCTTTCACTAGGCCCTAGTTTCACTTTAGAAATATGTTGCAGTGTATTAGGGCACATGTGAATTGTGTTAAGGCAGCTCGTATGTTATAACTGGGCTGCCAACACATCACAATGGACAAAAAAAATAAATATCTTATCTTTACCCTTCTTTTGCAATGCATCGCACCACACCACATGGTATGTGTGCTGCAGTGTATTGCGCTCTACTGTACAATGCCTTGGGGTTCCATTCATTCACAATAAATGGCACCACAACACATTGTGTCCTTTGGGGGTGCTTTCTAACTGTGTGGGGGAAGGTTGCACTGTGGGAAGACAGAACCGTGTTCCTGCTTAGCAGAAACACAAGATCTCTATCTTCCCTACTAGCAGAATGGTTATCTGCCTTGTTTTCATAGGCAGACCACTGTTCTGCCTCTCTCAGGAACGATCACCGGGTGCCGGCGGACATCGGGTCCATCGGACCCGCTGATTGGCTCCCACTGTGCCCAATAAGTGGAAGCAGGTTGCCAGTGATGCGCATGCACGCCCAAGACCCGGAAGAGCGAAATCACGTACAGGTATGTGATTTTAGCGCAGGAGAGCCGCAACCCCGCAGTATATGTACGCGGGGCAGTCAGCAAGTGGTTTAGGTAAAAAAAAGTCTGCTTTTAGAACCACTTTAAAGCAGATGGCATGTCTAGCTTAAAAATATATATAATAGTGTAGTGCAGGCATATCACTAACTCATGCTGCTTTCAGTTTGGCAGACAAGTGGTTGCAAAGGCCCATGGTTTTTTTTACCTTTTTACGCATTTTTACACATTCTATGCATGAAATTAAAAAACCTTCTGTGTGCAGCAGCCCCCTAATATTTACCTGAGCCCCATCTCTATCCAGCGATATCCATGAGAGCCTTGCCTCTACTAGGAACTCCCTCGCCTGATTGACTTTTGGTAACAGTGGGAGCCACTGGCTGTCAATCACAGCCTTTAAGCTAATCAGGAGATGGAGGGGGCGGGGCCAAGCCATGGCTCCGTGTGTGAATGAACACACAGAGCCGTGTATCCAGAGCGTACCTGCTTGGATGCCCACAGAGCAAGCTGCTTACTGTGGGGGCACCCGGCAGGGGGGATCCAGGAGCGGGGACCCGAGAAAAGGGGGATCCAGGCTGTTCTGTGCAAAGCCAACTGCTTAGAGCATGTAAGTATAAAATGTTTGTTATTAAAAAAAAACAAGACTTTAAGAGCCCTTGCACACTGGGGCGGTTTGCAGGCGCTATTGCGCTAATAATAGCGCCTGCAAACCGACCCGAAAGTGCCGCTCCTTGCATTCCAGTGTGCAAGCCCAGAGGGCTTGCACACTGGAGCGATGCGCTGGCAGGACGGTAAAAAAAGTCCTGCCAGCAGCATCTTCGGAGCGGTGAAGGAGCGGTGTGTATACTGCTCCTTTACCGCTCCTGCCCATTGAAATCAATGGGACGGTGCGGCTATACCGCCGGCAAAGCGCCTCTGCAGAGGCGCTTTGCGGTGGTATTTAACCCTTTCTCGGCCGCTAGCGGGGGGTAAAACCGCCCCGCTAGCGGCCGCAGACCGACGGTAAAACACCGCTAATAATAGCGGCGTTTTACCGCCGACGCTGCCCCCCGCCCCAGTGTGCAAGGGCTCTAACATCGCTTTAACCATAGCTCCCAACTGTCTCTGATTTCGAGGGCTGTCCCTCATTCGGAACAAAGTCCCTCTGTCCTTCTTTCCTCCTCATTTGTCCCTCATTTCGGTCTGATCTATATAGTTATATATAAAATGCACTTTTTATCATTCAAAAAGTGTTTCCCAGCGCTAAACCTTTCATTCAATTTCTAAACTGCAGCATTTGTAAATTCCAAAAGCCAATATAAAGGAATAGTAGTGGTAAAAAAGAACTTGTGGGTTTAACCAATCATTTTTGTTTTGTACAATTCTCCTTTAAGGAGGTGTGGCAGAGAGTGTGTCCTATGCCTACATACTTTTGCTAAAAGATGTCCCTCATTCCCATCTCAAAAAGTTGGGAGGTGTGCTTTAACTAAAAATATATTTTTCAGATTTTTTTTTTAAGCGGTTACATGACTGCTCACTCTCTCATTAGTTTAGCAGAGCCTAAACTGCAGTTTCCAGCAATCTTTGCAGCCTCTTCATCCACAGTGACTGTACTGAAGGAAGAAGCCACATTATCATGCAGCATTGTAGTTTAGAGGTGGGGACAAGGGGTTATTTACGAAAGGCAAATCCACTTTGCACTGCAAGTCCACTTGGAAGTGCAGTCGCTCTAAATCCAAGGGGAAGATCTGAAATGAGGGGAAGCTCTACTGATTTTATCATCCAATCATGTGCAAGCTAAAATGCTGTTTTTTATTTTCCTTGCATGTCCCCCTCGGATCTACAGCGACTTTATTTCCAAGTGCACTTTGTTTATTAAACAAATATTTTTTCAAAATAATATCAACATAACATCAACATAAACATCTGTTACTAGAAAACCTATCAGACACCTAGCGTTGGTCTTTGCGGGAACCTCCATTGCCATCTGTGTAAACTACTGCACTGCGGTACCTCTCATATGATTATAGGCCTCAAGCCAACAGGCTGGCTCAGAGACAACCACTGACTGCAGTGCACCCGTTACCATCACATTTCAGCTAAACCTCCGTTAGCTGAAATCCCACCATCAGGACCCATACCACCGATCGGTCCTGAACTCATTCCTTCCAAGGTATCTTCCTTCATCCGCAAAGACCAACACCCGCCACAGCACACAAGGGGAAAACCTTACCCTTGGGTGCCTCTCCACACCCTCAGAGCTCTCTCTATGCCATCTTGCAGTCCCAGTGCCCATAAGTCAATCCCCACCACAGTGAGGTGCACCCCATCGCCCCGAAGGTACCTCCAAGTATCCACCTCCAAATCTGCTCACATCCCGATTAATGTTCTTACAGGCCCTATTGATATCCTCCAAAGACCTAGCTATCCTCCATGCGGTCCGAGCAACAATGTCCGACCACACAATAATCATGTCCAGGAATGCGATGCAGAGACGCAGAAAATCAAATTTGATGTCCCGCATGATGTCCAACATCGACCTCACCCCTAGATCATTACCACCCATGTGCAGGACTAAAACATCAGGCGGCCTATCCAGACATGCAAAACGATGCACCTCTGGAACCATCTTACTCCATAGCATTCCCGCAACTCCCAGCCATCGAACACAAACCTCCTGTCTTGAAAACCCCAATTGCCGACCCTCTGGCCTCACATCCTCCCATTTTGCCCCCCAAAACACAAAAGAATAGCCCAGTATCCAGACCAGGCCCTGCACCGAACCTGAAAGAAAAGAAAGAAACAAGCCACCATGACCTTAGCAAGCCCAAAACCATCACAGCCCTATATACACCCCCCATTGATCCCTCGGCTATTCCAGCCCCACCAGCAGATGGGGGCAAATGTATAGCCCAAATCTACTCCCACCTACCAATGCAGTTAACCACCTCAGCATCCATCCCACACCTAGCCGCCTCTGTCGCGGTCTCAATCCTGAAGGAATGAGAAGAAAATTCCTTTTCGTCCAAACCTAAAACCCTAAAACCTAAACATTTCCTAGATATGGAAACAAATTGAAAACTGGACAAAGGGGACCAATCCGCATGCATTAAGAAGGACCCCACAGCCCTGGGACCCACTTCCAAAAACCCCTTCATGGCCCCCACCGGACACAGCGGCGAGCCAGGTAGAGCAAAAACCTGCACCAGTTTACCCCTGCCCACCTGATCTGTCTTGGATCTCCGAAACACCAATGACACCCCCTCGTCCTCGCACATTACCTCGTGAACCCACATCCCCCCTTGGACTTTTTTAGAAGGACTGACCAGCTCTCCAATCCGAAAGGCCCCAAAAAATGCCAACGAAAACGCCACTCTAAATAGTGAAACCTCATATGCTGATGAACACAAACCCTGCAACTGCCCCAAAATCTTTTCCAGGATATCAAAGGAGATTGGGCGCCTAGAGTCCCTCTGCTGACTGGTCCGCTGGTAACCTTTGACCGCCTGCCACACCCAAAAATCTTTTGTAAAATCCGGGCAACCTTGCTATTTGAACAAAAACGCCAAGCCCGCCAGTTTTTTCCCCAACACCCCATTTTCCATATTCCTGGAAATAAAGCATAACACCAACAACCTCACCTCATCGCCCACCGAATCCACTTCAGTCACTTGAACTAATGCCTGCCATTCTTGCCATACCTTCCGATAAGCAGCCCACGTAGCCTTACTCACTGACTTCCGGATCCATACGGAGACGACTCCAGTGGAATCTTCCACAGCCAGTCAGGACAGGGCACCCTATGTCGCTCCGCCACTGGTGCCAACTCCCGGAATCTGTCCCACTGAAAGCGAGACAACGCGTCACCTATGACGTTCTCCACTACCGCATAGATAAACACATTCAATTGCAGGCATTGAAACACTAATGCCGCATACACACGGTTGGATTTTCCAAAGGAAAGTGTTCGAAGGGAGCACGTTCTCGAAAATTCCTACCGTGTGTAGGCTCCATCGGACATTTTTTGTCGGAATTTCCGACAAACAAAATTTGAGATCTGGATCTCAAATTTTCTGACAACAAAATCCGTTGTCGGAAATTCCGATCGTGTGTACACAATTACGACGCACAAAATTCCACGCATGCTCGAAATCAAGCAAAAGAGCCGCACTAGCTATTGAACTCCATTTTTCTCGGCTCGTCGTACGTGTTGTACGTCACCGCGTTCTTGATGATTGGAATTACCGACAAAATTTGTGTGACCGTGTGTATGCAAGACAAGATTGAGCCAACATCCGAAGGAAAAAAAACATGGATTTTGTTGTCGGAATGTGCGATCGTGTGTACACAGCATACGTGTTGCAATAGCCGAACTACCGGGGACGACGACGCAGAGACTCTATTAATCACTTGCACCACCCCCAGGTTATCCCCGTGCCCCACAACTCCACTGCCAATACCACAGGAAACAACTCCAGCAGCACCAGATTTAGTGAAACCCCCGTCAATCCAAGACTGAGGCCATGGGCCTGCGCTCCATCTGCCCTGAAAGAACGCCCCAAAACCTGTCGAGCCATCCGCATCTGTGTTCAACTCCAAATCGAAATTGCTAACCGGGCCGGACATCCACAGCGCCCTCCCGTTAAACGATTCCAGGAATGAGTGCCACACTAGAAAATCCTCCCTGTGTGCCCTAACCAAACACACAAAGTGCTTTGGTGATCTGATGCCAGCTGTACTCGCCGACAGCCGCCGGCAGAATACTCTCCCCATTGGCAGTATGGGACACGCAAAGTTTAGCTTGCCCAAGAGCGACTGCAACGCCCGCAGCTGCACCTTGCGCAAGCCCAGCATACCCTTAATCTCGGCCTTGAGCGCCGAAAGTTTGTCCTCCGGCAAGCGCAAACGTGATGACTATGCCTGGTCCCTCCGTCTTTTCTGGTGCCAAGGGGATGGCAAAATGTTCTGTGACATGCTCCAATGAAGACAGGAGCACCCCGCAGATCTTCGACGACGCCGGGCCCACGCACAGTTGTCCAAATAATGGATGATGGACGACACCCCTGACACATCCCTAACCACCCATTCCATGAATGAGCTGAACTGCTCAAACAGTGCACAGGAGACAGAGCAACCCATCGGAAGACACTGATCGACATAGAACTCCCCGTTCCACTGACAACCCAGCAACCGGAAGCTGTCCGGGTGAACTGGCAACAGCCTAAAAGCCGACTCCACGTGAGCGACAAACCCAATACACTGCCGCTTCTAAGGAAGTGTAATTCACCGTACATTCCTCCAGGTCAATGGCATCATTGGGCTCCTTCTTTGGCGCTACCCCCAAAGGGGAAACAACCAAATCCACTAAAGGAGGGGAAGGGAAATGGTCCCCCATGCAACCTAATGCCACTTCCTTGAGCAGTTTCTCAGAAACTACGTCGGGATGTTGCATGGCCGAACGTAAATTACGGGACAGTGGGGAATAACCTCCAAAGCACACGGTATGTGAAACCCCTCTGAAAAATCCTCCTCTAACAGCTGGGCCGCCTTCCTATCCGGATACCTACCAAGAAACGGCCGCAACCTTTCCACCATCACCGGCGTCCTCCCTCTTGTTTGCAGATTCACTGGAACAACCTTTTCCGTGCTTGAAGCATCTTGACAGGGTATGCTCTCCCCACACCCAGAACATTCGTGCTTGTAACCACCAAATTTACAGTTGCCCTCATTGTACTGCCAACAGGCCCCCTTCCTCTTACCGGCCAGTTGTCCAGGGGACGAAGTACCAACGGTCCCTCCCTGAAAAAACTGACCCGGGGCCCTCGCCGAAGTCATGAGGCGCATCCACAGACTGATGTCTTTGTGATCCCACCGTAGTGACGGACGTATTGCCCTCCTCTGCCGGAACTGCTCGTCATACCGTAGCCATGCCGTGCCTCCGTAGACCCTGTAAGCTTCCCCTACCGAATCCAGGTAACAAAAGAGTGCCGAACAGTGTTCGGGGTTCTTCTTCCCAATCACGCTCGCCATGATGGCAAATGCTTGCAACCAATTAGCAAACGTCCGCGGAATCAACCGATACCTCCGCTTCTCCTCATCCTTCTTTTTGGACTCCTCTGGCTTAACCCCATCCAGGTTAAATTTTTCTAATGGCAGCAGTGAGAACATCTCAATGTACTCGTCCTTCCAGATCTTCTCCCGGACCTCCGTCTTCAGGTGAGCCCCTAGTGGACCATCAAAACACACATAAACCTCACATTTGGCTGAGTCAGCCAAACAGATAACATCCTGTTTTCCAGCGGCGTCCCCTGCTACCACGGACTTCCCAGCCCCTGCTGTACCTGCACCACACTATCCGCCACGGCGGGCGGACTTGCCACCGCAGCCACCGCCGTCACCGTCCCGGGCGTTAGGGATACTCCGTCCCCACCCGCAGGCGGGACCCACGCCTTTGCCAGGCTGGCAACAGCGTCATCAACCTCCTCAAATTTGCTGACCAAAGCCTTTAACCCCGCCAGGAAACCCAGCAAACTTGAATCCCCCCCAACCGCAACACCATCCATTATGTCTGCCCTGGGAGAAACACTATGCGAGCCCCCCGCTCCTGAAGCCCCCCCCAACACATGCACTAGGACCTCCCCCACGGACCACCTCCACTGTCCCACCAGACAGTCCCATAGAAGGCAAAGGAAAATTAGACTTACCGGGCTGCCTAGGAAGAGTCCCACCAGCCAACCGTCCCATCTCCATCACTGCCAAACGCCTCAGGGGCCCTCGATCATCCTCTGACTCCGTCACCTCACCCTCAGACCTCTGAACAGTAGCCGACTTGTCCTTCTGATGACGTCCCTCCAGGATCAACGTCTCTGGATGCTGAGAATCTGGCAGCCATCCGGCCCCGCCTCTGGGCCCAGACCAGCCCACGGGCCCAGACCGGGGGGCTCACTTCAGTCCTGCAGGCAGCCATCAGCCGCGGCGTCACACTCCCCTGCTCAGCCACCGTCTCCTGGGGGTCGCCGGCCGAGACAGTGGAAGGCCCGGCGACCGCAACAGACGAAATCCCTCGCTGAGACTCCGCCCCCGCTGCTAAATGGCCAGGGGCGGGGCCCACGTTCTCCCGCTCCAGGCGCCAAGTGGGCCTAATAGCTGCCCCGGAACAGCGAGGACGGCTGCCCGCTGAGCACCGTCTATGAAGGGGATTCCTCCCGGGACCCCCCCCCCCCCCGCGAGCAAGGCTGAACACTTCGTGGGGGGTCCGAAGGGGCCCGAGGGGGACTCCCCGGCAGACGCTGGGCTCTAGGGGAGTGGTCGGGTGAGAAGCGCTTTGGAAGCCGATACCTACAAGCTTGAGCGTACACCCTCCCCCCTGTGCCTGCCCCCATGTACTGACTAGCCAGCATTGGCCTCAGGGTCTCCTGCAGCCAACCTGGGCCCCGTGTCACCGCCTCCTCCCGCAGCTGGGCCAGAATTCTCTCCACCTCAGACATGGCTCTGTCTCCCTGAACTTTTCCTCACGCTGTGGTGACCTGGGGGAGGGGACAGCACCTTTTTCTTACTTTTTTCACCCTCCCACTAAACTTCTCTCCCAATCCTAATCCTTCTACCATCCTGAACCCTGTTTCCCCAGTCATGTCAGCCCTCCACTCATTTCTTTTCTCTCATTTTTGCTCCGGGCTTTTCTTTCTTACACCAGTAGGGAACCTTCAGCATTTTTTCTAGCAAGATCATCAGGTTTGATTACTAGTTACTGGTTACAGCAACACCATTACTTTGCCTGTTCAGCCCAGCCAGCACAAAATATGTTGAGTGATTACACTCCCAGATCCTAATGTTGGAGACCAAAATTTGAGATTTTCCTGCTCTGGAACAACAATCTAAAGCCTTGTACACACGATCAGATTTTCCGCAGACAAAGTGTAGGACTTTTGTCCAAAGGGCGTTGGCCAGGAATTTGTCTTGCATACAAACGGCACACAATTGTCGGCCAACAAACACAAAACTACATGGTTTTTCAGCTATTTAGCACCTTCTGCTAATGTCGTGTTTGGTGAACATTGATTCCGAGCATGCGTGTTTGTACTTTGGACTTTTGTCCGACGGACTTGTGTACACACGCTCGGAAAATCCGACAACAGACAATTGTCCACGGAAAATTTTAAATCCTGCTATCCAACATTTGTCCACGGAAAAATCTGACAACAATTGTCAGAACGTACAAACGGTCGGATTTTCGACCAACAGCCTGTCATCACACAATTCCCGTCGGAAAATCCGATCGTGTGTACGAGGCTTAAGCACCAATAGACTGTGAGTGATTATCACTGAAGCAGGTGAACCCTCTAAACCTACACACAGTATGTGCCACCATGTGTTTTAATGGAAACACGCACTGTTCCCAGCATGTGCTGTTGGAGATAGATACAGTGTTTTATTATGCTCATCAGACACACTTTTAATGCAAGTTATTATAAATACATCTAGGTTTCACAATCTGACAACCAACATACTACTGAACAGAATTAAATTACAATTTTCTGGAGACCAAATATGATTTGGATCGTATAATGATTTAAAGCGAAGCGCCGTCGAAATTTTTTTTTTTAAAAGTCAGCAGCTACAAATACTGCAGCTGCTGACTTTTAAAACATGGACACTTACCTGTCCAGAGCGCCCGCGATGTCGGCACCCGAGGCCAAACCGTCTCTCCGTCCTCGGGTGCTGCCGCCTCCATCTTCGGTAAGGGAATCAGGAAATGAAGCCGTGCGGCTTCACTTCCCGGTTCCCTACTGCGCATGCGCCAGTCGCGCAGCGCAATACGGATGGTCCCTGCTGCCTCTGGGACCCGTGTGTTTCCCAGCAGGCAGCGGGGAGGGAGCAGGAAGTGGCGTAAATAACCGCAGATTCTGCGGCTATCTATGCCGGAAGTGAGTACAGATACCTGTAATGTACAGGTATCTGTACTCCCCTCCCCCCTGAAAGGTGCCAACTGTGTCACCGGAGGGGGGGAGGAATCTGATGAGTGGAAGTTCCACTTTTGGGTGGAACTCCACTATAATGTGTTTTATTAGCCTCCTCAACCATGCAATATAGGTGTTTCTGGTGTCTAACTGATATACATTTTCACATACATTAGTGTAACCACTTTTTATGAAGCTAGCTCCATCAAAGTAGGATTTATAGAGATTATATGAAACCAAACTCTGTGCAGTTCATCTGCATGTCAGTATAGGTCAGTATAGGACATATGCCCTGTCTGAATGTTATGTATTCCCAACTAGCCTGTTTATGATAGGACCATTAATAGTCTTTTGCAGACCCTGGGCAAAAGACTAAGGTAAAGTACTGTTTATGATAATGCTAAACAGAAGAAAAGGCTCCTCTAAGTGTAGAATTAAAACTTTTAATATCCCCACAAAGGATTAAAAACACTTACAGGATATAAGAATGAGGGGAGCATTTCACATGTTTTTAGGGCAGGTGATCCGACATCAGGAAGGTCCCAGTGTGTTATAGGTTTCCAGGGTTGTCAATATGCAGCAGCAGAAGATCCCAGGGTGACCAGCAGATGGATGCCACAAGCTCTGGAAGCACTGGTGGAACAATCGCGCTGTCAGAGTCAGCGTGGAATACGAATACCGGAAATGACCTCAGCGGGAGGGGACAATAACCAGCATGGACCGCAAACCGGAAGTAGGTCATCAAAATGGGACGCGTTTCGGAACTGCTGATTGTTTTTTTTTCTTCAAGCCAATGACTACGGCTTAGCAGAAGCATAGCTTTTTATAATCTGTGGGCGGGAGTGGAGGAGGAGAATAGTGCAACGTTATCCCAGGATTACAATATATTGTGCTTTATGGACATAGATAGCTGCACAGAGAAGCGCAGGAAAACACAAGATGTATCCTTTACACAGGCAGGGAAAACAAGTATAACAAGATAAAGCAGGACATCACAAAATAGACATAAAGGAGGAATACGGAGCTCAGGCTGCCAGTGAAACTGACATATGGATATAGAAAGGGACACAGCAGCCAGATTGCACATTGCTCCCTAATAGCATATGCAATATAGAAAAAAAGGGGAGATCAATGTCATATTATATAAAAAACACTAAAGTAAGTGATAGAGACTGGATAAAACTTTGTTTAAAAAAAATATATATATAAGAGATAAAATATTAATCGTTTAGAAAACAATCAAATAATCAAACATTTGGAAAAATGTAGTAAGGGTAACAGGCAAAACATGTGTGTATACATGTATATATATGTATACACACATAAACACACACATGCATAAGTGCGCAGTGCACGCATATAGGAAAAAAGACATAGATATGTGTAGTGCATCTGTACATGCATACACACAAATACATGCAAGAAATGCGTACATGTACGTCTATGGAAGAAATCACGCACATATACACATAATATACACACACCCCATAATGAGATATGGGGTATTATTGTCCAATGGAGGACATACCTGAGGGAAACAAAGACACTATGATATGAGTGTACATGTGAGGATGATATCGTGAATGAAATAAGGTTCTAAAGTATGGCACTGATTTCAAAATCATCATTTAACCCTCCAGCAGCCAAAACATTCAAGGATAAAATCAGTACATCTCTCTGTGCCGAAGCTTTTGAAAATGCTCAGCTGGGGGGGGTCTCTAGGCATCGCCTCGATAACCCAAACCTTTAGACCATCAGTTGATTTGTTATGGTATTCGAGGTAGTGCCTAGGGACACTATGGATATCCACTCCCTCAGTAATAAAGCGGCGATGTTCGCCAAATCGCATTCATAATGGCCTAATAGTTTGCCCAACATAGAAAAGACCACAGAGGCATGTAAGACAGTAGACCACGTGGTCAGAGGAGCATGTGTGGAATCCCTTGGTAGGATATGTTTTACCTTTTTACACAGAAGTCCTTCTGACCATTTTTCACAAACCGACAGGTCTTGCATAAAGGTTTGCAGCATTGGTACATGCCAGTAATGGCTAGAAAGGTGGGAGGAGAATAACCTGGGGGCAGTGGTTTCTTTTTAAGTTTACTTGGTGCCACCTTACTTTTGATATTAGGGGCTTTTCTATAGGCAAACTTCGGCTTGTTGGATAGGGCAGGAAGGAGGTGCTCGTCCTGAAGTAGCAAGGGCCGGTGCCTCCACACGATACTTTCCATCTGTCTATGGCAAGAATGAAATTGAGTGATGAATCGCAAATCATCCTTTTTAGTGTCAGTATGAATTAGAGGATGTGATAGAAGGGGTGTGTCTTTATAATGGGAATAGGCTGTTTCCACGATATCAGCTGGGAATCCCTTATCAAGGAATTTATGTTTCAAAATCTTACTCTGGATGTCGTAGTCACTGCTTATAGTACAGTTCTTTTTAAGTCTACAATACTGGCTTTTTGGTATGTTGTTAAGCCATTGTGGATGGTGGCAACTTTTGTAATGAAGAAAAGAGTTTCCTGCCGTCTGCTTAGTATAATTCCTGGCATGGATATCTTTACCAACGAAGAACAGTTCCAAATCAAGGAAGGCCAATTTTTCTTCGTCCATGACAGAGGTAAAGGACAAACCCATGTTGTTGTTGCAATGTGCAACAAAACCTGAAACTATGGATGCATTGCCATCCCAAATGATGATCACGTCATCAATATACCTGCCATAAAAAACAATGTGGGAGGAAAAAGGATTGTTGTGCCAGATGTGAGAGGATTCTCACTGCCCCATGGTAGGTTTGGCATATGAAGGTGCAAAGTTTGCCCCCACAGCTGTCCCATTAACCTGTAAGAAAAATTGTCAAATTTAAATTAGTTGTGAGTAAGACAAAAAGAAGTTGCCTCTACAATAAAGGAGACTCTAAAGCTGAGACGCAGACCTGAGAGGGTTTTTGTAAAAGGGACGGTACCCCAAAAAGCATCTGCCCACCCCCTCTCTCCCTTCCAGGCATCAAAATCAGCTCTGTGAGTGACAGGCCGGCTGGCAACAGATGTCGCTGTGTAGTGTCATTTGGCGGGACCAGCTTTCCATTATCCAGCTCATCGATCCCTGAAGGTCTTTGTTTGCTGTGTTGGTGGTTCGCTCATCTTCTCCCATGCTGCTCTTCCCCTGGTTCAGTAGATTTCTCCCCTCTTTGAGTGCTGCCCTAAGTGTTTGAAGACCTCATCATTTGAATACCTCTACCCAATATAGACATTATCTGCCTGGTCCTGCTATTCAGAGAACCCTTTAAAACACTCTTTATCTGGATTTTTTGATAATGCTGCATTCCTTCGTAGCTGACTGATGTGAATGTATAAAAAATATGTAAAGCATTGCATAAATTGATAGAACTATATAAGAACCTGTAATAATAATAATTAGCTCGGCTGTGTTCTATCAAAGAGGCCTCAAGCTGCTCAGTGGCTTATTAAATGTCACCTTCTCTGGCTGCCCATAACAGACTTGAATTTTAAATCTGATTGCTTGTATCACCAACTTGCACATTTTTTAAAAATTAAATGATCAACATTCTGAGATCAATAAAAATTTCCCATTCTCTCCACAAGGTTTGGGGTTCATTAAACCTTTTTATTGTTAGACTCAGGGCTTTCAGGTATGGAAGCACATGTGGGCTCCTCTCGAATGACAGTGCTTGGGTCT
This sequence comes from Lithobates septentrionalis, assembly GCA_037952835.1. Taxonomy (NCBI): domain Eukaryota; kingdom Metazoa; phylum Chordata; class Amphibia; order Anura; family Ranidae; genus Lithobates; species Lithobates septentrionalis. Next base: position 1,984,943 of record JBBDGP010001243.1, on the reverse strand, counting down.
AAAGGGCCAGGGTGCTAGGCTCGAGCATTGCCACATAACACACATGTAGGGATCTGCTGCCCTCTACTGTTTGAATCTGTAAATAGTTTGTTGGTTAATTACTATAGAGTTAATTGGTTATAGAAAGGTATATTTCTGTCCCTGCTAGCTGTGTCAGAAACCCCAATTGGAGGACTGTGATATTTTATATAAAGGCAGGGCCAGGCCACGGCTCCATGTCTGAATGGACACACAAAGCTGCTGCTTGCTGTGGGGGCACTTAACAGGAGGGAGGTGCCAGGTGCCAGGAGCAAATCCAGGCATAGTTGGGAGCTATGTGTTTGTACTGATTGATAAATTGACTTCAGTACAACCAGTCTGTCAATAGATGGATAAAAATTTGTCTGGTTCCTGCTGAACCGGACAAATTTTGTTTTTTTATGGCCGGACTAAGAAGCCGTGGGAGATTGCCATGGAGAGATCAGTGGACTGGGGATGGCAGGGGAGGAGGCAAAGGGGCTCTGTTTTTGTCACCTTTCCAAGAATGGGCAAAGTATTCATGGCCTTTGCTTAATACTTTGTTGAAGCATCTTTGGCACCAATTACAACCTCAAGTCTTTTTAAGTATGATGCTACAAGCTTGGCACACCTAATTTTGGGCAGTTTCTCCCATTCTTCTTAGCAGGACCTCTCAAGCTCCATCAGGTTGGATGGGGAGCTTCGGTGCACAGCCATTTTCAGATCTCTCCAGAGATGGTCAATCGGGTTCAAGTCAGGGCTCTGGCTGGGCCACTCAAGGACAGAGTTGTCCCGTAGCCACTCCTTTGTTATCTTGGCTGTGTGCTTAGGGTCATTGTCCTGTTGGAAGATGAGCCTTCGTCCCAGTCTGAGGTCCTGAGCACTCTGGAGCAGGTTTTCATCAAGGGTGTCTCTGTACATTGCTGCATTCATCTTTCCCTCGATCCTGACTAGTCTCCCCGTTCCGGCCACTGAAAAGCATCCCTACAGCATGATGCTGCCACCACCATGCTACACTGTAGGGATGGTATTGGCCAGGTGATGAGCGGTGCCTGGTTTCCTCCAGACATGACGCTTGCCATTCAGGCCAAAGAATTCAATCTTTGTTTCATCAAACCAGAGAATTTTGTTTCTTAAGGTCTGAGAGTTCTTCAAGTGCCTTTTGGCAAACTCCAGGTGGGCTGTCATGTGCCTTTTACTGAGGATTGGCTTCTATCTGGCCACTCTACAGGCCTGATTGGTGGAGTGCTGCAAAGATTGTTGTTCTTATGGAAGGTTCTCCTCTCTCCACAGAAAAATTCTGGAGCTCTGTCAGAAAGACCATCTTGGTCACCTCCTTACCACAGGTGGACTCCAATTAAAGTGGATGTAAACCCTCACATGTACCCAGCGAAGTGAACAGTTTCAGATGATACACAGGGATGAAACACATCATCCTACATAAGTTTAACATGTATATCTACTGTCTTCCGCTTTATATATTCTTTAGAAAGTGCAGATCGTGTTACAGATTTTCTGTTCCTGTTTAGCACTGAGTGAAGTCTGGGCATACAGCCAAGACAGCTGATTGGAGGAAAGGCACACGGCCACTCCACATGGGCAGAGAAAGGCAGATCTGTTTTGTGAATAGTTCAGTTCTCTGCTTATTTATTTATAGCAACCTCCCACGACAAACATTTCAGGCAGGTTTTATCTCATGTGTCGGAGAACTTGTCAGAAGTTATCATGCTGATAACAGAAGAACAGAGCAGGAGACAGCCACAGGTCATAGTGCTTTGAAGAGAGATAAGAAAACACTACAGATAGATGTGCCAAGTTCAAATTTCATGAATGGGGTTTACATCCACTTTAAGTTGTAGAAACATCTCAAGGATGATCAGTGGAAACAGGATGTACCTGATCTCAATTTTGAGTGTCATGGCACTGTTATATACAGGAGGTTCTTGAGTTACGAACCTCCGACTTGCGAACGACTCCTACTTACGAACGGGAGGCAGTGTCGGCGGACACATCGGAAAACGTCGGAAAACAGCGGAAAACGACATCTCTCCTGTTCTGCGAACAAATCCGACTTAAGAACAAACAGACAGTCCCTAACCCGTTCGTAACTCGGGGACTGCCTGTACATTTAATTATTTTTATTTTTAATAAATTTGCAAAGATTTCTAACAAATTTCTTTCACATTGTCATTATGTCATTTATGTCATTATGGGTATTGTTTGTAGAATTTTGAGGAAAAAAATGAATTTAATCCGTTTTGGAATAAGGCTGTAAGATAACAAAATGTGGAAAAAGTGAAGCACTGTGAATACTTTCGGATGCATTGTAATTTAAATAGACAGTTTTTAAACTATGTCTTTATATGCACTTTACCACGTGCAGACCAGCGCACAACGATATACTTCGGCACAATGGCACAGCTGGACAAATGGGCGTACAGGTACGTCCTCTTTAAGATGCAGCATTGTGGGCACGCGCGCCCGCCGCATGCTCCGTGACCGCAGGTCCCGGGGACTAGGTGTCCGCCGGGTGCCCGCGATCGTGTCACGGAGCGGAAGCATGGGGAGATGCCTTTGTAAACAAGGCATTTTCCCGTTCTGCCTCGTGACATGACAGAGATCACTGCTCCCTGTCATTGGGAGCTGTGATCGCTGTCATGTGAGTAGTAGCCCCCCCCACAAGTAGAATCACTCCCTAGGACACACTTAACCCCTTGATCGCCCCTAGTGTTTAACCCCTTCCCTGCCAGTGTAGTTTACACAGTAATCAGTGCATTTTTATAGCACTGATCGCTGCATAAATGACAATGGTCCCAAAATAGTGTCAAAAGTGTCCGATCTGTCAGTCATAATGTCGCAGTCACGATAAAAATCGCAGATCGCGGCCATTATTAATAAAAAAAATTAATAATAAAAATGCCATAAAACTATCCCCTATTTTGTAGACGCTATAACTTTTGCGCAAACCAATCAATATACGCTTATTGCAATTTTTTTTTTTTTTTTTACCAAAAATATGTAGAAGAATACATTATGGCCTAAACTGAGGAAAAAATGTGTTTTTTTAATATATTTTTGGGGGATATTTATTACAGCAAAAAGTAAAAAATATTGCTTTTTTTTCAAAATTGACGCTTTTTTTTGTTTATAGGGCAAAAAATAAAAACCGCAGAGGCGATCAAATACCACCAAAAGAAAGCTCTATTTGTAGGGAAAAAAGGACGCCAATTTTGTTTGGGTGCAACATCGCACGACCGCGCAATTGTCAGTTAAAGCGACGCAGTGCCAAATCGCAAAAAGTGCTCTGGTCAGGAAGGGGGTAAATCCTTCCGGGGCTGAAGTGGTTAAGGGTATCTGAGCCAGTGGCAAATGAATAAGAAAGTTGGGGCCAGTTTTTGCATGCATAATTTACCGGCATCATCGATCTAGAAATGACCTTTGACAATAATCGTCAAATCTACGAGCACCTTAACCCTTCGGATGATTGCATCTTTCGGTGCTGAATTCTGGGATGTGCTCCGAAAGACATGCTATAGACAGACTACGGCCTGATACGGGAGCACAGACACTGCTATGTAGAAGCATGCTACAGCACAAAGAACACTTGTAGGAAGTTTCTAGAAATATTGCACTGCAGTCATTATGCTAATGGCATAAGGAACATCAATTGTCCTTAAGAAAGAGCAGGATGGGTTGTGCAGTAAATGCCAGTGGATGAGTGATGAGCTTATTGCAGAGATGGTGGCTCCATTCTGCCTCCCCTCTACATTATCCTGATGAATTTTTATGGGCCTCCTTTTTTTTCTCCTCTGCTCAGTGGCTGCACAGAAAGGTTTATAGTTTGCAGGTTTTCTAGCTGATGGAATGCAACTGGCGTATTTGCAGCGTAGAACAAAACAGGTACTTGGCTCGCAGCCTTAACCCTTCGCTCTACTGGAAACTGACACAGATTCCAAATCTGATAGCAAACTCAGCTGGGCTTACTTACTCATATATCCAAAGTCTGGGATGAGAAAAAGGTACACCTTTAAGCACAAAGTGTACAGGAAAAGAATAAACCCCCCCCCCACCCCCCGACACGCCATTCATGGACCATGAATAATTAGGCAAAAGATGATTGGGTAAACCCACAAGTGATTTTATTCACCATTACTTTTATGCTGACCTTACAAAATAGAGAAGGGGAGGGTTTAACCACTTACAGACCAGAATATTTCCCCCCTTAATGACGAGGCCATTTTTTTGCGATACGGCACTGCGTCGCTTTAACTGACAATTGCGCGGTCGTGTAACGTTGCACCCAAACAAAATTGACGTCCTTTTTTCCCCACAAATAGAGCTTTCTTTTGGTGGTATTTGATCACCTCTGCAGTTTTCATTTTTTGCGCCATAAACAAAAAAAAGAGCGACAGTTTTGAAAAAACAAAACAATATTTTATAATTTTTGCTATAATAAATATCCGCAAAAAAATGTAAAAAAAGAAATTTCTTCATCAGTTTAGGCCGATATATATTCTTCTACATATTTTTGGTAAAAGAAAATCGCAATAAGCGTATATTGATTGGTTTGCGCAAAAGTTATAGTGTCTACAAAATAGGGGATAGATTTATGGCATTTTTATTATTATTATTTTTTTACTAGTAATGGCGGCGATCTGTGATTTTTAGCATGACTGCGACATTGCGGCGGACAGATAAAAATGCACTGATTATTGTGTAAATGTCACTGGTAGGGAAGGGGCTAACACTAGGGGGCGATCAAGGGGTTAAATGTGTTTCTTCATGTGTGTAGGGGGGATGGGACTAACTGGAGGAGGAGACAGATCGCTGTTCCTGATTAGTAGGAACAGCAGATCTGTCCCTTCTCTCCTGTCAGAACAGGGATGTGTGTGTTTACACACACACATCCCAGTTATGGGTCTCGTGCCCGTGATCGTGGGTGGCCGGTGGATATCGCAGCCGCTGGCCACACGCATCAGGTCCCCCGCCCTGCAGCGCGACTGTTATCGCCCTTAAAGGTGCCGACGTACACTTACGGCGATTTGCAGGATCGTGCCAACCTGCCGCAGTATAATGATGGCGGCTGATCGGCAAGTGGTACTAAACGCACACTCATAGGTGTGTGCAGCCCATTGCATTAGGATGTGCACCCCAAAGCTCAAACTCACATGCATGTGTGTGTTTACATATATTTGACCCTGGCACATTGATCTCCCTGCCGATACAGTGAAAGAAGTGCGTAAGACATCTCTTATGGCAGAGTCGGGAAGAGGGAGATCTTTCCCACAGAGCAATAATGCTAATGCTCATGAGGGGTGTGCCCAGGCACACCCTGCACACCCTGTGAACACGCCTATGCACACACTGTTTAATTTACATTGTCCCTTCTATTTCTGTATATGGTTGATGATGGCACAGTAATTATTTTAATAAAAACATTGAAGTAACTTTTTCCTAATTGATATACAGGTGTCACATGGCCCAGATCTTTTCCATCCTGTCTGCAGGTAAACATAAGTAGGAGGAGCTTCTAGTCCTCTGCTGCTGGTCATGTGTTAAACCCCCCCCCCCCCAAAAAAAAAAAACAGCCTTTGGAATACAGAGTAAAAATAAATAAATAATATCAATAAACAGTTTTAAATTGTCATACAAATATATATTTGAAAGTTTTTATTATTTTTGGCAATAACATGGTGTGGGTGAATTTCTACATGTCACGCCCCCCTCAGCCTGTAGCTTAGAATCAGAGGGAGGTGAAGCCACCATTAATCTACATGTAACATTCCGCCCCCGTTGTGTTTATCTGGTTAGTAGGCGTGGAGGAGGAGGGAAGGGGGGTGGGCTGTCATATACCACTGTGTATATGCCCACATGTGCGACTCTACAGTCACATGATCTGCTCAGATGTGATAGGGAGGAAATGCTCAGCATAGAAACTCACTGAAAACTGAGCATGTGCAGAGTTGCCACCACAGCTGCAAAATCCCTAGCTGAATTGGGGACATGGACAGGCGGGGAAGACAGAGAACAGCAAGATCAACCAAGGTTTTTGCAGAATACAGAAAACGAATAGTGACTGAGTGAGTGTGAACAGCATGTAATATACATTTTTTTGATAGTTTTTTTTATGATGTGAGTTTAGCCTCCGTTCATGCCTGTGCGACTTTTCATGCGATTTGACAGGTCATGACAAGTCTCACCCTATTGTCGGCAATAAAACTGTTCATATCAGTGCAACGCCGACTTTGCAGTGCCGCATTGATTTGAAAAAGTATTTCCTGCACTACTTTTGGCGATTTCAGGTGCAACGTGCATAGACATCTGTGTATGAAGTCGCATGGATGTCAGCCTTGTCGCACCTGAAGTTGCACTGACATGCGGCTTAGAAAACAAGGGATTTTAGTCACGTGATTTCAAAGCCACATTCAGTGTGATTCTAGACTTAGTGACACTTTAAAGACATTTTCAGTTTTATTTTTTATTTTTTGCCACCAGTGTCTCTTTAGGGAGATTTCCCTTCACTTCCTGTCCTATTTACTCAACAGGAAGTGAGAGGATATCTTTCCTATGTGAGTGAAATCCCCACTTAGACAGCGGTCACAGGAACGAGTGTCCCCATGGAAAGATTTCTATTTTTGTTCTGGCGGCAATTCAAAATTTAGAATTTACCCTTGGCTTCCTTCCCGGTGACATTAGTGACAATTAGAGAGAGTGCATCCTCCTAACAGGACACAGACAGCAGTAAAATTCGGACAGGGATTCTAACCCCTCACAACTCATTTAATCAACTTAACTTACATTTAAATCTAAAAAAAACATTTTTCATTTAAAGTGAAGTTAAACCCAAAACATTTATTAAATTGCAGTTTACCAATTTTTAGATGTGATGGCTGCATTCGTTTTCTTTCTTGAGCTTTCTTTTATTTCCATCTGGTGATGCATCCCGTAAGTCTGTTGTTTTTCAAAAGAAAAAGCTCTCCTGGAAATGTATCACTTAAAGGAACTGCAGTCTGCTCACATAATTTGTAATAAAAACATCTTTGCCATTCTGAAGCTTCCCTCCAACAACTTTGCATATTATTATATATATACTGTGATTCTGTACTTGCCAAATATACTGCAGAAATCTCCCTCCACTGAGTCTGGCTGCATCCATTTTAACTGTGGGCAGCTGAAGCTGCTGCCTGTTCATTTCCTGGATTTACACAGAGGCACACCTCCAGCTCTAAAGCTCTCATTGGCCCTCTTATGACTCAACCCCCTCCCTTCCTGGAAAACTCTCACAAGAGTGAGAGAGCTGTGCATGATGTCATACGCCTAGGCTTTTTACCAGACAAGAAACAGGAAGTGGGCTGTATAAGGTATTTACTGGCTGAAAAAAAAAAAGTTTTGCTATCCAAAGTTAAAACAACAAGGGCAGAAGATTTAATAGATGGAAAGTTGAAAAAATGACTGAAGTTCCGCTTTAACCACTTCAGCCCCGGAAGGATTTACCCCCTTCCTGACTGGGACATTTTTTGAGATACAGCACTGCGTCGTTTTAACTGACAATTGCGCGGTCGTGCGACATTGTACCCAAACAAAATTGATGTCCTTTTTTTCCCACAAATAGAGCTTTCTTTTGGTGGTATTTGATCACCTCTGCGGTTTTTATTTTTTGTGCTATAAACAAAAATAGAGCAACAATTTTGAAAAAAAAACACAATATTTTTTATTTTTTGCTATAATAAATATACCATTTTTTTTAAAAAAAAACAACATTTTACTCAGTTTAGCCCGATATGTATTCTTCTACATATTTTTGGTAAAAAAAAAAAAATCGCAATAAGTGTATATTGAGTGGTTTGCACAAAAGTTATAGCGTCTACAAAATAGGAGATAGATTTTAGGCATTTTTTTTTTTTTACTAGTAATGGCGGCAATCAGCGATTTTTATCGGGACTGCGATGTTCAGAGCTAAAAAATAGCCACTGATTACTGTATAAATGTCACTGGCAGGGAAGGGGTTAACACTAGGGGGCGATCAAGGGGTTAAGTGTGTGTTCCCTAGGTGTGTTCTAACTGTGAGGGGATTGGACTGACTGGGAGAGAAGACAGATCGTTGTTCCTACTTACCAGGAACACACGATCTGTTTCTCCTCTGCTGACAGGACAGGGATTTGTGTGTTTACAAATCCCTGTTCCTGCTCTCGTGCCCGCCAGCCACGCGCATCGGGTTCCCCGCTGCACAGTGCGCGCGCCTGCTACGGCTCTTAAAGCGACCGCAGTATATATACGGCGATTCGCGCAGTAGAGCCATTCTGCCGCCATATATATATACAGGAGTCGGTCGGGAAGCGGTTAAGGGAGTTGAGACAAACCATTTAAAAGTGACAAGGGTGCTTACAATGATCAGCTTTTATTTATTCACATAAAACCTTTATCCCAAAAAGAAAAAAAGTTTGTTGTAACTGCTTGTGTAACAGTGTAAGCTGGAGTTTGGCTTCAAATTTTCAATGCTGTGCTCCTTCATCCAGAGTAGGGGTACTCTAATTCAGGAGGTGTGTTACTGGCCAGATCACCAGGTAAAAACAGCGGGGGGAAGCCTAAAAAAAGAAAACAAATGCAGCCACCACATTAGGGATTACTAAGCTGCAATATATTACATTTATGGTTTTGGGTTTAATACCACTTCATTCTTTAACCGATTCCGGACCGCACACCGCATATATACACTACGGCAAGATGGCCCGGCTGCTCAAAATCACAAACCTGTACGTGATTTTGTGCACGAGGTGTAAGGGGATCCCGCTGTGTCCAATCACAGCGGGATCCAATCAGCGGGTCCGATGGCCGCTGTTACCCACCGATCATACAGAGGAGAGACGGAGCAGCGGTGTGCCTATGTGAGCAAGGCAGACACTGATCTGTCAAGGAGCAAAAGAGAGAACTTGATTTTCAGCTAAGCTGAAACACAAGATCTCTCTTTTCCTCCAGTGTATCCGTCCCCCACACAGTTAGTAAGCACCTCCCAATGACACACTTAACCCTTTGTACCCTGGTGTTAACGCCTCCCCTGCCAGTGTCATTTATACTGTGTCAGTGCATTTTTTTAGCACTGATCACTGTATTGGTGCCACTGGTCCCCAAAAAGTGTCCGCCGCAATTTCGCAGTCCCGCTAAAAATAGCTGATCACCGCCATTACTAGTAAAAACAATAAAAAAATTAAAAAAACTCCCTAAATCTATTCTATAGTTTGTAGACGCTATAACTCTTGCGCAAACCAATCAATATACGCTTAATGGGATTTTTTTTTACCAAAAATGTGTAGCAGAATACATATCGGCCTAAATTGATGAATACATTTGATTTTTTGATTTTTTTTTTTTTTTTAGTTTTATAGCAGTAAGTAAAAAATATTGTTTTTTATTCAAAATTGACGGTCTTTTTTTTGTTTATAGTGCAAAAAATAAAAACTGCAGAGGTGATCAAATACCATCAAAAGAAAGCTCTATTAGTGGCAATTTTATTTTATTTGGGTACATTGTCAGTTAAAGCAACGCAGTGCCGTATTACCAAAACCTTCCCGGAGCTAAAGCGGTTAAAGGTTTTTATAGAGGTCTATAAATTGGACCAAACAGGGACAATCGAGGAGGAAATGGCGAAATAGGGATTTGGTTCCAAAAGAGGGACATCCCTCCAAATAAGAGGCAATTGACAGCTATGCTTACTAAAACTGACCACACACACTACAACCAGATTGTTCAATTTGCACCAGGCCCATTTACACTTTTTTAGAGGGAACATAACATAATGCACAAGAATATTGTTGTTGGTTTGTTTTCAATAAAGTGGTTTATTTTAATTGTTTTTTTGTTTTGTTTTTTGTAATAATGTTTTCTGTAATTTTTGTAAAGCAAAGGTTCCAAAGGGATACTAGCTTCAAATGTAAAATGCATTCCAAACACAAGCAAAATGCAGTGGAACCCAGATGTATAGAAAGTGCATGTGTTTTGAAGTGTAAATGGGTACATAGTTAATAATTAAAAGTGGTAGTAAACTGCCACAAAAAAAGAAATTGGGCCCCCTGCAGGTTTTAAGCATAATGTACTAACATGCACCGTATACTAGCACATTGGGTTAGATTTACTAAAACTGGTTCACTCAGAATCTGGTGCAGCTGTGCTTGGTAGACAATCAGCTTCTTACTGCAGCTTGTTCAATTAAGCTTTGGTAATAAAACCTGGAAGCTGATTGGTTTCTTTGCAGAGCTGCACCAGATTTTGCACCCTCCAGTTTTTGTAAATAAACCCCATTATGACAAACTTACCTGCACACGGAGCTCTCCAGTGGCACGCTGTCACAGCTCTCCGGCGCTTCTATCTTCACTCGGTCTTCCTTTCAGGGTTGTTGGGTTCTAGCTGTATGATGGGTGTATGACAGCTGTTGCAGGGGCTGCATAACTCCTGCGCATGTGTGTGGGAAGTCTTGCCCTGGCACGGAGCTCTAAAGATACATCATGGGTATGCCGTCCCATCAGAGTGCATGCACCATGATGTCACTGGCTGCATCCCATGTGATTATCTCCTAAACACTGCAAGTTTAGGAGATATTCACTGTACCTTCAAGTAAGCCTTATTATAGTGGGTAAAGTACTTATGTGCTACTAGAAATGTTGACATTTAAAGTAGTGTAAATCAAAGTGTAAATAGCTGCTGAACTTCTAAAGTGTCACCAATAGATATGTAAATAGTAAAGTGAAGCAGCGCTATAAACTATAACCAACGCTAAAACAATATAAAGTGCTATATCCATATATAAAAATAAAGTGAAAATGTGATAAACAAATCATGTCAATGTGCAAAAAGGCAATCATATATCATCAAAAATAGTCCAATGACAATAGAAAAAACAGCATACATGAAAAAACGTGTCAAACACAAATACTTTCGGTCTCGGCCGTGACCGGAAGTGACATCACTCTTCTCCTCCCGACGCATTGCGTCACAACACTTGACATTTTCAAGGGTATATCATCAAAAATAGTTCAATGACAATAGAAACAGCATACATGAAAAAACGTGTCAAACACAAAGACTTACGGTCTCGGCCGTGACCGGAAATTACATCACTCGGCTCCCCCCGACGCATTGCGTCACAACACGTGACTTTTTCAAGGGTATATCATTAAAAATAGTCCAATGACAATAGAAAAAACAGCATACATGAAAAAACGTGTCAAACACAAAGACTTCCGGTCACGGCCGTGACCAGAAGTGACATCACACGGCTCCTCCCGACGCTTTGCGTCACAACACATGTGACTTTTTCAAGAGTATCCACGTGTGTTGTGACGCAATGCGTCGGGAGGAGCCGAGTGATGTCACTTCCGGTCAGGGCCGAGACCAGAAGTCTTTGTGTTTTTGATATGTTTTTTCATGTATGCTGCTGGCTTTGGCATTTTTAGATGTTATTTTGTCTATTTTTAAATAAAAGACCTACAATTTTTTAAACTACTACACTATGGAGGCTCTTTTATCCTTTATGTAACACCCTGGATCTGGAGATAATATTGGAAAAGATGTTTGTTGTGGATCGTGGATCACATGGGAAAATATCCATCAATCCCTTGAGGCTGCAGTTGTTCCCTATCCCGCTGGGATATTTCTATTGAAGACGAAGACAGCACAGTTCCCCAGGATCCAACATCTTAATGCATGACTAGACCCATTGGGGTCTATCCCTGAGGTGAGAGGCTAGAACACACTGGGTGTGGATTGCTGAAAGTTATCTACAGGCTATCATCACATCCTATCCTGCTGATTTGCACTTGGAAACTTTTTCTCCCTCCCTCCTCCTGCTTTTGAACCTATTTTGCACAATTGAAGAGACTTCCAATCATTGTGATATTTGATGCACATTTTTTATGTTGTCATTGGACTTTTTTTGATGATATATGATTGCACTTTTGTACATTGACATAGGATCTGTTTATCGCATTTGCACTTTATTTTTTTATTTGGATATAGCACTTTATATTGTTTCAGCATTGGTTATAGTCTATAGCGCTGCTTCACTTTACTATTTACAAGCCTTATTATAGGCTTACCTGTAAGTACAAATTAAAAAGTGGACTTTATGGGGGGCGTGACCGGATGTAGAGCAGATCGGATGCTTGTTTGGAGAGCTCCCGGGATCCTGCATCACCCTCGCTTCTAATCCTCTATGCCGAGATCTGCTGCTGGCTCCATAATCCTTAGATAGTGTCAAAGCAACCCCTGGCTCACTATGACATGCCTTCTAAAAGTAAAAATGCGGCTATGCCGCCCGGGAAAAAACATCCTCCCCAGGCAGCCTCGTGTTCTGGCACCATCTTGGAAGAGTTGCAGACCCTGCTGGTGGAGATAGAGATTGCAGCGGACTCTCCTGTGCCTCAGCCTCCTCAAGCAACAGCTCAGGCAAGTGATACAGCATTGATCCTCACAGCCATAGAACATAGTATAACCTTGTTACTGGTCCGCATTGACCATTTGGCTGAGGAGCGCTGATTCAGGCTGACCTAGACATAATCCGGGGCCGACTCACTGAGACAGAGGCCAGGATTGCAACCACAGAAGACACCACTGCCCAGCATTCAGATATCCTAACCTCACTCAAGCACGCTGTCCAGGCACTGGTAGCCAAGTCAGATGATGCTGAAAACCAGCTTAGAAGGAACAACGTTAGAGTGCTGGGCCTCTTGGAGGGGGCAGAAGGAGACCGCCTGGCTGAATTTGCAAAGGCATTTTTCAAGGATTTACTTCATCTGACTGAGGTCTCTCCAACGTATGTGGTGAAGCGGGCCCATAGGATCCCAACAGGATGAAGAACAATGGGGGCCCTGCCAAGACTCTTCCTGGTGTGATTCCTACATTATAGAGACAGGGCTAAAATTCTCAGCGAAGCCTGTAAACATCCTACCCTTCCGTATGAACATACGGTAGTGCACCTCTACTCAGATTTCAGTCCATTGAGGGTTCAGTATGGTGGCTCAGTGAAACTTTTTGAATCCCCTGAGGAGGCTGATACCTGGCTACTTACTCTGCGGTAAACCGGATATTCATCTCTGGAGCTGTGAGCAAGCGGGGATAGTTATTCTTTTTCGTTCCTCTTTTTGTTTTGAAACCAGGTTTATTATAGCTCCAGCAAAAATCCTGCCATGCTCTGTGAGGCGTACAAAGGCAATGACATTTAACCCAATGCCCGTTATACTTCTCTTGATCAGCAGAACCAGGTCCTGGTCGCCTTTGCAGGTTCCCCAAAATTTCCTGCAAGACGTATGGTCTGGTCCCCTCTCATGTATTTGGTATGGATAAGCTCCTTTATCCTTCAATCAGCAAATTATGCTGACAACTAGGATGACTCTTCATGCATGTGGATGTACAAATGTAACTTTCTTACCTGGCTTTGGGGTTTCTCAGTTTGTCCATCGTTGTATGAAGTTTATGTTCCCCTAATCTTGCCTATTGTCCCAGCCCAGACTCACACTGGGTCCCTGGTCCCGGGACTCTGTGCTTCAGTAGAAGACAGACGTAGTTACAAGTTTTGGGATTGAAACTGTTCTGGCTAGTTTGTTTGGGTAATGCCAGACAGTAGGGAGTTTTTTGAACAGTTAGTGGTCACAAAATTGCTCAGGGACTGTATCTTACCTTCTCCTAAAGCCTTTATACATCTTCCATTGTACCTTCAAAAGACATATTGTATTGACTTTTTCTGTAGTTTGCTTCTTACTAACATTTTACTGGGTTTTATCCTGGAAAGCTCCCTTTGGAGACACAGTTATGGATTTCAAATTCATTTCTTGGAACATCAGAGGCCTGAATGATACAATAAAAAGATCCCTGCTTTTCAAATATTTGCATTTCCATAGACCCCATGTTTTGTTCCTGCAGGAAGCCCATTTAAACGGGTAGCAAAACCCTGGCCCTTAAAGCATGGGTTAGGCAGGGTTTCCATGCTACCTATTCCTCGTATGCAAGGGGTGTCTCCATTGTTGTAAACAAATCACTTCTCTGCTCGGTTGAGCAAGTTATTACTGACCCTAGGGGCAGATTTATCATTTTACTGCTGGAAATGTATGCTCAACGCTGGGCTCTGGTCAACGTATATGTCCCTACCGCATTTGATTCCACCATCCTTTATACTATTTATATGAACTAACCCCACTTCAAGTGTACAGTATTGTAATAGGCAGTGAACTCAATGCCATTTTGCATAACAATCTAGATACCTCTAATCCTCCCAGGAACGTTCCTATATATTTGGCCACTTGGGCAGACATCCTTGGCCTTCAAGAAATTTGGAGGTGGAAACATCCAGGGGACAGGACTTATTCTCATGTCTCGGCCACCCACAGATCGGGCTCATGCATTGACCTGATGTTTGGGACGGCCTTGGTTCTCTCTCAGGTTTGTACTGCCACCTATCTCCTGACGGGTCGCTTGGATCACTCCCCTTTTGAGCTGCTTTTGACCCTGGGTACTCGTCTGGAGCAGGGATGTTGGAGACTGGCCTAGCATTGGGTTAGTGATCCTAAGGTGCAGGAGTTGGTATTTCCCAAGATGTCTGACTATTGGAAGGATAATGAAGATTCTGTTTCCCTTGACGTGGTGTGGTAAGCGTGCAAGACTCATGCTAGGGGAGAGTGTATCTCTTCTATCAAAGCTGTGCGCTCTGATTATGCTTCACGGACCACTCAGTTGGAACAGGGTGAGGCCGAGGCTGCAGTGGCTTTTGCAGCAGATCTGTCTCCGGAAGGGTTTTCTGGTTTGGCCCAGGCTAGGAGGGAGCTACGGCTCCACTACACTTCCTTGATACAAGCTGATGCTAAATGCTTAGCTACTAAATTGTTTGAGGTTGGAGATAAGAATGGCAAATTACTGGCTAACCTAGTAGCAGAAGCTTCCTATCAAATGATTATTCTTAGAATCTGGTCCTACGAGGGGGACTATGTTACGGAGCCCGAGGGCATGCTCCAGGGATTCCATTTATTTTAAGCTCGCTGGTCTGGACTGGTCCTTGTTGGACTACTCGGGGAGGTGAATTTACCTCTCCTCTCAGTGGAAGACAGGGAGAGCTTGGAGGCTCCCCTCTCCCCACTGGAGATAGAAGCGGCTATCTGCTCTTTTACTAACAATAAGTCCTGGGACTGGATGGACTGCCTGGAGAATGGTACAAGTGCCCCACTGCTGACCCCTAAGTTACAGCAAATGTTTGCCCATTGCTTGGAAGCTGAGAAGCTACCAGACAGCATGTACCAAGTGCATATAGTACTGCTGCCTAAACTGGGTAAATATTTGACTCAATGTGCCTCATATAGGCCAATATCCTTGTTAAATTTTGATCTTATTTTATGGGAGCAGGAACACGTGGGATCTATGGGTGCAGCATGAGAACAGGGACACCTGAGATCTATGGGTGCAGCATGAGAGCAGGGACACTTGAGATCTTTAGGTACAGCCTTAGAGCAGGAACACTTGAGCTCTTTAGGTACAGCCTGATAGCAGGAACACTTGAAATCTATTGGTGTAGCTTCAGAGCAGGGTCACTTGAGAGCTATGGGTGCAGCTTGAGAGCAGGGACACTTGCAATCTTTGGGCGCAGCTTGAGAGTAGAGACGCTTGAAATCTGTGGGTGCAGCTTGAGAATACGGATATGAAAGCTACTGGTGCAGTTTATGAGCAGAAACAATTTAGGCCCCTTTCACATAGGTGATCTGATCAGGTCCGCCTGTCAGTTATTCAGGCAGACCTGATTGGACCCTCCAGTCTCTTCTATAGGGCAGTGAACGTCAGCCTCCATTTGATCCGGTTCTGTCCGCCAAAAACAGACGGTTGTTGGTCTTATTCCCCGTCCATGTGGTGGATCGGATGGCAAAGGACAGGCGGTCCATTTCTATCCGTTCGCCCCATTGAGGAGAGCAGGACTGTGTCATCCGCCTTCTGAACGGGGATCAGTGGAGAGATCCCCCACTGAGCAAGCAAATTCAGCTTCATGGAGGCACCGGTGTGAAAGAAGCCTTAGAGCTATGGGTGCAGCCATGCCCTAAAGCTACCCTCTGTGCATACATGCTTGGTCCACTACCAAACACTTTGGATGACCTTACATCTGTCTACTAAAGTTCCTTAACCCCACAGCTTCTTAAGCTCTTAGCAAAGAAAAAATCATATTGAATCACTGCAAAATTCTGTGTTCTGTATTTTCATTATCATAAAGAGGAAACTAAAGGATTCTATCCTAAGTCATTATAGCTCAAGGTAATTTTCTTCTTCCTTCTCTCCCTGAAACAAAAACTTATCTCTGAAAGGCTGTAGGAGCCTGGGTAGGTCAGTCAGAGACTATCAGCATTGCCTGCTACTTTCAGGTTCTGTTCACTAGCCAGAGAAGATTACTGATTTAAGGCAGCTGATAAGGTTTTTCATTATTCTGTGCATTGCATTACACAGGTACAGAGGACCCACCGGTTAATAAGAAACTAACGTTCCCGATTGCAGAATGTGCTGAAACAAAACACGTTTAAAGCAAATTCATTTTCATGTCAGAGACATTTTCTGTAATTTATTTTGCTACCGTTCTAATTTGCATTTAAGGAGCCTATTACGCTCTTGGCTAAAAACTGCCCTTCCCCCTAAACACATTATCCATTAGCGTGGTATTCGTAATGGCATAGCATCGCCATGCAAGTACAGACAGACGAGGAAATGTTTTGTTTGCCCATTTCATATAGCAAATGCAAATATACTGGGCTGTAGATTAATGAATTGGATGTATGTTCCTCTCTCCTGTATGGTTTATCTCGATTACTGCTATTTTATCTATTTACTTTATCTAATGTAAACCTCTCATGGACTTGGTCAATTCAGACCGATTGTAGTATGATGGAAAAATATATAAGCAGAAGGATACCAATAGTAAGGACCATATGTCGAAATGATCTGTAGCTCCAGTGATACAGGCAGCTGAAGTTATGTGAACATTTCCTGTAAACATCAATTCCCATTAGCGCTCCGGCAGTAATAAACTTTTTACCATGAAGTAAAAGCCTATGAGCACAGTCACAATAACGTGGTAGCAGTATCATGCCTTGTCATGCATTGCTATGGGCTTCCTTTAATATGTGTTAATGCAGGGAAAATAATTCAAGAATTTTTCTTTTTCAGACATTTAACTGCCTACATAAACATCAATTTATTTTTGATTGGGAATATAAAGTAGCAAGCCATGGCTGCCATACTGAGGATTGGAAGCAGCCTTGGAAAAAGCAATTATTTTCCTACTTTGGAGTGGGGGCGCAGGCCCCCCTGCCCCAAAGCTCCCACCCCCCCATGTTGAGGCATGTGGCCTGGTATGGTTTGGGAGGGGGGGAGCTCGCTCGTCCCCCCCCTTACCTGACCTTCCGGTCTGCATGCTCGGATAAGGGTCTGGTATGGATTTTGGGGGGACCCCCACACAGTTTTTTTGGCGTGGGGGGTCCTCTTGGGGGGGACCCCACGCTGTTTTTTTTTTTTTTTTTTCATTTTAGCGTGGGATTCCTCTTCAAGATCCTCAGAGCACAAGTTGCACTGCAAGTCAGATCATCATGAACTGAATTCTGGTGCGACGTCTAATCAAATCAATGGGCTCTCATAGGGAACCATTGATTTTGAATAGAGACAGAGAAACGCTGCTAAAAGCTAGAGCGGCTAAACGTGTATTAACGCCAATACAAAAAGCTACTAAAAGCACGTTTTTACAGCTGCTTTTTCCTGGCTTTGGTAGTGGCTTTACAGCTCTTTTTTTCTAACGCCCTGTGTGCATGAGCCCTTAAAATGAATTGACTTTTTGAAAGGTTTTGTGGCTGTTCTTCTCCTGAACATCACAGGAGTGCACTTAGTTCTGCACTCCTGTGTCTCAGATTCTGCTGATGTCACAGAACTAATCCAGGCTCTGCAGGGATCCAGACAATAATGTTGAGCTCCACCCAAATGCCTGACTGGCAGCTGGCTCAGCCTCTCAGCGCACCACTGAGAGCCTAAGCAAGCTTCTCCCGCCCCCTCCACAGCCTGGCGCTCCAGTAAGCTGGTGAGTGATAATGACAGCCTTTAATCACTGAGTTCTCAATGTAGAGTGTGTATTTTTTGTAAACTTCTCTCTTAGGTCAGTCTGGGCAAGAACTTTTCTAATGGTCTTTTCTTTTAGTATATTCTTGATCATATCCCTAAAAGGACCCAGACACAGCTCTTCAAAGCCTAAAAATATCCTTGCAGTAGTAATTCACTTTATTAGGACTATACCTATATTAACCACTTCAGCCCCGGAAGATTTTACTCCCTTCAAGACCAGAGCACTTTTTGCGTTTCGGCACTGCGTCGCTTTAACTGACAATGCGACGTTGCACCCAAACAAAATTGATGTCCTTTTTTTCCCACAAATAGAGCTTTCTTTTGGTGGTATTTGATCACCTCTGCGATTTTTTTAGTTTTTGCACTATAAACAAAAAAAGAGCGACAATTTTGAAAAAAACGCAATATTTTTTACTTTTTGCTATAATAAATATCCCCCAAAAATATATAAAAAAACAATTTTTTTCCTCAGTTTAGGCTGATATGTATTCTTCTACATATTTTCGGTAAAAAAATCGCAGTAAGCGTATATTGATTAGTATGCGCAAAAGTTATAGCGTCTACAAAATAGAGGATAGTTTTATGGCATTTTTATTATTATTATTTTTTTATTATTAGTAATGACAGCGATCTGCAATTTTTATCGGGACTGCGACATTATGGCGGACACATCGGACACTTTTGACACTATTTTGGGACCATTGTCATTTATACAGCGATCACTGCTATAAAAATGCACTGATTACTGTGTAAATGACACTGGCATGGAAGGGGTTAACCACTAGGGGGCGATGAAGGGGTTAAGTGTGTCCTAGGGAGTGATTCTAACTGTGGGGGGGAGGGGCTTCAACTCACTTGACAGCGATCACTGCTCTTGATGACAGGGAGCAGTGATCTCTGTCATGACACAAGCCAGAAGAGGGAAATGCTTTGTTTACAAAGGCACTTCCCCGTTCTGTGGGAACAGTCATGCTGTATACGACGGGTGCTCGCGCGCCTGCTATCCCCGCCTCTTAAAGGAGACGTACAGGTACGCCCATCTGCCCACCGCTGCCATTCTGCCGACGTATATCGACGTGCAGCGGTCGGCAAGTGGTTAAAAAATACAGGGCTCCCTACTCTTACTACCATCACAATTTATTTTTGACTAAATTAAATGTGTCTGCATTTACAGTGCCTTGAAAAAGTATTCATACCCCTTGACATTTTTCACATTTTGTCATGTTAGAACCACAAACATAAATGTATTTAATGGGATTTTATGTGATAGACTAACACAAAGTGGCACATAATTGTGAAGTGGAAGGAAAATGATAAATGGTTTTAAAATTGTTTACAAATAAATATGTAAAAAGTGTGGCGTGCATTTGTATTTAGCCCCCTTTGCTCTGACACCCCTAACTAAAATCTAGTGAAACCAATTGCCTTCAGAATTCACCTAATTAGTAAATAGAGTGCATCTGTGTGTAAATCAATCTCAGTATGAATACAGCTGTTCGGTGAAGCCCTCAGAGGTTTGTTAGAGAACCCTAGAGAACAAACAGCATCATGAAGGCCAAGGAACACACCAGACAGATCAGGGATACAGTTGTGGAGAAGTTTAAAGTAGAGTTAGGTTATAAAAAAATATCCCAAGCTTTGAACACGGAGCACTGTTCAATCCTTCATCCAAAACTGGAAAGAGTATGGCACAACTGCAAATCTATCAAGACATGGCTGTCCACCTAAACTGACAGGTCGGGCAAGGAGACCATTAATCAGAGGAACAGCCAAATGGCCCATGGTAACTCGGAAGGAGCTGCAGAGATCCACAGCTCAGGTGGAAGAATCTGTCCACAGGACAACTATTAGTTGTGCTCTCCACAAATCTGGCCTGTATGGAAGAGTGGCAAGAAGAAAGCCATAAGAAGTCCCATTTGCAGTTTGTGAAAAGCCATGTGGGGAACACAGCAAACATGTGGAAGAAGGTGCTCTGGTCAGATGAGACCAAAATCAAACCTTTGGGCCAAAAAGCAAAACACTATGTGTGGTGGAAAAACAAGCACTGCACATCACCCTGAACACACCATCCCCACCGTGAAACATGGCGGTGGCAGCATCATGTTATGAGGATGCTTTTCTTCAGCAGGGACAGGGAAGCTGGTCAGAGTTGATGGGAAGATGGATGGAGCCAAATACAGGGCAATCGTAGAAGAAAACCTGTTGGAGTCTGCAAAAGACTTGAGACTGGGACGGAGGTTCACCTTCCAGCAGGACAACGACCCTAAACATATAGCCAGAGCTATGATGGAATGGTTTAGATCAAAGCATATTCTCGTGTCTTAGAATGGAATCCAATCCAATTGAGAATCTGTGGCAAGACTTGAAAATTGCTGTTCACAGACGCTCTCCATCCAATCTGACAGACCTTGAGGAATAGGCAAAAATTTCACACTCTAGATGTGCAAAGGTGGTAGAAACATCCCCAAAAGACTTGCAGCTGTAATTGCAGTGAAAGGTGGTTCTACAAAGTATTGACTCAGGGGGCTGAATACAAATGCCTCCCACACTTTTCACATATTTATTTGTAAAAAAATGTTAAAACCATTTATCATTTTCCTTCCACTTCACAATTATGTGCCACTTTGTGTCGGTCTATCACATAAAATCCCAATAAAATACATCTATGTTTTTGGCTGTAACATGACAAAATGTGGAAAATTTCAAATGGTGTGAATACTTTTTCAAGGCACTGTATGTGTGTGATTTTTGATACTATTTTCATCTTTGGATGATTATCTTTCACTACCCATGCTGATAGTGCAGGCATTTGAGAGCCGTGCTTTTCTGCAACCTTCCTTATTCTGGGATGCCTGGGCAGATTAGAACCGTCAGTCTGATCACATGCTGGTGCTGACCATTGCCCTCTTTCCACCATGATGCAGCCTCTGAGCTGTGCATTTCTTTTTACAGATGCCCAGACTGCTACACTGGCTGCATGGGCAGCAGAAGATATTCAAGGGAGGAGGTAAGTGCAGTGGAGACCGGGAATGTGGGGAGGGTATTGAGAATTAGTTCACCTTTTTTCTGGTTGTGAAAAGATGGACTAACCCTTTTTTTCAAGCAAGACTGTACAATTTAGTGACTGGTTTTGAATTGCAAGTAACTATTTTGCTTATTTAGTCCTTTGCAAATAATTTTCTTAAAGTGCTTGTAAACCCTTACATATACCTAGTAAAATGACTAGCCTTAGGTGATACACAGAGATGAAACAAATCCTCCTACATAAGTTGTACCTGTTTATCTGCAGTCTTCTCTTCCCTATATCTGTTCAAAGTCCAGAGTTTGTAAATATTTCTGAAGAGAGAGAAAGACACGGGCACCTCTGAGTAAAGACTGTTATATTTAATAGACAAAATGCATTAAACACTCACATTAAAGTTTCTGTATGTAGGCACAATGGAGTCCAGTGGGATCGCACAGTCAGCGTCCAGGCTGTCAGCAGTAGCCACTTCTCAGCAATCCAGGTGGAGCTGGCGTCCTGACCAGCAGGAGTCTTTGGCGCTCAAGCAGGATCCAAAGCCAGAAAACCTTCTGTGTGCATCAGCTCCCCTTTAGCCACCCTAATACTTACCTGAGCCTCATCTCGATCCAGCGATGTTGCACGCGAGTCTTGGCTGCCTGAGACTCTCCCCTCTCATTGACTGCTGTCAATCAAAGTCAGTGAGCCAATGAGGATAGAGAGAGGGGGGGCTGTGTCGCGGCTCCATGTCTGAATGGACACACAGAGCAGCGGCTCGGCTCAGGCGCCCCCATAGCAAGCTGCTTGCTGTGGGGGCACTGAACAGGAGGGAGGGGCCAGGAGCGCCAGCGAGGATTGGGGTTACTCTGTGCAAAACCACTGCACAGAGCAGGTACGTATAACATGTTTGTTATTTTTAATCAAAAAGAAACAAGATTTTAGCATCACTTTAACCGGTTCCCGACCGGCGCACGCCGATGTACGTCGGCAGAATGGCACGGCTGGGAAAATGGGCGTACCCGTACGACCCTTGAAATTTGCCGCCATGCCATTGCGTGCGTGCCGGCCTGGACCTCCGTGAGTCGGGTCACGGGTCCCGTGGACTCAATCGCCGCGAGGATACTCGCGACTGCCTCATAGAGGAAGGATGGGGAGATGCTAATGTAAACAAGCATCTCCCCGTTCTTCCTAGTGACAGTGTCGCTGATCTCTGCTCCCTGTGATCGGGAGCAGAGATCAGTGACGTGTCACACGTAGCCATGCCCCCTCCACAGTTAGAATCACTCCCCAGAACATACTTAACCCTTACACTGCCCCCTAGTGGTTAACCTGTTCACTGCCAGTGTCATTTACACAGGAATCAGTGATTTGTATAGCACTGATTGCTGTATAAATAACAATGGTCCCAAAAATGTGTCAAAAATGTCCGATGTGTCCGCCATAATGTCGCCGTCACGATAAAAATCGCTGATCACCGCCATTACTAGTAAAAGAAAAAATTATTAATAAAAATGCCATAAAACTATTCCCTATTTTGTAAACGCTATAACTTTTGCGCAAACCAATCAATAAATGCTTATTGCGATTTTTTTTTTTACCAAAAATATGTAGAAGAATACATATCGGCCCAAATTGAAGAAAAAAAATGTTTTTTTTATATATTTTTGGGGGATATTTATTATAGCAAAATGTAAAAAATAATGCGTTTTTTTCAAAATTGTTGTTATTTTTTTGTTTATAGCGCAAAAAATAAAAACCGCAGAGGTGATCAAATACCACCAAAAGAAAGCTCTATTTGTGGGAAAAAAAGGACGTCAATTTTGTTTGGGAGCCACGTCGCACGACCGTGCAATTGTCAGTTTAAGCGACGCAGTGCCGAATCGCAAAAAGTGCTCTGGTCTTTGGCCAGCAAAATGGTCCGGGGCTTAAGTGGTTACATTTTATGAAACACACTGCAATGCGTGTGCATTATGGTGTGGTGAGGTGCATTGTGAAACAGCTATATTTTGGAGGTGTGTTGGGCTGGCATTCAAAATGAATGGTACTACAATGCACTAATGTATGTGAACAGGCCCGAGTGTTTTCAAGCTAAGCGTTCTTTTTAAAGTACATGTTTGAGAAGAAATTTCCACAGCCCCATGTCTCATAGACATTAAAAGAACGTAGAATGTAAAGCAGGGGCAACATTCAAGGTTTAGAATGTGGCCAGCATGACTGAATAATTGCTTAATTCTGTTTACAAAAGTCACAACCCATCAACGATTTTTATTTCAATTTTAGACCTCTAGAACCTGGAGGGAATATTTCCAAGCCCTGAGCTCACAAGAAAATAAGAAAATCTGTCAATACAATCTTATGATCACATAGGTCATTATAACAGGACCCCTCATCTCCATTATGACTTTAAATCCCATTAGAGGCATATGACCCAGAATGATCATTATACCGGAAGGTTAAACACACTGTTGAATTAGAAAAGTCCTTTCAGTACTGACTGATGATGGAATAGAATGGACCTTTTGAAAAGAACCTGATAATATCATAAGAATGTATAGAAGAAGAAAACTGCGCTGTATCCTAAACCCTAAACCCTAAACCCTCACATAAGCTGCAGCTCAAATGTGAGATATACACAAAGGATATCATTATCTAATGCGCTCTATTATCTAATATAGTGAAAAATACAAATATTGCATAGTGACACAAAAGTGAAGATAAATCAACAAATTGCACAGTGACACATTTAGTGAGTGGCAATATATGTCAGCAAGTCCCAATGATGGTATATGGAACTAAAGCAGATATATCCTTTGAGATGAATAATGTATGGAAAACAGTACACAAGGTGTTTAAAGTCCTTCTTCTATGAATATCACAATCACATTGACAGACAAGTGTGAATCCACCACCACATGGAGTGCACACTTACCAGCTTGCACAAGCTGACTCGCTTATGGCTAATACCCAGCCAGGGCCTTTTCCTCTAGGGATAGCAAATGAATGGCAGATCCGATCACTATAGCCTCCAAACACTACTAAGGAGCGGATGGACTTAGATAGTCACAGGGATTCAGAGGGATCCAAGGTTCTCACTCGACAATCATGTTCATATAGGTCTGTGAGGGGCAGATCCACCTCCGGGGGCCCTCCGGGGCCGACGAGCCTAACAGGGTTAGATAGTCACAGAGACTCAGAGGGATCCAAGGAGGCGGATCTGGCCCTCACAGACCTATATGAACATGATTGTTGAGTGAGGACCTTGGATCCCTCTGAGTCCCTGTGACTATCTAAGTCCATCCGCTCCTTAGTAGTGTTTGCAGGCTGTTGTGATCGGATCTGCCATTCGTTTGCTATCCCTAGAGAAAAAGGCCCTGGCCGGGTATGCAGCTTGTGCAAACTGGTGGGCGTGCACTCCATGTGGTGGTGGATTCACACTTGTCTGTCAATGTGATTGTGATATTCATAGGAGAAGGACTTTAAACACCTTGTGTACTGTTTTCCATACATTATTCACCTTGAAGGATATATCTGCTTTAGTTCTATATACCATCATTGGGACTTGCTGACATATATTGGCACTCACTAATTTTGTCACTGTGCAATTTGTTGATTTATGTTCACTTATGTGTCACTATGCAATATTGTAAGAATATTTTGCTGGAATTCATCAGTCTTGCTGTACAAAGCACAAAAGGGGCAATTTATGGGGAAATATAATGGTTTTGGATTAATTTTTTTGTTTATTTTTTTCAGATTTTTTTTTTTACTTTTTTAACCTATTGTTTTATATCAGTTTTTACTATATATAAATGATCTTTATGTAGCCGGGTTCTGGATTACTGTAATATGGAGATCAAGATATTGTTTAATTTCTTCTTTTGATGAGATACTGAAAGTGTGCGGCACCACTCCCCTTTGGTCAGTAGGGGGAGAACCAAAGCCAAGCAAACCCATAGACCAGCCTTTTTCAACCAGGGGGCCTTCAGGTTTCTTCAGGGGTGCCTTGGCAAAATGTC
The DNA here is from genome assembly GCA_037952835.1 of Lithobates septentrionalis. NCBI lineage: Eukaryota > Metazoa > Chordata > Amphibia > Anura > Ranidae > Lithobates > Lithobates septentrionalis. The sequence goes on along the minus strand of JBBDGP010001243.1, from coordinate 1,959,809 downwards.
TAAAAATGTCCCAAATTGTATACAAGCCAGTGAGTGAATGAAGCTTGCCTTTTAGTTACACAAAGCCATGGGTTTTCATTGTGCACCATTACAACCTTGACTCTATCAGTGGATGAGGAGGATGTTGGGCGCACAGCATCCTTGTTTGCCCCTCTCTGTTGCACTGGGAACATGTTAGTGGAATGAGGGAGAAAAAATGAGGGAGAAGATAAACACTAGTATACTAGTCAGTACCAGTGCGCAAAGGTGTATTTTCTTTGGAAGAATAAATTACCTCTAATGTTGGGTGTTCTGTGTGTGTAGTCGTTGCTTCATTATGTAAAACTATTAGTTTATTTTTTTACAATTTAGAATGGGGTGCCTCCAGATTGTGCAGAATTTTAAAGGGTGCCTTGAGTGAAAAAAGGTTGAGAAACACTGCCATAGACTTCCATGCAGGGTGCTAGGAACCCTGGGAAGCATAATCCTAAGCAGCAGCCATGTAAGGGAACAGCAGGGTTTCCAAACTACAGATACATGTATGCTTTGGGGCAGAAGAGGAGCCAAAGGGGGACTTAAGTAGAAACGCCCAGGAAAAGCTGCTCTCCTGGCACTGAGGGAGTTCAGGTAGACACAGACACGGAACCATGCCTTGTGGTAAATCAAAGCTTTTGTCCTAATAGCGAATCACCAGCCAGAGCATGAGACTTCTGGCAGCCTTGCCCTCATCACAGCTTTACTCCTCATTGCTACCAGGAGACCTGAGTATACTCAGGCTCACTACTACAGACTGCTGAACTCTTACCACATCATAATTGAACTGAGGGGCCCCTTCCACTGCAAAAGCAGTCTGCTAAGCTCAAGAGCTATTGAGAAGGCTGCGGCAAAGTTTCTTTCCATTGTTGCACACCAGAACCACTAAGAGCAGGACATTTAGGCATTGGAACCCTCCTACACTCAACATAACCCAGCTCTCCCATTTTTAATTTTGCACTATACCCTTCTTAATAAGTCTGAGCCACAGAAATATTGAACTGTACCCATAGCCTATTGCAGCCACCAAGAACTATACTGAAACAAGCTGGTAGTCACTACCTATTTACTGCCTGCAGGTTCTTAAAGGGAACTTTCACTAAGTGCACCAATGTCTTAAAGAGCCCCAACAGTAGCCGGCCAAAGACCCATATTGGAGACCTACAATTACTATTGCTACAACCCATTTGTCTTTTTAAGTGTCCAGTCAGTTCTATATTGCCTGGGCCAATCCAGTCAGTTTAGGCCTAGCATAGGCATCATTAGTGCAACTTATTGTTAGTTCAGATCTATTAACTGCTCACCGTTGTACTGCTGGTAGCATTGTTACAGTTTATGCTGATCTGAAGGATAAGTACAAATGTTGTTTTATATCCTGCTAATGGTACCCTGTATGTCAGTCTATGATAATGCGTCCAATCTATTTTGTGTTCACCTGGTTATCCATTGGATGAATTTACAATATATTAAGTTACCTTTCCCATTTAATTTGGTGTTTGTCTCTCTAGTACAGTGGTTCTCAACTCCGGTCCTCAGGACCCACTAACAGGCCAGGTTTGCAAGATAACTGAAATACATCACAGGTGATATAATTTGCTGCTTAGTGATTGCAGTATTCTAGTCTGCATCTCCTCAAGGTAATACTTATAATCTGGCCTGTTGGTGGGTCCTGAGGACTGGAGTTGAGAACCACTGCTCTAGTAGAACATAATTTCTGGGTCTCAGGGGGTGTATATATATTATATAGAGTACTGTGCAAAAGTTTTAGGTATGAAGAAATGCTGTAACGTAAAAATGCTTTCAAAAATAAATATTTTAATTGTTTATTTTTTATCAATTTACAAAAAGCAGTAAGTGAACAGAAAAAAAATCTAAAGCAAGTCAATATTTGTTGTGACTACCCTTTTGGCTTCAAACCAGCCTCAATTCTTCTAGGTACACTTGCACACAGTTTTTGAAGGAACTCTTCAGGTAGGTTGTTTCAAAAATCTTGGAGAACTAAAAAAAATGAAAATAGTACAGTTTGACTGCCCCTCCAAACCTGTGTCAGTCAGATCAGCATGTGAAATAACTGGTGCAAGACAGACAGAATCGGCTTGGCAGGCTCCAGTAGACTTCAACAAAATGGTGGCCATCTGCAAACAGACCTCGACTCCCTGTTGCATAAATGTAATGAGATGGGTAAAGGATGGCTCTACGATTAAGCCCCGAAAAGAACAAAACAAGTTCTCTACAGGTGGAGAACAGGAGCTGATGTCCACTTTTGCCCATCTCATTACATTTATTCAACAGGGAGTTGATGTCTGTGTGCTGACGGCTACCATTTTGTTGAGATCTTGGAGAACTAACCACAGATCTTCTGTGGATGTCAGCTGCTTCAAATCCTTTAGTTTCTTCAGGTAATCCCATCATGCCATACCATCAAGGAAGTGTGTGATTGGCCCCAAATTTGTTCTGCAGCAGGACAATGACCTCAAACATAAAGCCAATATCTAAGAACTATCTTTAGCGTAACGAAGAACAAGGAGTCCTGGAAGTGATGGTTTGGCTCCCACAGAGCACTGATCTCAACATCATGGAGTCTGTTTGGGATTACTTGAAGAGACAGAAAAAATTGAGGCAGTCTACATTCACAGTAAATCTGTAGTTAGTTCTCCAAGATGTGTGGAACAACCTACTTGCTGAGTTCCTTCAAAAACTGGAGTGCAAGTGTATTTAGAAGTATGAATACTGTTTTGCTAGGAAAAGGGTGATCACACCAAATATTGATATTTTTTGGATTTCTCTTCTGTTTATTTAGGCCATAAGTACTTGGTGGTGCCACTCCAGGCTGAGGTGTAGAGCCCCATGGGCAGTCAGGATAGTAGGGATGCCAGCATAAGAAAAACTCTTCCAGTGAGCAATGAACATTTTAGCTTCAAACCGCCACTTGCCATAGCCAATCCTAGTATGGATGTATACATTTGAAAGCCTCAGTCAATGCCGCTGTTCAGGCCATGCTCCCTCTCTTGTTCATATACTTTCTATTTTACTCATTGATAAAAATAGACTATTAATCAGTGACGGACAATCCATAGGGGGCACAAGGGCGCCGCCCCCCCTTCAGGCAGTCACAAAAAAAAGTTAAAAAATCGGCCCTTTAAAAAAAAAAAAAATTGAAAAAAAGGTCCTTAAGTGCACTGTGTTCGGACGCTGGACACTATGGGAAGCGCCACGTCTATGCAATCATGAGATTGCAGATGCGGCGCTTCATTTTCAGGCTTTTGTCCTGCCTTGCAGCACTTTCCGAAGCGCAGAGTAGCTTCCGCCCGGCGCTCGTAATATGTATTACTACGGCTGGGCGGTTTGATTGACATCTGAGTCAGATGTCACTTGCTGTTTCCTCTCTCCCATTGTGCCCGAGAGAGAGAAAACTGGAGTATGAGGAGTGAACTCCTCCATTGCCGCTGCCAGTGGAAGGAGACACAACAGGAAAGGACACCATACAGCAAGGTAAGTGCCACTGTGCTCCCACAGAGAAGGGGGGGAGGGGGGTTTGATGTGACACAGGCTGCATTTGATGTGACACAGGCTGCATTTCATGGGACACAGGCTGCATTTTATGGGACACAGGCTGCACTTCATGGGACACAGGCTGCACTTCATGGGACACAGGCTGCACTTCATGGGAAACAGGCTGCACTTCATGGGACACAGGCTGCACTTCATGGGACATAGGCTGCACTTCATGGGACACAGGCTGTATTTGATGGGACATAGGCTGCATTTGATGGGACACAGGCTGCATTTGATGGGACACAGGCTGCATTTGATGGGACACAGGCTGCATTTGATGGGACACAGGCTGTATTTGATGAGACACAGGCTGCACTTCATGGGACACAGGCTGCGATTGATGTGACACCGGCTGCATTTGATGTGACACAGGCTGCATTTGATGTGACACAGGCACCTGATGTAAGGACAGACTCCACTGGGGGCACCTGATGTAAGGAGGGACTCCGCTGGGGGCACCTGATGTAAGGAGGGACTCCGCTGGGGGCACCTGATGTAAAGAGGGACTCCGCTGAGGGCACCTGATGTAAGGAGGGACTCTGCTGGGGGCACCTGATGTATGGAGGGACTCTGATGGGGGGCACCTGATGTAAGGAGGGACTCTGCTGGGGGGGCACCTGATGTAAGGAGGGACTCTGCTGGGGGCACCTGATGTATAGAGGGACTCTGCTGGGGGCACCGGATGTATGGAGGGACTCTGCTGGGGGCACCTGATGTAAAGAGGGACTCTGCTGGGGGCACCTGATGTAAGGAGGGACTCTGCTGGGGACACCTGATGTAAAGAGGGACTCTGCTGGGGGCACCTGATGTAAGGAGGGACTCTGCTGGGGACACCTGATGTAAGGAGGGACTCTGCTGGGGGCACCTGATGTAAGGAGTGACTCTGCTGGGGGCACCTGATGTATGAAGGGACTCTGCTGGGGACACCTGGTGTAAGGAGGGACTCTGCTGGGGGCACCTGATGTAAGGAGGGACTCCGCTGGGGGCACCTGATGTAAGGAGGGACTCTGCTGGGGGTACCTGATATAAGGAGGGACTCTGCTGGGGGCACCTGATGTAAGGAGGGACTCTGTTGGGGGCACCTGATGTAAGGACGGACTCCATTGGGGGCACCTGATAGCATCTGGTGGCAGGCGACGTGCTCAGGGCTCCCACTGATTCTGCATTATGGTGAGTTGAATGATTTAATTTTATTATACAATGTAATAATAGAAATAATGCGCTTCAATCATCCTGACACCATAACAACCATGGTGGCGGGATGATTGAAGTGCTAACACCATGTGTTTGGAGTATCTTTATCTGCTGATTGTTAAACTTTCTAGAATACACATATTTCTATTGTTGTGTAGGATCTGGGCCTGCTGTTCCCCCATCCCTCTCTCTGTCTCCCTCCATCCCTCGTTCATCTCAGACGCTAACCACACCACCTTAGAGCCACGCGCACTATTTTCGCTGAAACCATGCCCATTTTCACCAAGTGAGAGGGGTCAAAATGGAAGGGCGGGGTCTGGCCCCCCATACTAAAACTTCACCAGCCGCCACTGCTATTAACACTTCTACTTCTGAAAGCATTCCTAATTCACAGCATTTCTTCACACCTGCCTAAAACCTTTGCACAGTACTGTATAATATATACAGTTGTGCGCATACGTTTACATACCCTGGCAGAATTTATGATTTCTATACTATTTTTCAGAGAATATGAATGATAACACACACTTTTCTTTCACTCATAGTTAGTGTTTGGCTGAAGCCATTTATTATCAATCGACTGTGCTTACACTTTTTAAATCATAATGAAAACAGAAACTACCCAAATGACCCTGATCAAAAGTTTACATTCCCCAGTTTTTAATACCATGTATTGCCCCCTTATATATCAATGACAGCTTGAAGTATTTTGTGGTATTTGTGGATGAGGCTCTTTATCTTCTCAGATGGTAAAGCTGCCCATTCCTCTTGGCAAAAAGCCTCCAGTTCCTGTGAATTCTTGGGCTGTCTTGCATGAACTGCACGTTTGAGATGTCCCCAGAGTGGTGGCTCAATGATATTAAGGTCAGGAGACTGAGATGGCCACTCCAGAACCTTCACTTTATTCTGCTGTAACCAGTGACAGGTCGAATTGGCCTTGTGTTTTGGATCATTGTCATGTTGGAATGTCCAAGTACGTCCCATGTGCAGCTTCCTGGCTGATGAATGCAAATGTTCCTCCAGTATTTTTTGATAACAAACTGCATTCATCTTGTCATCAATTTTGACCAAATTTCCTGTGCCTTTGTAACTCACACATCAGCGATCCACCTCTGTGTTTCACAGTGGGAATGGTGTACCTTTCATCATAGCCCTTGATGACTCCTCTCCAAATGAAGCGTTTATGGTTGTGGCCAAAAAGCTCAATTTTGGTCTCATCACTCCAAATGACTTTGCCAGAAGGTTTGAGGCTTGTCTCTGTGCTGTTTGATGTATTGTAAGCGGGGTACTTTGTGGCATTTGCGTAGTGATGGCTTCCTTCTGGACCATGCAGCCCATCTTTCTTCAAGTGCCTCCTTATTATGCATCTTGAAACAGCCACACCACATGTTTTCAGAGAGTCCTGTATTTCACCCGAAGTTATTTGTGGGTTTTTCTTTGCATCCCGAACAATTTTCCCAGCAGTTGTGGCTGAAATTTTAAATGGTCTACCTGACCATGGTTTGGTTTCAACAGAACCCCTCATTTTCCACTTCTTGATTAGAGTTTGAACACTGCTGATTGGCATTCTCAATTCCTTGGATATCTTTTTATATCCCTTTCCTGTTTTACACGGTTTAGGAGATATTTACAATTCCCTGTATGATGAGTTGTTCTGTGCATGCGCCGGGGGTGACGTCACGCGACTCCGGCCAGTCACAGAGCCAGAGTTCGTGGCCCTGGAAGGAAGAGGGGTAAAGATGGACCCTTCCAGACAGCGGGGACATCGCAGGCTTCTGTGTCAGGTAAGTGACACATAATGGGCTACTATGCAATGCATAGTAGCCCATTATGCTTTACCTTTGCAGGGAAACAAAGAGGAAGTAAAACCCATCAGGGTTTACTTCCTCTTTAATAGCCATTCAAACCCTTTTGTGTCAACTTGTGTGCATGTTATCAGGCCAAAATCATTAGGGTATGTAAACTTGGGAACAGGGTCATTTGGGTAGTTTCTGTTGTCATTATGATTTAAAAAGAGTAAACACAGTTGATTGACAATTAATGGCTTCAGCCAAACACTAACCATGAGTGAAAGAAAAGTTTTTGTGTTATTCATATTCTCTGAAAAATGGCCAAGAAATCATAAATTCCTCCAAGGTATGTAAACTTATGAGCACAACTGTATGTGTATATATATATATATATATATATATATATATATATATATATACATATACAGCAATGCAGAATTGTAGAGTCTCAGTGTTCACCATATGCGTTACCAGGGGGCAGCTTCAACTAGCAGGGGTAGCCTTCATTCAGTACATGTATACAGAAAAATACACGTCTCCGTTCTGAAATGTGAGTGGTATACTCACTTTTTTGAGATACTGTATACACACACAAAGTATATTTACACAAGCACATAGAGTATAAGTATGCTCAAACAAAGCATAAAACAGCTCAGGTGAGCCTATCATCTTACAATGCCTTCCCTGCTGTAAATGTTTGCACATATTGCTCTCGGTTGTGTTTGAGGTACAAGGAAGGCAGCCACAGGGTGTAATATATAATGTTTGACATAATGTGTAATTGAATGTCACTGTTCCTGCAGCTGTGTTTTCTGAGTGTCAGCCAATCCGAGCAGGTGATATTCACACTATGGATTCTGTGCTGTTTCCATGCAGCTGTACAATCAGGTCTCATCAGACAAATTATAATGGCCATGCTCTCACTGTGTGATGCTCTTGGTAGGTTCTGGGTCTCCTATATAAACACTCTTTTAAAAGAAAGTCTGTTTTAATAAGAACAGACACCAATCAGGTTCCAGCTACCATTTGGTTGCTGCTAGTTCAAAAGAAAGGAAAATAATCTGATTGCTTTCTATAGACATGAAGAATGCTGGTGCCAATACAGAACTGTTAGTAGATGGCATGGAAGGAGACAGGAATATGCTTCAATGATTATTGGTTTTAGTTAGTTAAAATGTATTAGGTAATAAAATGAATGCTTAACCAAATACCCTTAAACCCATGTCTACTTATGTTTGTTAAAGCACTACTCACCCCCTCTATGCTCTAATGCTGCCCTCCGTGTCTCAAACCATATTCCCACATTCTAAATCTCACTTAACCCTTAACCTAATCCCTAACAATAAATAAACCCCTAGAATGAAGAGAGGAAGGATCCCTGGTGCCGCACATCCATGGAGTCCTGTGATGGTTATGGGAGAGACAACCTCAGCCTGGGCTCCTGCCCCAACGCGTTTCACTCCGCCCCTCAAAGCTTAGTCATGATCCCCATGACTAAGCTCTGAGGGGTGGAGTAAAACTGAGGTTGTCTCTCCCATAACCATCACAGGACACCATGGATGTGCAGCACCAGGGATCCTTCCTCAATTCTAGTTACGATAGGAGCTTGGACGAGCTTCATCCTTTACAAGCACTCCTGCAGTGGATGTGGCATCACCCATACTACTCTCCACAGGGATCGAGCCTGAGCGGCACACTAACAGATTATGGGTCACAATAAATGAACCCCTGAATTCCAGTACTATATTAGACATTGTAACTATTAGCACGGAAATTGTGTGCAAGATCTACCAGCAGCGAGATGTGTATTCTTTTTTGGTGTCCTCTGTCTATTTCTTCCAGATCTCTGGAGTAATCCAACATAAAAACTGCTCCTGTACTTTGCTTCTGGGCAGAGGCTTCCTATATTTAAGACTAGTCAGTGATGCTCTCTCCTGGTGCAGAGTAACTGGTCTGGTATCCGCCCCCTAATGTAGTTTGCGGCAGGCAGCCTGTACTTGGTTCTGCCTACTGCTCTGCTTTCTGCACAGACCACGAGTTAATATTACCACTGCTTTTTCTTAAGTAAATATTGTGATTTTTGACGTATTTGGTACACACCATTTTTTATTTTGAGACTATAAAGGAATTTAAATTAAATAATATGTAGCTGGAGTTCAGCTTTAAAGTGACACTAAATGATTTCCATATTCTCCAAAAAACAATCCATACACATCTACTGCTTAATGGCCCTGTAAAGTATTTTGCATGAAATTGTTTCTTAGTCTGTCTTTCTGTTTACTTGTAATGTCCTCTGTGAGGTCCCAAACCTCTTCTTGTCCTCCTCACTTCTGTTTGTTTGGAACCAGTAGTGCAGGTTAATTGCAGTCATGTGCACTGCTTTATGCATACTACGTATCCTATAGTTCAGTGGTGGAAAGTGGTGGTCAACTTTCTCGATATAGGGACCTCAATTGTGGCCCTCGATATCACCAAAGGGCCGTACATAAAATTCAATAAATATTTATTGTCAGAGACAGCAGACACACAATGGGCTATAGTCAAAGACTATGGACATGATACAGGAGATGGTCAGAGACTGTGGATTAAATACAAGAGATGGTCAAAGACTTCGGACCTGATACAAGAGATAATCAGAGACTGCAAACATGATACAAGAGCTAGTCAGGAATGCAGACAAGCTGCAGGAGACTGTGAATGTGCTATAGGAGATGTTAGGGATTGGGCACAAGAATAGAGCCATATTAGATGAGATTGCTATAACAGAGCAATAGGTAAAAAAATAGTGTCTGCAGGGACCCCGAGGGACGCATGTGGTCTCAGGACACAGGTTGGGCACCAGGGCCCTAGTAAGAGGCATAACTAGAACCTTCAGGGCCCCACTGCAAGAAACCATGAAGGGCCCATCCAACCCCTGGTCAGAACACTTCCCTCCAAGCCCAGGGCCCTTCCCTCCAAGCCCATGGCGCTTCCATCCAAGCCCATGGCCCTTCTAACTGATCCCGAGGCTCTTTACTCCCATTGTGGGGCCCTTTATTACGGTCCCGTAGCGGGACCCTTTCACATGTTCTGCAGCAGGCCCCCTTCCTGCCATCCTGGGCCTCCCCACGGTGGGAGAACGCCACGGCCATGGTGACCCTGGCAGTTCCGCCACTGGTGGCAGTAGTTTTTAATTTTTGTTATTTAATTTTTTTACTATTTTTTAATATTGTATTGATTTTTTTTTTTACTAGTTTTTTTTTAACTATTTTTTTAGGAGCACTGTTGGGGGGCTTTGGTGAAATATTAGCGGTCTAAACAGACCTCTGAGGTTTCACCTCTGAGACAGAGAAATAACATTGAGGACACAGCCCTCAGTCCTCATCTCTGCAGACTCGGCTGCACAGAATAAATGGACAGGAATAGCTCTGTACAGAGCTTCCTGTACATTAACAAACTCAAGCATAGTAAACACAGTCTACTACGCTGCAGTTATGAATGGACAGAGTCAGTGATCGGTACAGAGGGGCGCACACAGAGGCCCAGGGGCAACAGAAGACAAGTGACCTGGACAGGAGGGTCAGCAGGGGAGGCATATAGAGGAACCAATCCCCTCCATTTTTCCTCCTGCAGCTGCTGAAAGCCTGCAGGAGCAAGAGAGGGAGAAGCAGACTTTCAGCGGCTGCAGGATGAAAATGGAAGGGATCAGTTTCTTTACATGCCGCTCCTGCCACCCCTCCTATCTGGGTGTCCTGAGTCCCCCGGAGCATTGGGCCAGGTCGCAATTACTACTCCTGCAACCCCTGTAGTTACCCTAGTCCATCTTGGGAGCAAACAAGAGAGGGTAACTACTTTCCTACATACAGTGGGACCATGGAGAACAAACAAAGCCACCCTCTATCAGGAAGTCAGATCACAGCAGCAAAATAAAGTTGGGGATTTGGGGGAGGCTGAGAGCAATACAAGGCACTTTTTGAGTTAAGAATACATACCTAAATATAGACCTGGGGTCTTCAAACTATGGCCCTCCAGTTGTTCAGGAACTACAATTCCCATCATGCCTAGTCATGTCTGTGAATGTCAGAGTTTTACAATGCCTCGTGGGACATGTAGTTCCGCAACAGCTGGAGGGCCATAGTTTGAGGACCCTTGATATAGACAGTTTAGTGTCACTTTACTGATATATATATATATATATATAATATATATATATATATATATATATATATATACCCATTGTTCAATACTTGTGGTTGCAATCAATTTGAAGGATAATCTCAAGACATACTGTCAAGTGAAAAAAACTATCATCCAAGCTGCAAATGTTCAGCTAAAAGTAAGTTGTTGCATTTTCCTAGTTGCAAATGCCAATATATGTGTTGCCAATAAATGTTATATTGTGAATCCATATATTTCAGTATAAACAGCCTGCTTTAATAACAGGAAAAAACACAATAGCTTTTGAAAGATTGATCAGTTTATATCAGTGTCTTTGAAACATAAACAGATTTTAAGAGACATTCGTTCTAGTACAATTTAATGCAAACTGATAGAAGCTTTAGATAAAGAGTTCAGATTGCATATAAGCAATGGCTATTTATTTACCATAATCTCACTAGAGGGAGCAACAGAGCAAACGATTTTTATCATAATATTGTTACCAAATATTTAATGTGAATGCAAAACTGCCAATAAGCGCTGAGAGAATAATATAAAGGAAGACTGGAATTGAAAGAGTACAACTGTAAATCATGCTTTGATGATCATTCAGAATTTTAATTCACATTATATTAGAAATCCAGGTCTTAAGGTGGAATGGAAATCTTATTATGTTATAATTTATTCATGTTTATAACCCTCAGCCTTTAACAGAGAACAGTGGAGAATAGGTAGGATCCAATATCACCTTATATAAGGATCTCTGGAGAATTCCCAGCTTTGAAGGTTACCGATTTTCTTATTACACTGGAAAGAGTATATGGGTTGGGGATTAAAAAAAAAACTTTTAAAGAAATATTCAACATATTTGTATTTATTTTCTTTACTTATCTATTATGTGCAGGACTAAACAACCATTTTTTTTAATTTTCATGGCATTTCATATTTATGTTACCACTTGCAAGCAGCAGGTGAAGCTGGTATTATAAAGGTTTTAGAATGTTGGTGTTGCTGTGCTGTGAATGTTGTAGAATTAAAGTTGTGGTAAACCCTTACAAATATCCAGTGACGTGACAATCCTCAGGTGATGAAACAAATCCTCCTATATAAGTTGTACCTGTTTATTTGCTGCCCTCTCTCCTATATGGCTGTTTAAAATACACTGATCAAAGTCTATTTTTGAGCTCCAGAAGGCAGTGGACAGGATGCCATACACTGCACAGCATAGGGCAGGGATCTGAGTGTAATCTGAGACCTGAGTGGAGTGAATGAACACCCCATTCCTCTCTACACAATCTCAAAATGACTCGTGCACAGCCGAGGCTGTCAATCATCTCTGTGCAGGGGTGGGGGAATCCCCTGGGATTCTGTAGTGTTGGCATAACCTGTCAGCAGTGAGTCATGCAGATAGCAAAAGGGGGGAGAGAGCAGACAGAAATCGAGCAAGGTGCTTTGCATTGAGGCAAGTTCACACTATAGAGGAACATGCTTTGTTCATTTTTTATTTCAGAGGTTTACAACCACTTTAACCACTTCAGATCTGGGCCCTTGCCAAATGACGGCAACAGCGCGGATCTACATTGCTGGGACTACGTCTATTGACGTCGTCCCGTGCACGAGTGGCCTGCGCACCCCCTGCAGGGCGCGCGTGGCGCGCTCGGTGATCAGCGAGTCTATGAGGTGATCAGCGAGTCTATGAGACTCGCCTGATCACAGATCAGAGTAAGGGGTCGGTCCCGAACCCTTACCACATGATCAGCTGTCAGCCAATGACAGCTGATCATGTGATGTAAACAGAGCCGGTAATCAGCTATTTTTCCTCCTCGCGCTGACAGCGTGAGGAGGAAAAAAAAAACCCTATCACCGGCGGCCGTGATTGGGACATCAGTCCCGATCACGGTGATCATCTGTGACACAGCAATAGGCAGCAGTGCCGCCTACCAGTGCCCACCAGCGTCACCCATCAGTGCCCACAGTGCCATCAATCAGTGCCACCCATCAGTGCTCACAGTGCCACCCATCAGTGCCACCCATCAGCGCCCACATCAGTGCAACAACAGTGCTGCACATCAGTGCCACCTATCAGTGCCCATCAGTGTCACCTACCAGTGCCCATAAGTGCCGCCCAGCACTGCCCATCAGTGCCGCCCATCAGTGCCCCCCATCAGTGGTACCTATCAGTGCCCATCAGTCCCACCTATCCGTGCCACCCATCCGTGCCACCCATCAGTGCCACCCAGTGCCACCCATCAGCGCCCATCAGTGGCCATCAGTGCCACCTTATCTGTGCCCATAAGTACCTCCTTATCTGTCCCCATCAGTGCTGCCTTAACTGTGCCTATCAGTGCCACCTTAACTGTGCCTATCAGTGCCACCTTAACTGTGCCTATCAGTGCCGCCTTAACTGTGCCTATCAGTGCCGCCTTATCTGTGGCTATCCGTGCCCATCAGTGCAGCCTATCAGTGCCCACCAGTGCCGCCTCATCAGCGCATATCAATGAAGGAGAAAAATTACCTGTTTGCAAAATTTTATAACAAACTATAAAAAAAGATTTTTTCTTTTTCAAAAATTTCCATCTTTTTTTGTTTGTTTAGCAAAAAATAAAAACCCCAGCTGTGATTAAATACCACCGAAAGAAAGCTCTATTTGTGGGAAAAAAATTATAAAAATTTCATTTGGGTACAGTGTTGTATGACTGCGCAATTGTCATTCAAAGTGCGTCAGCGCTGAAAGATGAAAATTGGTCTGGGCAGGAGGGGGGTTTAAGTGCCCAGTAAGCAAGTGGTTAATGCTCATTTCAACTTTCTTTCTGCAGGAGTAGTTGACAAGTACAGATCTAGACCTACCACTCTATATCTTCGCCCACCTGCCTCTACTGTCAACCTCACAAGCAAGGCAGAGGGCAGGAGATGTAGCAGGTCTACACAGGTAGCGAGATCTGCCAAACGTTTCAAATGAACAAGTGGGTGATGAGTTGCTAGGATGCGAGGTAAGCCTAGTACCAATAACTTGCATGTTAACATAAAGAGATGGGCAGCTCCCACCCTCTGTGCAGACCTGCTACATCTCCCGCCCTCTGTGAAGGGAGGGACTTGTAATTACAAGGGGGATGGTGTTTTACTGGGGGTGTGTGATATGAGGAGGGTGTTAAACTGTAGAATCAGAGGGGTGGGGGGCTTTGCTTGCGAGGGGGGCTGTGTTTTAATGGGGGCTGTGATGTGAGGAGGGGGTGAAGCTGTGAGATCAGAGGGGCGGGCTGTGTGTTAATGGGGGCTTTGATGTAAGGGTGGGGGCTGTGATGTGATGAGGAATTGAAGCTGTGAGATGAGGGGCGTCTGTGATTGCAAAGGGGGCTATGATGTGTGATTGCACTGTGATGTGAGGAGAAGAAAGCTGTGATGTAAAGGGGGACTGTGATATGAGGGGGGCTGTGATGTAAGGGGGGATGGAATGTGAGGGGGGTTGTGATTTCAAGGGGGCCTGTGATGTGAGGAGAGGTCCCTGATATTGCAAAAGGAAACTGTGATGTAGGGGGGGTGCTGTGATGTGAGGAATGGGTGCCGTGATTGCAAGGGAGACTGTGATGTAAGGGGGGAGGGGAAGATGTGAGATGAGAGGGGGGGCTGTGATTGCAAGAGGGGCTGTGTTTTATTGGGGGCTGTGATGTAAAACGGAACTGTGATGTGAGAAGGGGAGCTGTATTGTGAGGGAGGCTGTGATTGCAAGAGTGCCTGTGATGTAAGGGGGGGCTGTGATGTGAGGAGGGGTCTCTGAAATTGCAAGGGAGACTGTGTAAAGAGAGGGGTGTGGCAAGAAGAGGGGGGCTTTGATGTGAGGAGGGGGGCTGTGATTGCAATGGAGACTAAAGTAAGAGGGGCTGTGAACAAGGCTAATCACTTACAATAAATAAATGCAGCACAATAAAAAAGTCCACTTCCTGAGAGATATCACAGATAGTCCATATAAGCCGATAACGAATTCCAATGACACTAGAGTGGAAAGATGGAAAACAGTAATCCAAGGTGACACACTACCAACACCAAGGTAGGGATTAGCCGCTCACCTGGAACGGATGATCCCTGTGTGAACAGAAAGGTCTAACAAGCTTGTCCCCCCCAGGGGTAAAACACACACAATGGAGTGTGGTTCCTGTAAGCAAGCTCCTTCCCAGGCAGTGGCCGCCCATCTATAAGGGGCTCAGGCGCACCGCCCCTCTAATCCATGTGTCCGGCCCCTAATCTACATGCAGGGTGTCGGATACATGAATTTCAATGGGTTTTTTTTTTTTTTGGAAGCACATGATTAAAACCTGAGGCTCTAATTGGCTTAAAAAAAGGGTGGGCTTTGGGCGCAGAGCACTGTGCCCTGAGCCCACCTAGTTGTGTGACAATAGCGTATTAATATTCACTGTTGTCTTCCTGATTCTCCTCCTGGCCATCACCATCAGGAAGTGGGTCTTAAGACCCAATTGGCCCGAGAGGAGAAGGGACCATATTCGCTGCCGAGGAGAAATCCACCGATGAGGAGGAGACGCAGGGGAAGCCACCGTGATGCCGCTGAGGAGAAGGAGACTAAGGAAGGAGCCGAAGCTGCCCAGACCTAGATGGGGTAAGCGCTGGGATGGTGGGCGGACAAGCGAGTGACGGGGGATTGGCCGACTGAGCAATGGGGGGGGGCAAAATGTAGCACCAGCCGTGCTCTCTGTCTTTGCAAACTCAATTGTTTATTAAATCTAAGTAAAAATGCTCACATTAAAACCACTTGTCAGTTTGCATGTACACAAATCTTCACGAACATCCAGGAGAAGACAGCAACAAGCTCGAGCAAGTATAGCGGCAGGTGACGTCGGTTACAGCAGCTCCACCTCCCCTACGCGTTACGTCCTACGGGACTTCATCAGCGCGGGACTCACCGAAACATGTAAGCATTTTATCTACGCCTGTGCAAGAAATAAAGATATTCATATGGATGTTGGAGGTGCAAGCTACTACTTTTTTCTTTAGACCAGGAAAATTTTCTCGTGGACCATCAGTGGTTCACGGACCACTGGTTGGCGACTGCAGCTCTATAGCATTCTCCTTCAGGAGCTGGTTATTAAATATAAGTAAAAATGCTCACATTAAGACCACTTGTCAGTTTGCATGTACACAAACGTTCACAAACATCCAGGAGAAGACAGCACCAAGCTCGAGCAAACATAGCAGCAAGTGACGTCAGTTACAGCAGCTCCGCCTCCCCTACGCGTTACGTCCTGTGGGACTTCGTCAGCGGGGGACTCACCGAAACATGTCAGCCTTTTATCTACGCCTGTGCAAGAAATAAAGATATTCATATGGATGTTGGAGTTGCCAACTACTACTTTTGCTTTAGACCAGCAAAATTTTCTCATGGACCATCAGTGGTCCACGGACCACTGGTTGGCGACTGCTGCTCTATAGCATTCCCCTTCAGGAGCTGGGTCAGCACAGAGAGGGATTAAAATCTATCAGAAGCCGAGGGGGCATGTAAGGAGGGGCTGCTCTGGGAACTGACTCTGCCTGGAAAGTAACATTTTCTAGCAAGTTCAAATACAAGTGAATAAAAAAATTATTTATGAAAATCAAAAACGCTGAAAGTAAGCATTTAAAATACTTGATTTTTTTTGTGTATTTATCTGCATTTTTTTTTTTTTTAGTTGGTGGCAGGGTCTCTAAACATTGAATGCATGTTTTTAAATATATTCTGTATGCTGCTCTCCCAGATAGGAGATGGAAATGTTTTTCTGCAGGTGAAATCTGCCACTGTTGTCTATTCATGTGCATAGTTTGCAGTTCATCAGAAGCCTTTGATACTGATATGATTCCGCTGCAATGATGCCCCCTCATAACTATGAATGAGCAAATTACTGGCTAATTTAGAAGTCATAGTCTACAAGCCACCTGTCTGTACCGGGGTGCCAGGTGTGCTGGCAGTTTCCAGAATATCGCTCTAGTTCCTTATCCGTGATTGTGCTTTCATATTCCACTGGCTGCTTGACAAATGCATGCTTTGTTTCACATCAGTTTCAGCTGCCTGTGTGCAGAATCACATTGCGCCTATTTCGGCTTTGTACTGGAAGACCCTCTGGCAGTACTGATGCTATTACTCAGCGAAGGTGCATTGTAAATTGTATCCACAAAGTTACTGCTTAGTGTAAATACATTTTGTAAATGTAACATCCTACTTTATACAAACCTATTGTGTGATTTTTTTTTTTTATTATTTAAGGGATCATTTACACTGGAAAAAATAAAATATAAAAAAAAATAAAAATGCAGCACTCCAGTAATCAATGAGCCCATACACAGCTGTGTCTACATGCGAAAATATGCACTGCGTTTAGCCACACATAAAAAAGTAGGACACAGCTGCATCCAGGGCTGCACAGATCTGCAGATTTTATATAAGTACACACATAATCACGTATGGGCCTACAAGTGTAATCATTCTTTGGAATGAAAGAAGAATTGTATGCGTCTAAATGCAAGTACATTAGGAACATATTTTACACAGGATCTTCTGCTAGCTCTGCCAGGATGAACCCTGTGAGCCATGTTCACATGGGGTGTAGACACGTGCAGTTTTCCAAACCGAAATTCAGACATATTTTCTGTCATTCCGAATTACGGTAGTAATGAATTTAAACGAATCTGAAATAAAAAAATTTCATTTCGGACAAAATTCTAATTCTAATCGTTTTCGAATCGACTTCTAATTTAGAATTCGAATATTTTTTAACAGTTTTCGATTTGTTTTTGAATTTCCACAGAGAATAAAATAGAATAGAAAATAAAGGAACAGAATAGAAGAAAACATAATAGAATAGAAAAGAATATAATAAGAAATAAAATAAATATAATATAATATAATAGAGTAAAATGGAAGAAGATATAAAATAAAATAATAGAAAAAAAATTGAATAGAAAATAAAAGGATAGAATGGAAAATAAAAGAATAGCGTAAAACAGAACAAAATATAATAGAAAATAAAAGAACAGAATAAAATAGAATAGAAAATAAAGGAATATAATAAAAAATAGAATAGAATAAAATAGAAAGAATATGACCATCTTCTGAAATTCAAATTTCAAATAGAATACATTTTGAATACAATAGAAAAGAATAGAATAGAATAAAAAAAGAATAGAATAAAATAGAAAGAATATAACCATCTTCTGAAATTCAAATTTCAAATAGAATAAATTTGAATTTGAGTACAATAGAGTAGAATAGAAAAGAATAGAAAGAATATAACCATTTCCCAAAATTCAAAATAGAATCAATTCGAATAGCATAGAATAGAATATAATTGACTAGAATAGAATAGAAGAAACAATAGAATAGAATGTATATAAACCTCTTCCGAAATTCAAATATCGAATAGAATAACTTCGAATTTAAATCAAAAATAATAGAGCAGAATAGAAAAGAATAGAATAAACAAATAGAAAAGACTAGAAAGTATTTAACAGTATTACTGTTTTCCCAAATTCAAATTTTGAATGGAATAAATTTGAATAGAAAAGAAAATAATAGAATATAATAGAATAGAAAATAAAAGAAAAGAATGTAAAAAGCAATAGAATAAAATGGAATAGAAAGAATATAACCATTATTCAAAATTTGAATAGAATAAATTTGATTTAGAATGGAATTCGATTCGAATGCAATTCAAATGGAATTCGATTTGAATTCGAATGCAATTAGAAAAATTCCAATCGATTCGAATTTTGATAAATGATACTAATTCCAAAAACGACACATACAAATCTAACTAAACAAATTTATGTAAATAATGAATCAAAACCAACCAAAACAATTTTTTTTTGTTCTGCACATGTCTAATGGGGTGTATTAAAGCGGAGCTCCATCCAAAAGGGGAAGCTCTGCTTATCTGCCCCCCCCCCCCGCTGCCACATTTGGCATCTTTTGGGAGGGAAAGGGGAGGGGGTACTTGGTTTTGACTTGTACCCACTCCTACTTCCGGCTCAGTACGCCATGACGAAGTGAGCTGGAATTTCGGCCTCCTCACTGCAGCCGGCCAAGCGCAGTAAGATTTGCGCATGCATAGTAGGAAACTGGCTCTGAAGCTGCAAGGCTTCACTGCTGGTTTCCCTTAGCCAAGATAGCAGCATCAGCACCCGAGAGCCGATTCAAGATTCGGCCCGGGTGAGGACACTGCTGGATCCCCGGACAGGGAAGTAACTTCATATTAAAAGTCAGCAGCTACAGTTTTTGTAGCTGCTGACTTTTAATTTCTTTTTTTTGGGGGTGGCAGAACTCCTCTTTAATGCATACCCCATATGAGAACCATGTTTTCCTGCACAGGATTGCACAGGTGTTCTGTGTATCCTCCTGAAGGCAACCCCATTGTTATTATTTGGGATGCAGCAGCGTGGACACAGATATTGCCACTTGTATGGGTGCGTGTCCCTGAATGCTCACTGTCTCCATTTGGGGCCATACAGCCACACCCACCAGGGTATCCTATAGAGAGCAGTGACTGTCCCTGCTGCCGCTGCATTGCAGTTGACATCAATAAGACTGCCTGCCCAGGGATGCATGGAACACCTGTCCATCCCTGTGAAGGTTTACATGGCCCACGCATGGGGAGGGCATTGATATGCCCAGTGTGAACAAAGCTATAACCACTTCAATACCGGGAACTTTAACACCCTTCCTGCCCAGGCCAATTTTCAGCATTCGGCGCTGTCACACTTTGAATGACAATTGCTTGGTCATGCAACACTGTACCCATATGAAGTTTTTATCATTTTTTTTCCCCCACAAATAGAGCTTTATTTTGTGGTATTTGATCACCGCTGTTTTATTTTTTTATTTTTTGCTAAACAAATTAAAAAAGACAGAAAAAAAAAGTTTTTCTTTGTTTCAGTTATAAAATTTTATAAATAGGTATATTTTCTCCTTCACTGATGGGCATTGATGAGACGGCACTGTTGAACAGGCATTTATATGCAGCACTGATGGGCACTGATAGGTGACTCTGATGGGCACTGATAGGCAGCATTGATGGTCGCTGATGGGTGGCACTGATGGGTGGCACTGATAGATGGCACTGATAAACAGCACTGATGAGGGGGCATTGACAGGCATTACTAATGGGCACTGATTGGCATCCCAGGTGGGTACCGCTGATGGGGCTGCACTGATCATCATTGCGCTGATTATCAGGACAGACTACCCCTGTTAGGAGACCCGCTTATTGGCTATCCTCTACTTGCTCCCTGTCAGCACGAATAGAGGAAAGCCGATAACCGGCACTACCTGTTTAAGCTGTGATCAGCCGTGATTGGACACAGCTAATCACATGGTAAAGAGCTTACCGAGAACTCTTTACAGAGATCGGAGATGCGATGTGTCAGAGCGACACTCCACACCACCGATTGCCGCGCTGCATGCTGGATGTCATATGACGTCCAGTCAGGATAATAGAACCCCCGCACGACCATCATTCTGCTATAGACCGGGTGGGGTGTGGTTACAGAATATGTAAACCCAACATTTTATATTCCGGATCTGTGCCTGCTATACCATGTACTTGTATGAGAACGTATCCTATTCTGTTTGTATTGCTTCCTTTGTGTGAAATCCCTGGTGTTCCTGCCAGTCCCTCTGCTTTCCTATTAAAAAAACTGGCCACACTAGGCATGAGATCACATTGTGGTCAGTTCTCTAGCTATGCTGGGAACTCAGCCTGCTCTCCTCCAATGATCAGACTTGTCCTGACACACCCCCCTTTTACTGGAAAGCTCAGTGTACTGTTGTTTTCTCCTCCCCCAGCTCTTATGCATCTGAGAACAGAGGGAATGTGATCACTTATAAAAAAGGAAAAAAAGGTATTTATATATATTTTTTTATATCTATACACAAATATTTTGCCTTTCATTTCCATTTTAAATTGAATAGGTTGTTTTACAAGGTGATCATTTATCAAAAGCAAAAGAGTTTTTGCCTTTAGTTAGACTTTAAAGTGTAAGTTCAGCTTTACAGAAAAATCTGTAAGGGGAACTTACACAGGACCCTCTCTTCACCCCCCAACCCATCCCGCTGACCTGCAGTGCGATGATCTCCCATTCTGAGCCCTGCTATCGCCGCCTCACCAGATCAAGGCTTAGAAAACCCTCTGCATTCTCTCTACTTCTTCCCCGCTGACAGGGGGGGGGGGGGGTACGCGGGATCTGATTAGAATTAGAATGCTCCGAAATGTACCTCCTGAGGGGGTACTTTTTGTTGATTAAGCCGACGAGATTTCTAAGCCCCGGTCCAGTGAGGCGGCAATAGCAGGGCTCAGAACGGGAGATCACTGCAGGTCAGTGGGACAGTAGGGGGAGGGGGGGGGGGTGAGGAGGGGATCCTGTGTAAGTTCACCGTACAGATTTTTCTGTAAAGGTGAACTTACCCTTCTTTTAAGCGCATCTAAAACTTACACTTTTTTCATATGAGATGCGTTTATAAATTGTTGTGTAGTGCCATTAGTAAATTTTTGGATAGGATATTGACCTTCAGCTTACCAAAAGCCCATTTACTACAGCTAATTCTCAAAAATGTTAATCTCAGGTGAAGTCCTTTTCTCTGAATATTCAGCATCTATATGTGTCAGTCTCTTTAGTAGAACTTTAAACTGAAAAATGTTTATTACACATGGCAACATAGGAACAGGGGCTGGGGGGATAGGATCAGAATATCCCCATTGGTTCTCCTACTCTAGAATCGACCGTAATCTTTTTTTCAAATCTCTTTTTAAAACCTCTCTTAGATAGGTACTTTCACAATCATAAACTGTGCTGTTTAGATTCCTGCCAAAATCAGGCTCCTGCCGACCTGTGCTGTGCCCAATCAAAGTTTGGCAGCAGATTTCAGCCAATCATTTGGACTTCTGTTACAAACGCACAGAACTCTGGGTACAGTAGGGAAAAATAATTATTTGATCCCCTGCAGATTTTGTAAGTTTGCCCACTTACAAAGAAATGAAGGATCTATAATTTTTATCATAGGTGTATTTTAAACGATAGAGACAGAATATTGACCAAAAAAATCCAGAAAAAAACACATGATATAAAAGTTATAAATTGAGTTGCAGTTCAGTGAGTAAATTAAATATTTGATCCCCAAGTAAAACATGACTTAGTACTTGGTGGAGAAACCCTTGTTGGCAAGCACAGAGGTGAGACGTTTATTGTAGTTGGTTACCAGGTTTGCACACATCTCAGCAGGGATTTTGGTCCACTCTTCTTTACAGATCTTCTCTAAATACTTAAAGTGGATGTAAACCCTCCCATATACCCAATGAAATGAACAGCCTCAGATGATACACATAGATGAAACAAATCTCCCTACATAAGTTTTACATATATATCTCCTGTTTTCAGTTTTATATACTGTTTAGAAAGTGCACGTCCTGTTAGAATTTTCTCTTCCTGGTTCCCCTGTAGGTGTGGATACTTGCTATACACTGTGAGAGACTGAGAGACAGCAGATTGGAGGAAAGGCACACACCCCCTCCCCACACATGCAGAGCGTGCCTGTGACTAGTTTAGGTTTGTGTCAAAGTAGCACTCTCTACCTTAGGTAGGTAGGTGCTAGAGTAGTGGGTTTGTTTTGTACTGTCAGTGAAGGTAAATTTAGGCAGGCCTATGCTGTGAACTAGGTCTTGTTTGTTTTGATCTGGGAGCAGGGGAGGGGTTTAGTGTAGCAGCAGGTAACTGACATGTGCTTCAGCTCTTTGGTGCCTCCTCTGGTTTTCAGAAGGTTCTGGAAAAGAGGCAGGGCAGAGAGCTGGTGTGACATGGGGTGTATGTGGGAGCCCTGACCAATCCCCAACTAGGATTGGCAGAGGGCAGGCCTCCTATATATACCCATGGTCAGCCTGTTGTGGGAAGAGATATCGAGTGGAAGAATTAAATGATGGAGTGTTAGACTGTCGTGGTCTGAGGGAACCCCCTTTCTGGGGGGTGAACTCAGGCCTGGAGCTCGGAAGCTGGGAGGGAGCCTCTCTCTACACGGTCATTGAGAGGTGTCCTGGAACAGGAGCAGGAAGAGGACAGTTGGGAGCACTGACAGGAAAGTCATTCAGAAGGGATCCATGCCGGGGTCGGTGAGTGAGAAGCACAGTGTGAAGCTCTGGGAGAGACATGCCAAGTTTGGATGTGGAGCCAAAGGGAGAGACTACGGTGTTGCTTTGGAGTCAAGTCGTTGCAGCCACGAGGGCTGGCAGGATTTTCAGCGTATGTGCTGGGATAAGTAGTCTACCAAGTGTCAGCACATTTATTCTTCTCTACTAAATTGGTTGCTACCTCAAAGGGGGGTGCAGACCCCTGCCTGTAATGGGATATTAGGACCTTAGGACTTATTCAGGGTGAGGCCTAGCCATGTGCTAATGGAGACAGGAACCTAGATTTGGAAAGTGAAGTGAAGCAAATGATCTCAAGTAGTGTGCTAGAGATGTGCAGAGAAAGAGACTGTCAAATTTAGACTCAACCAACATTGATTTCCATTGAGAAGTATTCATTATCTGGGCATCCCATGTCCCGTTTCCCCATCCAAGCTTAATCCCCTAATAAAAACAACAAAAACAAGCAAGAGACTGTTCATTGTCTGGGAAAGTCCGCCAAAATGGATGTCTGACCAGCAGGGTGAAATGTGTGGATGCTAGAACACATAGTGAACCCATGAGGGCACCGCTACACAAATCTGTTTATAGCAACCTCCTCTGACACACACTTCTATCTCCCGTCTCAGAGAGCTTGTCAAAAGTTATCAGGCTGATAACAGACAAATGGAGCAGGACAACGCTATGGGACATAGTGCTTTGAAGAGAGATAACAAAACACTGCAGATATATGTGCCCAGCTAAAATTTCATGAATTGGGTTTACATCCAGTTTAAGGTTTCTTTGTTGCCTTGGCGGTATGTTTTGGGTCAATGTCATGCTGGAAGATGCATCCACGACCCATCTTCAGTGTTCTGGCTGAGGGAAGAAGGTTCTCGATAAAGATTTTACAATACATGGCCCCGTCCATTGGCCCCTCAATGCGGCAAAGTTGGCCTGTACCTTTAGCAGAGAAACAGAAAATGGAGTCTGTTAGGCTACTTTCACCCTGGGGCCACCCGTGCCTTAGCTGCGCGCTTTAGCACTGTTTAAGTGGCGCTTTTCGGACGCTAGAAGGGCGCTTTTAACCCCTGCTAGCGACCGAAGAAGGGGTTAAAAGCACCCATGTTGCGGTGCTTCCGAAGTGCTGCCCATTCATTGCAATGGGCAGGGTCGTTTTGGAAGCGCTATATACAGTTTTCCCAAACTGCCCCAAAGATGCTGCTTGCGGGACTTTTTCTAACGTCCCGCAAGTGCACCGCCCCAGTGTGAAAGCACTCGGATTTCACATTTGGGTGGCATGGGAGGCAGTTTTCAGGCACTTTACAGGCGATATTTCTAGCGCTAAAATACCTTAAAACTGCCTCAGTGTGAAAGGGGTCTTAGTGCCAGGTTACCCACCACCCTATCACAGTCACACTATAAGTTATCACTGTCGTTACAGTATAGCGTCTATAGCTGTGTAAATTCCAGTGTACTGTATAGTATATACCATAGTTTGTAGACACTATAACTTTCACACGCATCAATTAATATACACTTTTTGGTATTTTTTTTAACAAAAGACTGTAGCAGAATACTTTTTGGCCTAAATTTAAATTTAAATTTTTTTTTTATTGGATATGTTTTATAACAGAAAGTAGAAAATATATATATATTTTTTTAAATTTTCAGTCTTTTTTTTTTTTATACAGGGTGACCACTGGGAGTGAAAAAACAGTACAATAAAATTTAAAATTAAAATGGATTTATTTTTACAAAAACAGAGGTCAAGACATGCTATTTGAGTTACTTATTCAGTTATGAAAAAAAATGTCATTGAGATGACGACCATCGTCCTGACTGCAGCTGTTTATTCGTCATCTTCGCAGTTTTGGTCGTAAGAAGTTGTTCAGCATATAAATGTAACGTTCCGAGTTCAGTCACTGTTACGCAGTTTTCCTCTAAAAAATAATGGCTGATAAGGCCAAAAGGGGCAACCGCACACTACACTGTAACATGTGCAGAGTGGAGAGGTCTTTCTTGAGTGTTCCTAGGATTTTCGGGAGCCCAGTAACAAAGGTTCTGCTTAATTACTATTCCATTCAAATGAAAATGGGCTTCCTCATTTATCAAGAATATTGCACTTTCATTTTCTTCCGAGATCACTTGCATTCGCACAGCAACATCTTTTTGTTGCTTGCAATCTCTCACGTTGAGCTGCATTTTGTATTAATGGAATCTTAAAGCTCTTTGTAAAATGGTTCTCACTGATTCACGACTCAACCCTTACTCACTTGCATGTCTTAGAGCAGAACGGCCCAGTGTCGACCAACATTGAATTCTCGACGAAATAGCCGCTGTGTTACTGTGATAGACTCACCACTTCGAAAAAAGCTGTCGTAAGCAAACAAACAATGTTGTAACGTCCACTGCTTCATTGTGTCTGAATTGACATTCCAGTAAGGGGGGGGGGGGGCGCCTAGCTCTGCCCCCTCCCATCACCACTTACTGTGTACTACCTGTTCTAAAAACGTTTGACTCTAGTTGGTCACCGTGTATAATAAAAAATAAAAAGCCAAGTGGAGATCAAATACCACCAAAAGAAGCCTCTATTTGTGTGAAAAAAAATGTATAAATTAAATTTGTAAAAATTAAATTACTGCGCAATTGCCAGTTAAAGTAGCACAGTACTGAACAGCACAAAAAGGCCCTGGTCATGAAGGAGGTAAGACCTTCCGGAGGTCAAGTGGTTAACTTTCATGTTCAGTGAAAATGGCCTCCAAAACAAACAGAGAGGGTGAATCTCCCTAATGTAGGCAGCAATTAAAAATCTGACAAGTGTTCTAATCCCTCTCCACTCTATGTAAAACTAGAAAAAAAAGTTTTGCCTTCAGTTATACTTTCATTCAGTATGTTCAAAAGGTTTTAAATTGCAAGCTAAAGCTAAAAGTTACACCAACTATAGGAAAGGTCCACACCAATTGTAAACAAGCTGTCATGATGGTATAGAGAATAGCTAAAGAAATAATTTATTGAGTAGAAAAGTTGACAAGCTGCATGCTGTGATACGTGGTGTAAATACCATATCTATTGCATAAGCAGGTACACAATACAATACTTTTTTGCTTTCTGAATCTATTGTATCAAATTATACAGATATGTCTGTGAGTTTTTATGAATGCTATATAAAGATTGTAGCTGTCAAAATGAAAATTAACTTAGTGGAATAGCAAGAGAATACCAAACATATGCCAAACAGAGAATAAATCTGGGCAGACCTGTACACAACTTTGGGTTTTTAAAGCTGTAGTCAACTCAGAGAATATGCAAATTAAAGAATTTCTTGGAGATCCCCAGACTATCAGAACTAGTGTCCCCAATGGAAGATTTCCCCTCTATTACTTTTCTGGGGACAACCCAAAATTTGGAATTTTCTTTTACATAGACTTTCAATGATAATGGTAAACAGGACAAATAGAGAGGGTGAATCTCCCTAATGAGGGCACAGACAGCAATAAAAACTGACAGGAGTTCTAATCTCTCTCCACTCTATCCAAAACTAAAAAAAAAGTTTTGCCTTTAGTTATACTTTAACCACTTCCTGCCCGCCATATAGCAATATGACTTCAGCAAAGTGGTTCTGTTATCCTGACCGGACGTCATATGACGTGATCAGGATACGACACACCGCATCTCTGATCTGGGTAAAGAGCCTCTGACAGAGGCTCTTTACCACGTGATCAGCTTTGTCCAATCACAGCTGATCACGGTGTAAATAGGAAAAGCCGATACACTTGCGTCTCACAGACGAGAGTAGAGGAGAGCCCATCGGCTGCTCTCCTGACAGTGGGGGTCTGCGCTGATTATCAGCACAGCCCCCCCCCGAGGATGCCCACCCAGGACCATCAGTGGTACCACCAGGGATGGCCACCACTGATGACCACCAGGTATGCCACCCATGGCCACCAGGGTTGCCAATGTGTGCCCACATATAATGCCAATGTGTGCCCACATATGATGCCAATCAGTGCCCATCAACAATACCTGCCAGTGCCTCCATAGCAGTGATGCCCAGTGCCATCTATCAGTGTTCATCAGTGCCACCTATCAGTGCCCATCCATGCCCATCAGTGCCACCTATCAGTACCCATCAGTGCCACCCATAAGGACCCATCAATGCAGCCTTTCAGTGCCCATCAGTGTCATCTATCAGTGCCCATAAATGCCACCTACAAGTGCCCATCTGTGACATCTATGAGTGCCCATCAGTGCCGCCTATCAGTGCCCATCATCAGTTCCACCTCATCAGTGTCACCTCATTGGTGCCACCTCATCAGTGGCCATCAGTGCCGCCTTATCAGTGCCCGTCAGTGCAGCCTCATCAGTGCCCATCAGTGATGGAGAAAACTTACTTATTTACAAAATTTTATAACAGACAAAAAGAAAAACTTTTTTTTTTTCAAAATTTTTGGTATTTTTTTATTTGTTTAGCAAAAAATAAAAACCCCAGAGGTGATCAAATACCACCAAAAGAAAGCTCTATTTGTTGGAACAAAATGATAAACATTTTGTTTGGGTACAGTGTAGCATGACCGTACAATTGTCATTTAAACAGCGACAGTGCTTAAAGCTGAAAATGAGCTTGGGCAGGAAGTGCCTGGTATTGAAGTGGTTAAAGTGGTTCTAAAGGCTGAAGGTTTTTACCCTTCATGCAGCAGCCCCCCTAATACTTACCTGAGCCCCATCGCGATCCAGCGATTTGCACGAGCTCCCTGGGGACTCTCACTCTTCACTGGCTGAGACAGCAGTGGGAGCCAATCACAGCCAGGGAGCCAATCAGGAGAGAGAGGTGTGGGGCCGAGCTACGGCTCTGTGTGTGAATGGGCACTCGGCAGAAGGGAGGGGCCAGGAATGTCAGTGGGGGACCCGAGAAGAGGAGGATTGGGCTTGTAAGTATAATATGTTTGTTATTTAAAAAAAAAAAAGACTTTAATGTCACTTTAAATGTGTAATAACCTTTAGACAAAGGAGCAAACACATTCCACCACCTTTTAGTAATGACAGACTAGCCACAGCAAATATATATCAAACACCCACAGCCCACATATGCACAGGGCACTGATCAAATCCTATAGAGCTCATTTGAGTTGAGGGGCAACAATAAAAAATAATGTTCATTTGAGTGCTGCAATTGAAAAATTTCTAAAAGTGAACCAAAACATACATTTCCAACTTTGCTATGCTTCATCCGATATATCAGTGAAGCTCTATGGAATATTTTAGAAAAGCATGTGGGGAGTTAGATACTATCTTAATATATTAGGAAAGTTCCCGATAATAAATGCAGTGGGGGAGTTTAAATTCTTTCATTTCAATAATCTGCATTCAGCTCAATCTGCAGGAATAGTGAGAGATATTAAAGCATGAGATAGACAGTGGGTTGGGTCTAATCATTTTAAGAATGGGGAAATGTTGTTGCCCTACAGACATACAAATGTAGACATCTGATTGTTTTAGCCAACAACTCCACTTTTCTGTTCCTTTTCTACGATCTCACTTTGCAATATTCAATTCATAGTTTTATCCAAAAGAAAAATGAGTTATGTGGGATAAATTAGTCTATGAGTTTGAGCTCCATGTCAATATCCCTTTATTAGACTACATACAGTATATAAACAAAAAAAACAAAAACAAATTGGGATTTTCAAGATACGAAATTAAAGTCCAGAATCAACTTTAAGGCAGAAGTATAGTCAAAAGTTTTTTTGGCTATACTTCTCCGGTGGATCACAGGAGTGCAGTTTGTTCTGCACTCCTGTGATCCGTTTTCAGCCAACAGGGGGCTGAAGCCTGCTGTTGGCTGTCATCACTGAATCAGTTTCTTGTTTACCTTTCCCAAAAAATTAAAATAAATAATAAAATATTTCCCTTTGCAGCTACCCAACATCACCAATAACCTGTTTGTAGAGCTAGCTTACACCAAAAAGCATATTAATAAATTGTCCATAGAAATCAAGGTGTTCATAAATATTCATCCAAAGTGTTCTTCATTCAGTGTCACCCTGTGGTCACCACACAAAAAATGCGCTCACAGTCAGGATTTGAATATTGGTATATTGATTGGTATATTGAAGGTTAATAAATGCTTTCCCTTATAGCCAAACCCTCCGTCACACTCACCTTGTGAATTGCCAGCCAATGCCAATATCCTTTTTTAGGGAGACATCTCCCTGCTTGATAATGCAGCCTTCACCACATACAGCAATTCCTCAAAAAGACATAAAAAGACCATCTGATGCTCTCCATATAAAAAAAAAGTTTTTTTACCTCATAAAAATACTTACATAAACAGAACTTTTAATATCTTGGCTGAAAATTCCTCCCAGTAACGTGCTGACGTCATGGACTACCCCTGCTTGAGTCGCTGCATCCCACTGGGACTTCCTCAGAAGCTAGAGACTAGGGTCATAAACTGCATGATTTAAAATGAAGGGTGCTTTTTAAAATATATATATATATATATATATATATATATATATATAGATATCTATATCTATATAGATATACACACAGTATGTGTATATCTATCTATCTATCTATCTATCTATCTATCTATCTATCTATCTATCTATCTATCTATCTATCTATCTATCTATCTCTATATATATCTATATCTATATATATCTATACATATCTATATCTATATATATCTATATATATACAGTGGCTTGCGAAAGTATTCGGCCCCCTTGAACTTTTCAACCTTTTGCCACATTTCAGGCTTCAAACATAAAGATATAAAATTTTAATTTTTTGTGAAGAATCACCAACAAGTGGGACACAATTGTGAAGTGGAACGAAATCTATTGGATATTTTAAACTTTTTTAGCAATTAAAAAACTGAAAAGTGGTGCGTGCAAAATTATTCGGCCCCTTTACTTTCAGTGCAGAAAACTCACTCCAGAAGTTCAGCGAGGATCTCTGAATGATCCAATGTTGTCCTAAATGACTGATGGTGATAAATAGAATCCACCTGTGTGTAATCAAGTCTCTGTATAAATGCACCTGCTCTGTGATAGTCTCAGGGTTCTGTTGAAGGCGCAGAGAGCATCATGAAGACCAAGGAACACACCAGGCAGGTCCGTAATACTGTTGTGGAGAAGTTTAAAGCCGGATTTGCATACAAAAATATTTCCCAAGCTTTAAACATCCCAAGGAGCACTGTGCAAGCGATCATTTTGAAATGGAAGGAGTATCAGACCACTGCAAATCTACCAAGACCTGGCTGTCCCTCTAAACTTTCAGCTCAGACAAGGAGAAGACTGATCAGAGATGCAGCCAAGAGGCCCATGATCACTCTGGATGAACTGCAGAGAACTACAGCTGAGGTGGGAGAGTCTGTCCATAGGACAACAATTAGTCGTACACTGCACAAATCTGCCCTTTATGGAAGAGTGGCAAGAAGAAAGCCATTTCTCAAAGATATCCATAAAAAGTCTCTTCTAAAGTTTGCCACAAGCCACCTGGGAGACACACCAAACATGTGGAAGAAGGTGCTCTGGTCCGATGAAACCAAAATCAAACTTTTTGGCCACAATGCAAAACGATATGTTTGGCGTAAAAGCAACACAGCTCATCACACTCAACACACCATCCCCACTGTCAAACATGGTGGTGACAGCATCATGGTTTGGGCCTGCTTTTCTTCAGCAGGGACAGGGAAGATGGTTAAAATTGAGGGGAAGATGGATGCAGCCAAATACAGGACCATTCTGGATGAAAACCTGTTGGAGTCTGCAAAAGACCTGAAACTGGGACGGAGATTTATCTTCCAACAAGACAATGATCCCAAACATACAGCAAAATCTACAAAGGAATGGTTCACAAATAAACGTATCCATGTGTTAGAATGGCCAAGTCAAAGTCCAGACCTGAATCCAATCGAGAATCTGTGGAAAGAGCTGAAAACTGCTGTTCACAAACGCTCTCCATCCAACCTCACTGAGCTCGAGCTGTTTTGCAAGGAAGAATGGGCAAGAATTTCAGTCTCTCGATGTGCAAAACTGATAGAGACATACCCCAAGCGACTTGCAGCTGTAATCGTAGCAAAAGGTGGCTCTACAAAGTATTAACGCAAGGGGGCCGAATAATTTTGCACGCCCCACTTTTCATTTTTTTATTAGTTAAAAAAGTTTCAAAAATCCAAAAGATTTCGTTCCACTTCACAATTGTGTCCCACTTGTTGGTGATTCTTCACAAAAAATAAAAATTTTATATCTTTATGTTTGAAGCCTGAAATGTGGCAAAAGGTTGAAAAGTTCAAGGGGGCTGAATACTTTCGCAAGCCACTGTATATATATCTATATCTATATCTATATATATATAGTGGGGACGGAAAGTATTCAGACCCCCTTACATTCACTCTTTGGTATATTTCAGCCATTTGCTAAAATCATTTAAGTTCATTTTTTTTCCTCATTAATGTACACACAGCACCCCATATTGACAGAAAAACACAGAATTGTTGACATTTTTGGAGATTTATTAAAAAAGAAAAACTTAAATATCACATGGTCCTAAGTATTCATACCCTTTGCTCAGTATTTAGTAGAAGCACCCTTTTGATCTAATACAGCCATGAGTCTTTTTGGGAAAGATGCAACAAGTTTTTCACACCTGGATTTGGGGATCCTCTGCCATTCCTCCTTGCAGATCCTCTCCAGTTCTGTCAGGTTGGATGGTGAACGTTGGTGGACAGCCATTTTTAGGTCTCTCCAGAGATGCTCAATTGGGTTTAAGGGCTGTGGCTGGGCCATTCAAGAAGTTTTTGTGAAGCCACTCCTTTGTTATTTTAGCTGTGTGCTTAGGGTCATTGTCTTGTTGGAAGGTAAAACTTCGGCCCAGTCTGAGGTCCTGAGCACTCTGGAGAAGGTTTTCGTCCAGGATATCCCTGTACTTGGCCGCATTCATCTTTCCCTCGATTGCAACCAGTCGTCCTGTCCCTGCAGCTGAAAAACACCCCCACAGCATGATGCTGCCACCACCATGCTTCACTGTTGGGACTGTATTGGACAGGTGATGAGCAGTACCTCTTTTCCTCCACACATATAGCTTAGAATTAAGGCCAAAAAGTTCTATCTTGGTCTCATCAGACCAGAGAATCTTATTTTTCACCATCTTGGAGTCCTTCAGGTGTTTTTTTAGCAAACTCCATGCGGGCTTTCATGTGTCTTGCACTGAGGAGAGGCTTCCGTCGGGCCACTCTGCCATAAAGCCCCGACTGGTGGAGGGCTGCAGTGATGGTTGACTTTCTACAACTTTCTCCCATCTCCCGACTGCATCTCTGGAGCTCAGCCACAGTGATCTTTGGGTACATCTTTACCTCTCTCACCAAGGCTCTTCACCCCCGATAGCTCAGTTTGGCCGGACGGCCAGCTCTAGGAAAGGTTCTGGTCGTCCCAAATGTCTTCCATTTAAGGATTATGGAGGCCACTGTGCTCTTAGGAACCTTAAGTGCAGCAGAATTTTTTTTTGTAACCTTGGCCAGATCTGTGCCTTTCCACAATTCTGTCTCTGAGCTCTTCAGGCAGTTCCTTTGACCTCATGATTCTCATTTGCTCTGACATGCACTGTGAGCTGTAAGGTCTTATATAGACAGGTGTGTGGCTTTCCTAATCAAGTCCAATCAGTATAATCAAACACAGCTGGACTCAAATGAAGGTGTAGAACCATCTCAAGGATGATCAGAAGAAATGGACAGCACCTGAGTTAAATATATGAGTGTCACAGCAAAGGGTCTGAATACTTAGGACCATGTGATATTTCAGTTTTTCTTTTTTAATAAATCTGCAAAAATGTCAACAATTCTGTGTTTTTCTGTCAATATGGGGTGCTGTGTATACATTAATGAGGAAAAAAATGAACTTAAATGATTTTAGCAAATGGCTGCAATACAACAAAGAGTGAAAAATTTAAGGGGGTCTGTATACCTTCCATCCCTACTGTATATATACCGAAAATATGTCTACGCAGGTAAGGGCGCCTGTAGATAAAAACAAACCATACATGTTTGACCACAATTGCATAATGCCTTTTAGCTAATAATGTACCTTCTGACTGAAGCCTAACTGAAAAACGATCACATATTACATCCCCCCATCCTGCCTTGTTGTTAGGATGTTTCTAAGACACTTCAGACCATTACTGGGAGTGTCTTAGCAATGTTCCTGCACCAAGGCAGGATGGGATGTTATCATCTGTGGGAGTTTTCTGGCCAGGCTTCAGGACATACGTAAACAACCAACACCTATAGCAAGGGCATAATTCAACCCCATTTTACTCACCTGAGCTCGTTCGTTCCCACGGCGGAGACATGCTTTACCTCTCTGCCCGTTGTCTCGGCTCTTGATTAGATAGATTGATAGCAGCGCAGCCATTGGCTCCTGCTGCTTTCAATCAAATCCAATGACACGGGTGCCGGGGGTGGGGCCGAGTCTGGCATTCTGTGTTTATGGATGTGAATGCTGGACTCAGGAGCACGCCCGCAGGTAACCCCCATGGAGAGCGCTTCTCCTAGGGGTTTTTTCAGATGCGGGCAGGAGCTGATAGCGCCGCCGAGGGACCCCAGAAGAGGTGGTTCGGGGCCACTCTGTGCAAAACTAACTGCACAGTGGAGGTAAGTATGACATGTTTGTTATTGAAAAAAAAGAGGGTTTACAACCCCTTTAAAGCTGCACATTTTTTTTATATACAGGCACCCCTTTCCTGCATAGGCAGTTCCTTGTCAAGAAAAAAACATCTGGTGAAAAACAAACCTAGCAGAGCTAGAAGCACGCTTACTTCCCCACTGCTGCTTTAATACTTGAAGAAATTTACTCATAAAACCCCCCAAAAATATGGCAGCTTGGGAGTACAATTAATGAAAAGTACAAGCATGCAAAAACAATGACACTCATGAATCTCACTAATGCTGTAGGCTGACATTTTGAGTAGTATTGGGTCAAATTACATTAGTTTTAATAAAATGAACACTTATTTCAGACAGAAAAGAAATGGGTCTGTAAAGAACAGGAAAACATTTTCTTTTTCCTATTAAAAATATTAAATGCCTAAATGAGATGGGGTGGTGGTTATGGTTTGTACCTTAAACCTTATGGGTCCCCTTAACCCTTATGGGACCAGGTGTAGTAGCCTCCGGTACTTACAAAAGCTCCCTATATCTGGGAGGAAGCAAAACAATTGATCAAATACAATCATTGCAGTTCTGGTACCGTATTCAGCTCTGACTTTTTTCTAGAGGAGAGGGTACAGGGTTAGGTCAATTGGGTTTTTCACGGTAACCAGGTATTATACCCTGTGTCTGCATTGCTCAAATTTGAGCAGATCTGATGTCTATGAGACTAACCAACATCTGGGACAGCCTCATTCACAATTCCCAGGCTTCACTACAGGTCAGATGGCCTGCTCACATAAATGTTTTAGTATATACCCTATTCACACCCACAGATTAATAAATAATATGAAACCAGTAAATATCAGGACCCAAAATAAGAAATATAAGTCATTAAGCAGCTAAGGACTACCTTCTAATTTTTCAACTGTAGCTGTCTGAGCAGTGATTGGCTAAATAAACTATGCTAGCACAATGCAGTCATCATATAAGAAAGGTGAGATTGTACTGATGAGTAGTAGCACTAAACTCATGCATTGTATGCTGTATGTGTATCTGAAACAATATCTTTATCTGTATTAATTAGAGAATTTTTATTCAAGTAGCAACTATAAACATTGGCATTTATTGCCTAATTACAAGGAATGCAGAAATCCTAGCTTGGGCTACTATACTATGACTACTCTGTACATTTTCTTGAAGGCAAAACAATACAACCCTCTAATGAGAACCAAGTATTTGGTATCCCCTGAGGCTAAAATAGAATGCATCATATTTGGCTCAAAACACTTTAAAGGAGGAATGGTAGGATGTTCCCATAAAACTGTGGCATAGCTTGTGAATACACTTAGTTCACACGGAGGCTATCATCTTCCACATTTGGACTTCACATCAACACTTCAATGATGACCATCAACTTTTACTTATGCAGCGTACACACGGTCGGACTTTTCGACTGGACTGATCCGACGGACTTTCCGATGGACTTTTGACGGACTTCCGACTGACTTTTTAACGAACGGACTTGCCTACACACGATCACACCAAAGTCTGACGGATTCGTACGTGATGACGTACACCGGACTAAAATAAGGAAGTTGATAGCCAGTAGCCAATAGCTGCCCTAGCGTCGTTTTTTGTCCGTCGGACTAGCATACAGACGAGCGGATTTCTGGGTCCGGGGGAGTTACGACGTAAAGATTTGAAGCATGTTCCTAATCAAAAGTCCGTCAGATTTTCATCTGGAAAAGTCCGCTGAAGGTCCGATGAAGCCCACACACAGGGGTTTAGTTAGCACGCATTTTCAAAATGCATGCATTAGCTGCAAGGCCTCTTCACGGCACCCTGTGTATGCTTGCAGTCCTAAACGCTACTGGTTGGTCCAGAAAGGTCTGGAAGTTAGTGGGCAGAAAGAGTTTAATCAGCAGCTGAAAATTTATATGGCCCTGGCCAATCCCTGAGAGTAGATGCCTAGATGGTGACTGGGAGTCTGTATAAATACTCAGAGACTGAGAGCAGCGAGGTCTTTTTCCTTGAGCAGGAGATCACAGCCTAGGGGGGTTGCTAGACCCCTAGGCCATTCTGTCATCTGCCTGCAGGGTGTCTAGGTCTCAGGTGGGGGACCTGGAAGCCTGCTTTGCTGAAACCTGGCTGTCTGAGGATCTAGTCTGGTTTTACAGGGTGGAAGTGTCTGTCACAAGGGTATTGGAACCAATATTCCTAAAAACATTTGTGAGTACAGACTGGTGTGAGAGATCCTAGAGATTGTGTGCTGAAGCCATCCTTCTTGTGTTAGAGTCAGCGGGTTTAAAGGGGACATTGTGTCCTGTGTCCTGAAGAGCTTAGTCTATTTATTTCCTAGTGAAAGGACTTTGCTTGGACTGTCCACAGAGTGAGATAAATCCCCTCAAATTGCTACTTTAAAGCACAGTTCACTCTTTACTTCTACAAGAGTTTGGTTCATAGTTCTGCAAGAGAAAGTTCAGTGTCTTCAAATCATTGCTAAGGGTTACTGGAGTATCCTACCATTATCCACTATCTATCCAAGTTCCACAATAAAGCATCAAAAAAGCATACCCTAAAGCCGTGTACACACGAGCGGAATGTCCAACAGAAAAAGTCAGACGGAAGCTTTTCATCGTCTATTCCGATCGTGTGTAGGCCTCATCGGACTTTTTCTTTTCAAAAATTCTGACGGACCTAGAAATGGAACATGTTCTAAATATTTCCGATGGAACCAATTCCTATCGGGAAAACCGCTTGTCTGTATGCTGTTCCAACGGACCAAAAACGACGCATGCTCTGAAGCAAGTACGAGACGGAAGCTTTTGGCTACTGGCTATTGAACTTTCTTTTTCTAGTCCCGTTGTACGTGTTGTACATCACCTCGTTCTGGACGGTCGGGCTTTGGTGTGACCGTGTGTAAGCAAGACCGCTTGAGTGGAATTCCGTCGGAGTTCCGTCGGAGAAACCTTCAGAGTTTATTCTGACGGCAAAACCGGTCGTGTGTACATGGCATTAGAAACTGATTAATGAGCCTGAAGAGTACATGGAATTGTGTTTTTTGCTGTGAGAAAACTACTCGGAAAAGGCCAGGCAAACTAGTTGGCTCCTACTGGAGTAGCACTACACATGTAATGCTGCAGACAAAAAAATTAACCAGTTCCCAATTGTTTACAACTACTCCTATGGTACCTAACTCTTGGTTTAATCTGCAGCAAAAGTGTCACCTTCAACATAGTATAAAAGTAACTGGCACAAATACCAGCTGGGTATAAAAAGTCTGGAAACATATCCACCAGTCAAATCTTGTACAATTAGGCCATCACCCTCTATATCTGTAAATATACCATCATCTTAATTATCTTTTTTTAAATCATCTTTTTACAATCCCCATGAATTCATAATTTGACAGAGTATTTTTGGCACTGGTTTGTTCACATAAGGTAGACAACAAGGAGTTAGCCAATCACCTTCTACCTGTTTATAAATCAAAAGTATATGTGAGACACACATTAAGAGACCATTATTTATAAAACTTTATTGATAAGTCAATACAAGCTTTGCTTGGACTCCTCCCGTTGATACGTTTTACTTTGTAATTGAGGTTAATTGTAATCAGGTCGATTAAGTTCTGTTACAGAGTCCAAGCGGAGTGTGTATTGACCCATAGTCAATAAAATTTTATTTGGATCCATCTCCTGGTGTGTGGCATCTTTTGATGTCAATGTGTGCCAGCTGGGAAGAGTATAAAGGGGCAGGCACAGGGGGTTAGGTGGAGTGATTCATTATGTAGACCTAAAACGGGTTGTTTTTGTTCTAGTGCAGGTTCAAAAATGAAACAGATATCTGATTCGGATATCTGAATATTCAGAGCATCCAAAGCTTTTTGATTTTCTCCAAATTTCCTGCGAGACCTACCACTGTGTGAGTGACAGGTACACTTGACAAATTGCCTTAATATTATAATTAGGATTTTACTGACTCCCATTAGTGTTTTAGTGTTCAAGGGAATTGTTAATTTATTATTTCGCTCTTGGTATAAGAAGGGGTCTTATTTCACCTTACTATTCTTACAAGAAAGGCTCTCAAGCGCAGATGGATGGTAACCACAAAACACAGCTCTTATCTTGCCAGGAAGAGGGTGAACTAATTGGGAGGATGCTTCTTGCAAGACAAAGCCTTTAAGAGGTTGTGGTTGGTCCCCCTGGAACCTCTCCAGCACTTCTGCGAACATTCTTCACTACTTTGTAGGAGATTTTCTCCTTATTGAAGCATTCAGCCATGGAAGTAATTGGCAATAGATGCTCATCATTAATTCACCTAAAATGCTATTTTCTATTTCTTAGATAATGCTGCATTTAAAGTGGCAGAGAGGGCTAAACAGGAAGTGCAGAATAATATATAAAAAAATGTTTTTTTCTTTATTGTTGTTGTTATTATTATATATTATTATAGATATTATTATTTATTATTATTACTGTGCATTATTGTATCAACTATTCTGTGTGGTAAAGAGGACCTACCACATTTGGTTGAAAATGGTAACCATTGTGCTTGTTTTTTACTAAAAATGCATACAGCAGTTTGTGTGGGAACTGCCACTGTAGCACATATACTGCACTGCCTACTACTCCATTGTACACAATAGGATAAATTCCCCAGGTGAGCTATTGAAACAGCATTTGTTATTTTATCTCAAGATAAAAATTTTCAATTTACGAATGTTCAAGTCTATTTCAGAGTATATAAAGTATATAGGCAAATTTTGTTGTGCTCACTAACAAGTGTAGCTGTGTTGATTACTCTGGTCTGTTCAGTGTTTCGGCTGCCGCAGGTTTGATTGCTCTCTTTGCT
This sequence comes from Lithobates septentrionalis, assembly GCA_037952835.1. Classification (NCBI taxonomy): domain Eukaryota; kingdom Metazoa; phylum Chordata; class Amphibia; order Anura; family Ranidae; genus Lithobates; species Lithobates septentrionalis. Next base: position 1,921,485 of record JBBDGP010001243.1, on the reverse strand, counting down.
AATTAGAGAACTGTGGATCTCTGTGGAACATAGATGTGGAGCAATGCAAATGGCAGCATGGATATTTAAAAGCCCTGGCGAATCCCTGGGAGGGTTGCCCACATGGCTTCTGGGTGTCTGTATAAATACTCTGAGACATGGAGCTTTTTGGTCTTTTCCTGTAGGAAAGGAACACAGCCTATGGGGAGCTGGTTGCCCTCTTAGGCAACCCTGCTATGTGCTTGCTGTTCGTGATGCCTCAGGTGGGCGACCTGAGGGCCTGCTTTGCTGGAAGTTACTGAAAGCTGACTGGGGGCTGTTGTCCGAAGATCTAGTCTGGTATCACAGCTGTCGCATGGATGTTGGAAGGAGGCAACCAACTTTCCTAGGACATTTTGTGTTTACAAATTACTGTGTGAGATATTAAAGACCTTTGGGCTGCTGCCACCCCTCTTGTGCTAGTGAGTCAGCTGTGTGTTGTGTAAAGGGGACATTGGATGGTGTCCTGAAGAGCTCCATCTGTCTAATACTCTGTGAAGGGACTTTACTCTGGTTGTTCAAAAAGGAGGCATTTGTGCCAGTAGCCATAAGGATGTGTGCTTCAGTTCTACATAATTACGTTTACTGTCCTCATCTTGTACATAGTTCTTTTTAGAGCATCCCATTCAATTCCACCAACACTATCCAAGTTACCCCCCAAAATAAAAACACCAAAAAGAACACCCCTAGACTGCTTATTAAGCCAAAGAGTAATGCCCCGTACACACAGTTGGACTTTCTGATGGCAAATGTGCGATCGGAGCTTGTTGTCGGAAATTCCGACCGTGTGTAGGCTCCATTGGACTTTTTCCATCTGTTCTCAAATTTTCCGACAACAAAATTCGTTCTCGTAAATTCTGATCGTGTGTAGACAATTTTGACGCACAAAGTGCCACGCATGCTCGGAATAAATTACGAGACGGAAGCGCTCGGTCTGGTAAAACTAGCATTCGTAATTGAGATAGCACATTCGTCATGCTGCAATTTTTGAAAATATTTTAATGCAGCGCATTCTCTTCTTCTTTATAATGCTATAATAATGAAGTTGTTTTGCTGCTCATATTCACACAGAGTTCTGACAAACTGATTTCCTATTTCTCGTGATCTCCTGAATCATATTATTTCTTTTTTTCGTCAGATCCATAATAATGTTTCTAATTTTTGTTTTATATATATATATATATATATATATATATATATATATATATATATATATATATAATTTTTTTTATCAAGATCTCCTATTTTTTTTTTTTTTTTATCGTGATCTCCATAATATTTTTCCTCGTTTTGTGTATCAAGTTACCACAACACCATCATGATCTTGTATTTTTTTAATCTCAAGGAGGTTGGTGTTGGTGTCCCTTGTTAATTTGACATAGTATTTTGGAAATGTACCTGCCTACTCACAATCAAACTGTCCTTTTTGAAGTAAAACACATAGGCCAGTATTTCAGAAAAAAAAATCCATTTATTATGGGTCATAACAAAATAAAGAGGAAGGCAATGCTGGAGAAACTGCTGAAATTTGTGAAGCCTTTATACCCCATCAATCACCCACATCAATAATTTTACAGTCAAAATTGGTGGCCTGAGGAGTCCTTATAATAGTGAGCACAATCCGGTCCAGGACTCCAAGAGATCAGGAACAGCAGCAGATGACATATATGTCCCCAGGCTGTGGTCATACCACAGCCTGCATCTTTTGTCAGACCAGACTGAACCCAGGCCATCACTGTCTGGTCTTCCTTACACACTTCCTTCCAGGCTTCCTTTCAGGCTGTGGCTTTGGTGTTGTAGTTGTGGCAGGAGATGGAGGAGGAGGATATGGAGATGGAGAAGGAGGAGGAGTAGGACCATGGTTGAACTCACAAATGTGGCTTTGGTTTGTGAGTTCGCCCCTCAATCCCTTATTTAGGGCTTGTAAGATCAGATACTCACATAAGAGGCTTTGGCCCTCCTTCATTTCCTGCATTTTGCATGCTGCCATGTAGGCATATTCCTCTTGATTATTGGGGGGTGTTCTGAGGGCCGTATTAGCCTTCCGAACTAGGCCAATTGCAGCCTCCTCCAGGTTACTCCTCTTCCTGGGACTTTTTGTTGGAATGCAGAGGGGAGGGACCTGGGATTAGGGCAGGCTACTGGGCCCGGCCACCTCCTGACTGCCACTTTCCACTGCCTGGCTGAGGCTTTCCTGTGTATGAAAAAGGGACATATTTCTATTTTTTTGTTCAGCAGTCACACACAATTTTCAGCTCATGACTGTTGCAAATTGAATGTTAATAAATAGAAACGACTATAATTCTGACCCCAGCGTTTTTCATTCTTGTCACAATCATTTTTGTCTACTACTGTCTATTGATATGTAAAACACTTTGTGAAATCATAAATTAGTGATCAAAAGTAACATCTATTTAACATCATTAATTTGACAACCAGAAATATTTTTAAGAATGCTATACCTGACTCAAGCTGGGCTCCTCCACATGTTGCTGCCTAGAAGGCCCAGATTGGTCATCGGAAGCCTCAGCTGGGGGGGAAGGAAGCGTTGAAGGAAGACTGGAGAGTGCTGGCCTGGGTTCAGTCTGGCCTGCCAGAAAATGCAGTCTGTCATAGTACCACAGCCTGGGTACATAAACGTCATCTGCTGCTCCTGATCTCAGGGAATCCTGGACCTTCTTGCGCTCCCTATTATAAGTGCTCTTCATGCCACCAATTTTGGACTTTAAATACTTGATGTCTGCAGTGGGGATCATCGGCTTCACAAATTCAAGCAGTTTCTCCAGCGCTACCTGCCTCTTTGTTTGCTTATTAAAAAACGGGTGGTTCAGCTGCCACAGACAGGGCAGCTCCCTGAACATATCAATGAATATTGCTAGAAATTCCCTATCAATGAAGGGATCCATTTTCTCTGCAAGACACAACACAAGACAAACTCTAATGTCAGGCGAAACTCTCATAATCTTAACCCAATATAGGCCTCAATCTCTAAGCAGGATAGGCCACTGATGCACCAACTTAAAATTGTACCTTCGTTATTACGATTGTCACTTCTGCTACTCCTTCCTCCTAATATTGTCATTATTTCACATCAAGCAGTGTACATTTGATGGACTGTCACTTTATTATTATTATTTTTTATATTTTGTGCTTAACCGGTTCAATACAGGGCAATTTCACCCCCTTCCTTCCCAGGCCAATTTTTAGTTTTCAGCGCTGTCGCATTTTAAACGTCAATTGCACGGTCGTGCAACGTTGTACCCAAAAAAAATTGACGTCCTTTTTTCCCCACAAATAGAGCTTTCTTTTGGTGGTATTTGATCGCCTCTGCGGTTTTTATTTTTTGCGCTATAAACAAAAGAAGAGCGACAATTTTGAAAAAAACACAATATTTTTTACTTTTTGCTATAATAAATATCCCAATTTTTTTTTAAAAAAAACTAATTTTTTCCTCAGTTTCGGCCGATACGTATTCTTCTACATATTTTTGGTAAAAAAAATCGCAATAAGCGTATATTGATTGGTTTGCGCAAAAGTTATAACGTCTACAAAATACGGGATAGATTTATGGCGTTTTTAAAAAAAAATATTTATTTATTTTTTTAGCGCCGATCGCGATTTTTTTTTGTGACTGCGACATTATGGCGGACACATCGGACACTTTTGACACATTTTTGGGACCATTCACATTTATACAGCGATCAATGCTATAAAATTGCATTGATTACTGTGTAAATGTGACAGGCAGTGAAGGGGTTAACCACTAGGGGGCGGGGAGGGGTTAATATGTTTCCTAGGGAGTGATTACTAACTGTAGGGGGAGGGGACGTACAAGGGGAGGAGACCGATCAGTGTTCCTCCGTTCTGGGAACACAGATCGCTCTCCTCAGAGCTGACAGGCTGTGGATCTGTGTGTTTACACACACAGATCCACATGCCGGTCCGGTTAACCGGCAATCGCGGGTGCCCGGCGGACATCGCGGCCGCCGGGCACACGCACCGGGTCCCGAGGAACGCGGCGCGCGCGCGCTCCCGGCGGCGCGCGCGCGCCCCCTAGGCGGCCGGGAATCCCAGGGTGTCATATGACGCCCACCCAGGATGGGAGATCCCATCTGTGGACATCATATGACTATGGGCGGGTATTGAAGTGGTTAATTTGTCTATTTACACATTTCAAGATTATTGTGGATTGGTGATCATACACATGGTCACGAGTCCCTTCTAGCGTGATTCCGTTTTTTTCCATACATTTGTTCAGGCCTATTTGTGTTAAAATAAGTTTGTTGCCTAGATGGGTTTGTAACTAGAATGAAATAGAGACTTGATTCAGTGTAAGGAGAGGACACTCAGCAGCTGTTTACTCATCTGGACGCAGGTGCACTAGTGTGGGACACCAGAACAAACTTTTTAGGGTGTCCCACACAGGTGCTCCACTGGATACTAGGGGTGTCTCCATGTGTGAAACTTTAACAAAAAAGGTAAGTATTCCAGCTTTAGAAAGTGAATAAAAATTTCTTCAGCTTGGAACTTTGCCAAAAGAGACAATTGTACGACACTTCCAATCAATGTTTCATATTCCTATTTCTGCCATCAAATATCTGTGTGCTAAGTATACCTTTTTTTTATTCACATAGGGGAGAAAAGACTCTGGACATCTGAGGACACCAGGGACCCCCCAACTCCTAAAGAAGGGGAAATCCCAAAACCACAAGCAGAGGATGTGGAGGAAGGAGAGGTTCATGAAGTGGGCGAAATAGTGACCACAACAGGTGAGTGTCTGAGACCACAGCTTCAGGTAATAGATGTATGCCTGCAAATTTATAATACATGGTGTGTTTTTTTTTTATTTTAGGTGATGTGGATGTTGAGGAAGAAGAATCTCATTTCACAAGTGAAAGTGCCCAGATCCTCATCGGGGAGATAATGGGGTGCAATCGTGATTTAGAAAATATAAAGGGAAACATCAATGATGTTCAACAAAAAATGAAGAACATCATTGATGTTTTAGGCAGAATATAAAACACACAAAAATTGTACTGTTTTATCGTGTATTTTTGCTTTTAAAAACAAGTTTTAACCGCTTCAGCCCTTGAAGATTTTACCCCCTTCCTGACCAGAGCGTTTTTTGCGATTCGGCACTGCGTCGCTTTAACTGACAATTGCGCGATCGTGCGACGTGGCTCCCAAACAAAATTGACATCCTTTTTTTCCCACAAATAGAGCTTTCTTTTGGTGGTATTTGATCACCTCTGCGATTTTTATTTTTTGCGCTATAAACAAAATAAGAGCGACAATTTTGAAAAAAACGCATTATTTTTTACATTTTGCTATAATAAATATCCCCCAAAAATATATAAAAAAACATTTTTTTTCCTCAGTTTAGGCCGATCGTATTCTTCTACATATTTTTGGTAAAAAAAATCGCAATAAGCGTTTATTGATTGGTTTGCGCAAAAGTTATAGCGTTTACTAAATAGGGGATAGTTTTATGGCATTTTTATTAATAATTTTTTTTTTAACTAGTAATGGCGGAGATCAGCGATTTTTATTGTGACTGCGACGTTATGGCGGACATGTCGGACATTTTTGACACATTTTTGGGACCATTGTCATTTATACAGCGATCAGTGCGATTAAAAATGCACTGATTACTGTGTAAATGACACTGGCAGTGAAGGGGTTAACCACTAGGGGGCGGGGAGGGGTTAAGAATGTCCTAGGGGAGAGTTTACTAACTGTAAGGGTATGGGCTAGCAGTGTCATTACTCTGATCACAGCTCCCGATGACAGGGAGCTGTGATCAGTGACACTTGTCACTAGGCATAACTGGGAGATGCTGTTTACATCAGCATCTCCCCGTTCGTCCTCTCCGTGAGGCGATCGCGGGTATCCCCACGGCGATTGAGTCCGCGGGACCCGTAAACCGACTCACGGAGCTCCCGGCCGGCGCGCGCATGTGCCGCCAGCGGCGCACACGCAATGGCATGGCGGGGAATTCAAATGGACGTACCTGTAAGTCCATTTGCCCAGCCGTGCCATTCTGCCGACGTACATCGGCGTGTGCCGGTCGGGAACCGGTTAAAGTATTTTAAAAGCCAAATTTAGAAGATGCACACGGTGTTTCAACATGTGCTATCTGCCATCACAGGATATCAATGTATGCGTTTTGTGGGTGCAACCCCTTCCTCGCAACTCAAGTAGGTGAGAGGAAGGGGTTGCACCCCCAAAACACGTCCATTGATCCCCCATGATGGGAGCTAGCACATGTTGACATTAGGCATGGGATCAGGAGGGAAATCCCATTTTGAATCACAATTTGTGTGCATCATCAAATTTTGGCTTTTACAGGGGTGACATCACCCCATCTGATGAAGGCAAGATCAACACAGTTTTTACACTATAATGTCTGATATTGCCTACAGTTTATCAAAGTTGAACTTTGTAAGTTCCTGAGTGAGTTGTGTATGTTATGGTTTGAAACATGCCTGTTTAACCAAAAAAAGGATATTTCTAATGTGAAAAAAAGATGTTATACACCAAAGATGTTGTTCTAACGCACATATGAATGTGCTTTGAGTAAAATATTTTCTACTCAACAATGTGTGGCTTCTTCTTTCAATGCTCAATAGCAATTTTTGTAGTAAGTTGGTGTTTACAGAGGCAATGGGGGTTATTTACTAAAGGCAAATCCACTTTGCACTACAAGTGCAGTTTCAGTGCAGTTTCAAGTGCACTTTTGCAGTGCACTTGGAGTGGAAAGTGGAATTTCCTTTAGTAAATAACACCCACAGTGCTTTCTAATTTGCCACAACCATGCCATTTTCGCGACTCCACAAATTTCAGTCATGGTGCTGAAAATGAGGAATATTTTTATCAGTAATGCATTACATACATTAACATAAAAAAAGTGTGTGTGTGTGTGTGTGTAGCAGACCCACAACATGTTCGCTGGAGAAGAGATTGTCACCTCATGTATCCAAAAAATTACGTTTGCAATATTGAACAAAAAGAGAAAAAAGAAAAGCCCATTGGATAACCTAGGAGCCAGCTAAAAGAAACACAAGCAGTAAATCAAAGTAAATATTATTTCCATTTAAATAAAAAAAATATTTTTCACATGTTTGTTAAACATTTTGTGGCATACTACTAAACCCCTTAGTTATAATAGTATGACCCCGAGTTAGGGGGTGGGATGATGTGGACGTGCTTCCCATCTATCCCATCTATCTCCTCCGCAGTTGGGAAAGTCCCACCGCTGGGCAAATTGGGAAGCCACAATCTGCCATTCCTGTGGCGTTGAAGGAAACTGGAGTCAAACAAGAAAAAAAAAATAGTCATTTTGCACATAAACATTGCAAGCAGATTAGACAAAAACATTCTTGGCCAAAATCAGTATTAACATTTATTTGAAGGAGTATTTAAAGACAAAAAGAGGTCCACTTATCAGATGCCTCACCCCCTCTGATGACCATTCTAAAACTTTTTTTTGGGGGGGGGGGTGTTTTGGTCAGGTAACCCTCTCCACTTCATTGAGAGCTGAATGCATAAATAATGTGTGTTACTTTTGCCAGCCCCTCATTACTTACACTATTGGCTACCCACTGGACAGATAAGAAGTGTCATAATACAAAAATATGAATACACACTGTACAAATTGAAGCACTTTTTGACATTCTGCAATTACCTATCAAGATAATAGGAGAACAAAACTTTAAACAGTACCATTTGGAAATATTCAGGAAGGCCCTTGCACTACATGCTTTGGTGAATTCATCCATAAATCTGACCACAAAAGAGGTAGCTATAGTGTGTATGGGTTTGGCAAAGTCAGCAGATAAAGGATTAGTATCGGTTGACTTAGCGGTTGGGGGGAGGGAGGGTTCCAAATGATTTTGTGACTCCAAAAAAAAAGCCTCTGGCACTCTGCATGAATTCAAGGACACAAATAAAATTTCTACACATTTTAGGGGGTTTTTAGGGTAAAGCACTACTATGGAGCTGACAAAATACATTGTTAAGTGACTAGACTAGGTGTGTATGGGCCCAGGATAGCATGCTGGGGAGGTTAGTGAAGGCAAATATGCATGAAGGACAAAAAAGGAAGTTTAAAAGCTTCCAGCATGCATGAGGACAAAGGGGACATTCACAGCATATTACAATCATGGTAATTAGGGAATGATGAAAGACATACAATACATTAGCAAACATTAAATACATATAATGTGATGTTAAAGAAGGAATCTTACCTTAATATAGTCCTTCTGCAGGACCTGAATGTTGGCAGAACAGATCTCTGGAATAATGATCCCCAGAGCCTGGGGGGAGATTCCAGTCGAGAACTTGATGTCCTGCAGACTTCTCCCTGTCGCCAAGTACCGCGAGGTGGCGACTAGCCTCTGCTCTGGAGTGATGGCTTGCATGCAGGTGTCCTGCCTGCTATTATAAGGGGACAGCAAAGCCAACAAACGGTGAAAAATGGGGTCAGTCATCCGGAGATATTTTCTGAAATCGTCAGGCTTATTCTCACTGATCTCCAGCAACAAAGGCATGTGAGAGAATTGGTTATGCTGGAGCAACCAATTCTTCGTCCATGAACTCCTTCCTGCCCTGTTCATGGACTGGGCTTGGGTGAAAGCAAGAACGCCAACACCAAGCCCCCACACAGCACGAACTCTACGATGAGTATGTAACCGCAACATGGCTTCAAAACAGTCGGCTGGTCAGAGCGAACTAACAGAAAGCACTGAAAAGCAGAAAGGTTTGAGAAGAGCGAGCTGAAAATCAGAAACGAGTGGACAAGAACGCACTGGAAAATAAAATACGTACTATAATAATAATAATACGCACTGACAAACAAATGCGAACTGACTACATGCACTGAAGAACAGATACGAACCCACAAGCACAAACTGAAGAGCAGTAACGATCTGAAAAGCACAAGGCTGAAAAGCGCTAATCGTCTCTCTCCAAACTTCTACTAACACGAGATTAGCAGAAGGAGCCCTAAGGGTGGTGCACTTGGTAGTGAACTTCCCTTTTCTAGTGCCGTTGTATGTCACCGCGTTCTTGCTGTTCGGAATTTCCGAAAACATTGTGTGACCGTGTGTATGCAAGACAAGTTTGAGCCAACATCCGTCGGAAAAAAAACATGGATTTTGTTGTCGGAATGTGCGATCGCGTGTACGGGGCATTACTGTGCCTATGTGCTTGGCTGCAGGGCAACTATTGGTAAAAAGAACCCTGCCATATTTCCAGTAGCTGCTACAGGGGTAGCACACCATATATTACTCTTTTCCTCCTCAACCATCTGAATTATAATTTATATAAACAGCTAAGGAGCTCCACATGGGACAAGCAGATAAGTATCTTGGGAATCTTTCTTACTTTGGAAGTGCCTGCAGAACTTGACTATAAAGACATTGACTCTGTTTGGAATTATTGTTTGTTCTGATTTTATACAATTACATTGCAGTATAATAAAGTAAAAGCATGTGTGTTACTGCACCTTACCACAGTACCGGAAGAGTGCAGTGCATTGCATTTAGAATGGCACCCCAAAGCACAAATACAGTATCTTGCAATGCACCTATGTTTCCTATGGGGAGCACTGGGAGTTGCACCCAATAAGAACCAGAGAACACTTGCACTTTTTGTCTATCACTGTATAGACTTTTCTGGACACTTAATATTTTTTTGACTTTTGTTTTCATTTATTAGTATTATTAATACCATTTGTGAAGAATAATGAAGAATAATAATAAACACCACAACGCACACATTGCAGGTCTGATTTTTCCTCTGTTGCCCTGTGTTTTCATTTCTGGTGTATATTTCCATGGAGTTTGAATACCCATTGCCTTGAGCATAATTGAAATTATCATTTGTGGTTCAGCACCCCCCCCCCCCTTTGACATGTGCAAAGACTTTGACCTTGACTACCCTAAACATGTAACCTTGATCTTGTTTGGAATGATCATTTCTTGTTCAACAGCACTTAACTTGGATGTACCTGCAGATACTTTTAAGCAAAGTGAGCAAAAATGTCAGATGTAGTCATGTAAGTTCATAGTATAGTCATGTGTACATTGTAACTTTTTTGCATGGTTTTCACTTATTTATCCCCGTTAAAAGACAATAGCAGGTCATTTAAGTGGTTATAAACCCCCCCCCCCCCAAAATAAAAAAATAAAATAAAAACCTGCAAGACAGGCATTATGAGCTAGCATGCATAGCATACTAGCTCATTATGAAATACTCACCTTAGATCGAAGCAGTCCCCGTACACCGCTCCGGCCAGCAACATTGCTCCCGGAGTTACTTCCAGGTATCGCGGGCTCCGACGCTGTGATTGGCCGGAGCCACGATGACGTCACTCCCGCGCATGCGCTTGGGAGCCGCCGGTGACGGCACACTAACTGACCACTTTAAGGCAACATATAGACGGAATGTGTGGTGTGCCTGACCAGGGTATGTAAGAAATTCTAACCAAGGAATATGCTGACATGGAAAAGGCTCAGGGCCTTCTTAGTAGCATCATTGGCTTCTGGGAAAAATAATACACTGGAGCCCCTACCAGGAAGATGGCGACCTGCGGTGTGTGCAGAGCACTGCAGCAAAAGTGGGTGTGGCTAAATTATGCTAAATATCGGGTGTCTATTTTTAATCTGCTTAGTCTGCTTAGAAACCAGGGAATAATCCTAAAGTAAATTCACCTCCCTACACACTCTCCCGCCCTCTCTACACACTGCCCCCCTGTATACACTGACCCCTTTTCCCTTGTACACACAGCTGCCACTCCTTATTTGCATCTCCCTCCCTGTACACGCTGCTCCCCTGCCTCTCCCAGCCTATCAGTGGCCTGTATTTATATACAGTGCATCCGGAAAACATTCACAGCGCTACACTTTTTCCACATTTTGTAATGTTACAGCCTTATTACAAAATGGATTAAATTCATTATTTTCTGCAAAATTCTACAAAGAATACCCCATAATGGAATAAAAAAACGTATTGCGCTTTCATATGTTTAGTGCATTATTCTTCACAAATGGTATTAATAATACTAATAAATGAAAACAAAAGTCAAAAAAATATTAAGTGTCCAGAAAAGTCTATACAGTGATAGACAAAAAGTGCAAGTGTTCTCTGGTTCTTATTGGGTGCAACTCCCAGTGCTCCCCATAGGAAATCAGAGCAAATATATCCTCTTACCAGACCATTAGACCTATCAAGGTCTGTGTCACGGAACGTCCCACACTCCGCTTGAGTGCTTCCGTCAGTATACCACTTCCTCCCAGTCTGGACTCAGATATCAGATATTCCAACCACTCATAAGCACAAAACAAGGCATGACTTGCTTAGATGCTAACATGGACTATTTTTATTAGAACCAGAATACAGTCTTGTATACAGTAGAAGAGGAGGTTCCCCCCTCCTGCTCATATTACTCTAACAATACACCTGTAACCTAATTAACCTAATTAACATGAGCTAGTTTACGAAATCATTTACCCAGACCAGATGACTCAGAGACATGACCTGTAGGACACAGACTTGTGGTCACCGAGCTTCACACAGTAGTATAAACACAATAGCAGGAGCTAATTACAATTAACGATACAAACAACAATCTCCCCAGTCCTCAGCCTAGTCATCAACAAACTATAGTAAGAGTAGACTGTTCATCTCCTAGTCAGTCCTGGAGGCCAATGTGATCAGCTCACTCAATTAACATGTTGAGTTCAGAATCAAACAAACCAATAATAGTCTTTACATATATATCCTGGGAGATATTGGGGATAAATACCCTCCAAGTCACCATTTCCCATATGGCATACACAGGGTCCCCAGAGTCTGTGTGTCCTGAGGGACCAGGACCCGAATCCACAGTAATACCACCTTAAGAGTCCCCAGGCATACAGCTCACAAAGAGCACCGTTCCCCCAAATGCCAGGGCCCATAATCGGTCGGCAAGAGGCTAGCATTCAGTCCCCTCCAAAAGCCTCTATCCTGGGTGAGTCTGTCACAGTCAGTATTTGTATCAGTGAGCTTCACCTCTCACTCTAGGTATAGGCCACCTCTGCTTTTCAGCTGCCTTGTCAATGCCAATAAAAGTAGTCACCATAAACACATGGGTAGGTCTTGATAGGCCTCTGGTAAGAGGATATATTTGCCCTGATTTCCTATGGGGAGCACGTGTTTCGTCATTGCCTTGATGCACGTCATTCTGATGTCATATCAATGATGAAGCGCGTCAAGCCTAGACGCACAGTGTGGACCGGATCCTGGACAGGGATAAACATCCAGTCACAGTCACTACTCAGCCTAATTATACTCCTTATCGTGAGGCAAGGAGAGTGGATAGACGCCTCGGAGAGCCCTTACTTTGAACATCCTGCATTGGCAGGCGAAGGGGAAGGGAACAATGGCTGGAGATCCTCTTTTTGGTCACGGTGACCATACAAGCCCTATTTGACTGCTCTTGTCGTAAGACAAAGAGGGATAACGACGCCAGGTGAGTAGGGATCCAAATCCCACCCTTGTCTGTTTTACCTTTGGAAAGGAACGTGCAACAAACACCGTTGTCATCTGTGGTTGTATGCAGTAAAGGTCACAGCTACATAAGAACACGGATTGCATCAATTTGCGCTATGGACTAGAATACATTTATTATGTCTCTATTCCTTTATTTGGGAAACACTGTTAGGAGTTTCTTTTTCACATTTTTTTCTATATGATATTAAGTACACCTTTGGTCAATTGTATTTATTTGGTTGCTACTGTTACTTCACTCAGCAAGCGCTGTTAATCACAGAGTTTTTCTCTAGTATCATCTATCACATTATCTCTCACAAGTTGCAACAGCAGCTGCTTTGATTAATTTAAGGGTTATAGGTTTGGCGTGGGTGTTATATGCTTCTAGGATATATTTTCAATAAAAAAGTTTTGCCAATAAATAATAATCAAATAACTTATCACATCGTGAAGAAAGTCCGGATCTGAGAATCTTTGCCCTGAAAAGACTTTTAATGCATTCCACTGACCGTTGATGTTTTTGACTATTACATTTTTTTGGATTGTTTTCCAGTTATATGGGGATAACAAGCAATGTCTTCGGCTTGCTAATGTCTTAGGAATTATGAGTATATACCTGGCAAAAACTTGACAGTATTTAAATGAGCATCATTAGGAGACACATAAATTACCAGTGTTTTTTTTTTTTTAGTTATTGTGGAACCACTGTTTCAATGTTAATTAAACAACTGGAGTGTCTCTTGCATCTCCGCCTTGCTCTCCCTCATGTACAGAGATGAGTATCATTATGGGTGGCTGCTTTGCTGTTTAATTATTTTTAAGCTGATTTTTTATTGCTGCAGAGTTTTTCTGCTTGGCTTGCATTCCCTGTATTACAGGTCCCAAGGTATTTGCTAAGCTGGATCCTTACTGGGGCTTGTAGAGCAATGCCAGTATTTTTTTTTCCATAAAACAACTGCTTCTTCACTATTAAAAAAATAAAAAATCTCAAATAACTTATGTCCTTCGATTCTGTATTTTCAACTCATTGTAAAGCACTTCTAAGCCAAAACTTTTGGATAATGTGGAAGGATTAGAAACTCAGCTTTTTAATGCTTTCTGTATCCCTTCACTATGGGGTTGATTTACTAACGACAAATAGACTGTACTTGGCAAGTGCAGTTGCACTAATTTTCCCCAGAGCTTAGGTAATGTGGTGAAGCTTCACTTTGTAAAGAATACCCAATTAGTGCAAAGAAAAAAACAAAGCAGTGGGGTTGATTTACTCACAGCAAATAGGCTATACACTTTGCAAAGTGCAGTTGCAATATTCAAGTGCAGATGCTCCAGAGCTTAGTAAATGAGCAGAAGCTCTGCTGACTTGCATCATCCAATCATGTGCAAGCAAAAATGCTGTTTTTTTCAATTTTCCTTGCACGTGATTGGGTACTCTTTGCAAAGTTAAGCTTTCCTCATTTACTAAGCTCTGGAGCAACAGCACTTGCAGAGCGCAACTGCACTTTGCAAAGTGAACATTCTATTTGGCTTTATTAAATAAATCCACATGATTGGATGATGGAAATCAGCAAAGCTTTACCACATTTACTAAGCCCTGGAGAAAATGAATGTAACTGCTCTTGCACAGTCTATTTACCTTTGGTAAATCAACACAAATGCATCCATTCACTGCTTGTCTTGGCAAACATTGTGGGATAGAAAGGGGTCCATTTATAAAATAAAGTTATAAAATGTATCCTCTGTTATAATTTATTACATTTATAAAAAAAGTTGCTGTGCAAAGCTTCATCATTTTATTTTTCCCAGACTGCCCACCAAAAGCCTAACATGGCAGCTGTAAAAAAATCATACATGTGGCCTTGGAAAACTTAAACCAGGTTATCAAGTTTGACAGGTAACATCAACTGTCATACTTGCCCATTGAAGTCAATGGGACTGCACTGCAACCCGCAAACCAACCGCTTAGCTTGTGGTCAGGGCTGCTGTTAGAAATCACAGAGCCCAATACTGCTTACCTGACAGGGACCTGCTTCCACCCTTCCCCCACCCCCCAGATAATATCAAATTATTTTTTTGCTAAAAATACACTAAAATTATTATTATATAACATACAGTATCTCACAAAAGTGAGTAAACCCCTAACATTTTTGTAAATATTTTATTTTATCTTTTCCCTCAATGAACTGTAGCTCCCCGGTGCCGGCAGCACTCATGCAGCCCCAGACCATGACACTCCCACCACCATGCTTGACTGTAGGCAAGACACACTTGTCTTTGTACTCCTCACTAGGGATGAGCTTCGTGTTCGAGTCGAACCCATGTTCGACTCGAACATCGGCTGTTCGACCGTCCGTCGAATTGCGAACGATATGGGCCGTTCGCGCCAAATTCGTGTGGCGCGTCACGGCCCATAATTCACTGCGGCATCGCAGTGCATTGCTGGCTGATGATTGGCCAAGCATGCACTATGACCCGCATGCTTGGCCAATCACAGCGCCGTCAGTAGAGAGAGCTGTAATTGGCCAAAGCCAGGGTGGCTTTGGCCAATTATGGCTCAGGGGATTTAGTACACACCCCACACTATATAAGGCCGCCTGCACGGCGGCCCTGTGTAGTGTGTGTTCCGGTGTGCTGAGAGATAGAGAGAGAGAGAGACAGTGTCATTTGATTTGAGTTAGATAGATTAGGCAGAACAGTCAGTCAGTTAGCTGCACTTACAGTGTATTGTGTATATATATGCATCCCAGGTGTTGCATATATATATATACACTGTATTCAGTTTAGCTAGATCCGTTCCTGTTATCTTCTATCTAGACTATTTAGTGCAGTGTGTCCTGCTCACAGTGTTCAGCTAGATCCGTTCCTGCTATTTACATTCAGTGCAGTGCGTCCTGCTCACAGTGTTCAGCTAGATCCGTTCCTGCTATTTACATTCAGTGCAGTGCGTCCTGCTCACAGTGTTCAGCTAGATCCGTTCCTGCTATTTACATTCAGTGCAGTGCGTCCTGCTCACAGTGTTCAGCTAGATCCGTTCCTGCTATTTACATTCAGTGCAGTGCGTCCTGCTCACAGTGTTCAGCTAGATCCGTTCCTGCTATTTACATTCAGTGCAGTGCGTCCTGCTCACAGTGTTCAGCTAGATCCGTTCCTGCTATTTACATTCAGTGCAGTGCGTCCTGCTCACAGTGTTCAGCTAGATCCGTTCCTGCTATTTACATTCAGTGCAGTGCGTCCTGCTCACAGTGTTCAGCTAGATCCGTTCCTGCTATTTACATTCAGTGCAGTGCGTCCTGCTCACAGTGTTCAGCTAGATCCGTTCCTGCTATTTACATTCAGTGCAGTGCGTCCTGCTCACAGTGTTCAGCTAGATCCGTTCCTGCTATTTACATTCAGTGCAGTGCGTCCTGCTCACAGTGTTCAGCTAGATCCGTTCCTGCTATTTACATTCAGTGCAGTGCGTCCTGCTCACAGTGTTCAGCTAGATCCGTTCCTGCTATTTACATTCAGTGCAGTGCGTCCTGCTCACAGTGTTCAGCTAGATCCGTTCCTGCTATTTAAATTCAGTGCAGTGCGTCCTGCTCACAGTGTTCAGCTAGATCCGTTCCTGCTATTTACATTCAGTGCAGTGCGTCCTGCTCACAGTGTTCAGCTAGATCCGTTCCTGCTATTTACATTCAGTGCAGTGCGTCCTGCTCACAGTGTTCAGCTAGATCCGTTCCTGCTATTTACATTCAGTGCAGTGCGTCCTGCTCACAGTGTTCAGCTAGATCCGTTCCTGCTATTTACATTCAGTGCAGTGCGTCCTGCTCACAGTGTTCAGCTAGATCCGTTCCTGCTATTTACATTCAGTGCAGTGCGTCCTGCTCACAGTGTTCAGCTAGATCCGTTCCTGCTATTTACATTCAGTGCAGTGCGTCCTGCTCACAGTGTTCAGCTAGATCCGTTCCTGCTATTTACATTCAGTGCAGTGCGTCCTGCTCACAGTGTTCAGCTAGATCCGTTCCTGCTATTTACATTCAGTGCAGTGCGTCCTGCTCACAGTGTTCAGCTAGATCCGTTCCTGCTATTTACATTCAGTGCAGTGCGTCCTGCTCACAGTGTTCAGCTAGATCCGTTCCTGCTATTTACATTCAGTGCAGTGCGTCCTGCTCACAGTGTTCAGCTAGATCCGTTCCTGCTATTTACATTCAGTGCAGTGCGTCCTGCTCACAGTGTTCAGCTAGATCCGTTCCTGCTATTTACATTCAGTGCAGTGCGTCCTGCTCACAGTGTTCAGCTAGATCCGTTCCTGCTATTTACATTCAGTGCAGTGCGTCCTGCTCACAGTGTTCAGCTAGATCCGTTCCTGTTATCTTCCTACTGACAGGCAGGCTTGTCTGGTTACAGTATATAAAGCTACCTGAAGAAAATTACAGGTGTTCTTTTTGATCCTATTAGTACCACGGTCAGGCAGCTAGACTATTTACATTTAGTACAGTGTGTCCTGCTCACAGTGTTCAGCTAGATCCGTTCCTGTTATCTTCCTACTGACAGGCAGGCTTGTCTGGTTACAGTATATAAAGCTACCTGAAGAAAATTACAGGTGTTCTATCCCAGCTTAGTGCAGCTACAGGCCATTAGTATGTCTGGAAGGCCAAGAAGGAGAGGCAGACAGTCACAAGCCAATAAGAGAGGGCAAGCAGGCTCTGTGTCTAGTGCTGGTCGTGGAGACGGTGCATCCTCATCAGCACGTGGCCATGGGACACGCTTGGCCTTTTTTTCGGCAGCTGGCCGTGTTGAGCCGCAACATGCGGAAGACTTGGTCGAGTGGATGACCAAGCCGTCCTCATCCTCCTCATCCTCTCTCACCCATGCCCAGGGTGCTTTGTCTGGCAAAGCAGCGGCCTCTTCCCTCAGCTCAATGTCATCAGTGACTCCTTCCCTAGCTCCACCATGTCCTCATGAGGATTCCCTCGAACTGTTTGACCACAGTGTTGGGTACATGCTCCAGGAGGATGCCCAGCGTTTGGAAGGCTCTGATGATGATACTGAGCTCGATGAAGGCAGTAACATGAGCACGGACAGAGGGGGTGCCCAAGAAGGACAGCAATCTGGCAGTCATGCTCCCCCTGCTGCAGCATACTGCCAGGTTTGCTCCAGTGATGAGGAGGGAGGGGATGATGAGGTCACTGACTCAACGTGGGTGCCTGATAGGAGAGAGGAGGAGGAGGAGGAGGAGGAGGCGGCACATCACCAACGAGGCAGGATGCCCTCCAGGGGCCAGCCTAAGGGCAGCACATTGACTGCATTACACCCCAAAGCTCCACATGTGCAGGGCGCTGCAGTCTCTGCGCGTTATTCAAAAAGTTCTTTGGTGTGGGCCTTTTTTGAGACGAGTGCATCAGATCGCACCGCTGCTATTTGCAACATATGTCTCAAGCGTATCTCGCGTGGCCAAAACATCTCCCGCTTGGGTACCACATGCTTGACCAGACATATGTTGACCTGCCATGCAGTTCGTTGGCAAGCGTATCTGAAAGACCCACACCAAAGAACAAAGAGGATCTCTCCTTGCTCCTCATCAGCTGAGATTTCCAACCCCACTAGACCTTCAGTCCTCTCTGAGACCTGCAGTGAGAGGAATGAAGGTGTAGAATTAGGTGTGTCACAGCCAAGTACTTGTGGGCAATCTGCTTTTGGTACACCGACGTCAGATTGTACCAGGCAAATTTCCCTGCCCCAGCTGCTGCACCGCCGAAAGAAGTTTGCTCCCAGCCATCCACATGCCCAGCGGTTGAATGCTAGCTTGGCAAAATTGCTAGCACTTCAACTGCTGCCTTTTCAGTTGGTAGACTCTGCCCCCTTCCGTGAGTTTGTGGAATGTGCGGTTCCTCAGTGGCAGGTACCCAAACGCCACTTTTTCTCACGGAAGGCGATTCCGGCTCTCTACCGGCATGTGGAAGGCAATGTCCATGCCTCGCTGGACAGGGCGGTCAGCGGTAAGGTGCATATTACCGCTGACTCATGGTCCAGCAGGCATGGACAGGGACGTTACTTAAGTTTCACGGCGCATTGGGTGACTCTGCTGGCAGCTGGGAAGGATGCAGGACAAGGTGCAGTAGTGTTGGAGGTTGTTCCGCCACCACGCCTCCAAAATGCTGATTGTGACACACCTCTCTCCTCCACCCCCTCCTCTTCTTCTTCCTCCATGGCCTCTTCCTCGGAACCAGCGGTGCTCCGTAGGCGTTCAAGGGGCTACGCAAGTACGCAGGCCAAAAGATGCCATGCGGTGCTTGAGCTGGTGTGCTTGGGGGACAGGAGCCACACTGGGGCAGAGGTTCTGTCAGCTCTGCAGGGGCAGGTTCAGAGGTGGTTGACGCCACGCCAACTTAAGGCAGGAATGGTGGTTTGCGACAATGGCACCAACCTCCTCTCTGCCCTCCGACAGGGACAACTGACCCATGTGCCCTGTTTGGCTCACGTCCTTAACTTGGTGGTGCAGCGGTTCTTGGGCAGGTACCCGGGCTTACAGGATGTCCTGAGGCAGGCCAGGAAAGTCTGTGTGCATTTCCGCCGGTCATATAATGCCAGTGCTCGGCTGACGGACCTCCAAAAGGAGTTTAACCTGCCCAAGAACCGCCTAATCTGTGACATGCCCACCAGGTGGAACTCGACGTTGGCCATGCTGCAGCGGCTGCACACGCAGCAGAGGGCCATCAATGAGTACCTGTGCGACTATGGCACCAGGACAGGGTCAGGGGACCTTGGTTTTTTTTCCCCACGCCAGTGGGCCATGATCAGGGATGCATGCACTGTCCTGTCACCATTCGAGGAGGCCACGAGGATGGTGAGCACTGACAGTGCATGCATCAGTGACACTGTCCCCCTTGTCCACCTGTTGGAGCACACGCTGCGTGGAATAATGGACAGGGCACTTGAGGCAGAACAGAGGCAGGAAGAGGAGGACTTCCTTAGCTCTCAAGGCCCCCTTTATCCAGACAGTGTTCCTGCGTGCCCGCCGATCACACAGGAAGAGGACGAGGAGGAGGAGGAGGAGGAGGAGGAAGATTGTGTCAGTATGTAGGTGGAGCCTGGCACTCAGCATCAGCAGTCTTTAAGGGATCAGTCCCAAGGAACACATGGACTTGTACGTGGCTGGGAGGAGGTGGCTGCGGACGTTGTTGTCCTTAGTGACCCAGAGGACTCCGGACCGAATGCCTCAGCAAACCTACGCTGCATGGCCTCCCTGATCCTGCAAAGCCTGCGTAAGGATCCTCGTATTCGTGGTATCAAGGAGAAGGACCAATACTGGCTGGCAACCCTCCTTGATCCACGTTACAAGGGTAAGGTTGCGGACCTTATCTTGCCATCGCAGAGGGAGCAGAGGATGAAACATCTTCGGGAGGCCTTGCAGAAAGGTCTGTGCAACGCGTTCCCAGAGACTGGGAGGTTACAAACTCCTGTTTCTGGACAACGTATTGCTGAGGCTTCGGTCAGTCAAAGAAGGAGCGGTGGAGAAGGTGGCCGTCTGACCGATGCGTTCAGACAATTTTTTGGTCCGCAGCCCCAAGGTATGATCGGTTCCAGCAACCATCGCCAGCGTCTGTTTTACATGGTGCAGGAATACCTAGGGGCAAGATCAGACTTGGACACCTTTCCCACCGAAAATCCTCTGGGTTACTGGGTCTTGAGGATGGATCACTGGCCAGAGCTTGCACAGTATGCAATTGAGCTACTGGCCTGTCCTGCATCCAGCGTTCTTTCGGAACGTACATTCAGTGCTGCTGGAGGCGTGGTAACCGATCACAGGGTGCGTCTGTCCACTGACTCGGTCGATCGGCTGACCTTCATAAAAATGAATCAGTCTTGGATCACCACCAGCTACCAAGCACCTGATGCTGATGTAACTGAATAATTTTTTTCAGATCCCTTCAAAGACTGCCTATGCTGATGCTGAGTGATTATCCCTGAGTAATTATCCTCTTCCTCCTCAATCATCACGCTGATAGCTTGTAAGAACATTTTTGGTTCTGGGCGCCACCACCAGTGCCTAAGGCACAATTTTTCAGCCCCTGTATAACAGGGGCGTGTAATTACAATTTTTGATGTAATACTTTGCAGCACGGCTCGTTCCTGCATTCCAACTAGAGTGTCTGTGAGGGGTTGCAGTGTTGTGGCACCAGCACCAGTGCCTAAGGCCCAATTTTTCTGCCCCTGTCTAACAGGGGCGTGTAATTACAATTTTTGATGCAATACTTTGCAGCAGTGCTCGTTCCTGCGTTCCAACTAGAGTGTCTGTGAGGGGTTGCAGTGTTGTGGCACCAGCACCAGTGCCTAAGGCCCAATTTTTCTGCCCCTGTCTAACAGGGGCGTGTAATTACAATTTTTGATGCAATACTTTGCAGCAGTGCTCGTTCCTGCGTTCCAACTAGAGTGTCTGTGAGGGGTTGCAGTGTTGTGGCACCAGCACCAGTGCCTAAGGCCCAATTTTTCTGCCCCTGTCTAACAGGGGCGTGTAATTACAATTTTTGATGCAATACTTTGCAGCAGTGCTCGTTCCTGCGTTCCAACTAGAGTGTCTGTGAGGGGTTGCAGTGTTGTGGCACCAGCACCAGTGCCTAAGGCCCAATTTTTCTGCCCCTGTCTAACAGGGGCGTGTAATTACAATTTTTGATGCAATACTTTGCAGCAGTGCTCGTTCCTGCGTTCCAACTAGAGTGTCTGTGAGGGGTTGCAGTGTTGTGGCACCAGCACCAGTGCCTAAGGCCCAATTTTTCTGCCCCTGTCTAACAGGGGCGTGTAATTACAATTTTTGATGCAATACTTTGCAGCAGTGCTCGTTCCTGCGTTCCAACTAGAGTGTCTGTGAGGGGTTGCAGTGTTGTGGCACCAGCACCAGTGCCTAAGGCCCAATTTTTCTGCCCCTGTCTAACAGGGGCGTGTAATTACAATTTTTGATGCAATACTTTGCAGCAGTGCTCGTTCCTGCGTTCCAACTAGAGTGTCTGTGAGGGGTTGCAGTGTTGTGGCACCAGCACCAGTGCCTAAGGCCCAATTTTTCTGCCCCTGTCTAACAGGGGCGTGTAATTACAATTTTTGATGCAATACTTTGCAGCAGTGCTCGTTCCTGCGTTCCAACTAGAGTGTCTGTGAGGGGTTGCAGTGTTGTGGCACCAGCACCAGTGCCTAAGGCCCAATTTTTCTGCCCCTGTCTAACAGGGGCGTGTAATTACAATTTTTGATGCAATACTTTGCAGCAGTGCTCGTTCCTGCGTTCCAACTAGAGTGTCTGTGAGGGGTTGCAGTGTTGTGGCACCAGCACCAGTGCCTAAGGCCTAATTTTTCAGCTCCTGTTCAACAGGGGCATGTAATTACAATTCTTGATCTAATATTTCACAGCAGGGCCCTGTGAGGGCTTACAGTGTTTTGGCCACAGCAACACCTAAGGCCCAAATTTCTGCTGAGTATATAGGGCAGGACCCTACTTTCAAACATCTAACTTACAAACGACTCCTACTTGCAAACGGAAGGAGACAACAGGAAGTGAGATGAAATCTACCCATAGGAAGGGAAATTCTCTCATGTAAGAGTTAATATGGGAAAACAATTTCTCCTTTCCACTGATGCTTTCCAATCCTTGTTCCACAAAAAAACCCAAATTTTCAAAAAACATTTTTCATTGGGACAAAAAAGTGAGGTGAAATCTTCTGAAGAGGAGGAAAGACGCAAAACAAATGTCACAGGGGTGATAACCCTTCCCTATGTTTTCCAAAAAGCTTAGAAAAGATTTTTTGGCTGGAGCTAAACACATTAAAAATGTTCAAAATTACAAAGAGATTCTACTTAACAACAAACCTACAGTCCCTGTCTTGTTTGCACCGCCTGTATACTGCTGTTCAGAGTATATAGGGACCTTTCCTTATTTTAATTTGGGTGCGGGGTTCCCCTTAATATCCATACAAGACCCAAAGGGCCTGGTAATGGACTGGGGGGTACCCATGCCGTTTGTCTCACTGATTTTCATCCATATTGCCAGGACCCGACATGACATTAAACCCGCAAGCAGTTTTAAATGAGATTTTTTCCTTTAAAAATGACATTTGGTGCAGGGACTGTTCTAAACATGGGAAACACGCGTCACTTTACAGGCATACTATAGACACCCCCCAGGTACGATATTTAAAGGAATATTTCACTTTTTTTTTTTTACTTTAAGCATCATTAAAATCACTGCTCCCGAAAAAACGGCCGTTTTTAAAAGTTTTTTTTGCATTGATACATGTCCCCTGGGGTAGGACCCGGGTCCCCAAACCCTTTTTAGGACAATACCATGCAAATTAGCCTTTAAAATGAGCACTTTTGATTTCGAACGTTCGAGTCCCATAGACGTCAATGGGGTTCTAACGTTCGTGCGAACTTGCGGTCCGTTCGCGGGTTCTGGTGCGAACCGAACCGGGGGGTGTTCGGCTCATCCCTACTCCTCACCTGGTTTCCGCCACACACGCTTGACACCATCTGAACCGAATAGGTTTATCTTGGTCTCATCGGACTACAGGACATGGTTCCAGCAATCCATGTCTTTAGTCTGCTTGTCTTCAGCAAAATGTTAGCGGGTTTCTTGTGCATCAACTTTAGAAGAGGCTTCCTTCTGGGACGACAGCCATGCAGACCAATTTGATGCAGTGTGCGGCATATGGTCTGAGCACTGACAGACTGACCCCCCACCCCTTCAAACTCTGCAGCAATTCTGGCAGCACTCATACGTCTATTTCCCAAAGACAACCTCTGTATATGACGCAGAGCACGTGCACTCAACTTCTTTGGTCGACCATGGCGAGGCCTGTTCTGAGTGGAACCTGTCCTGTTAAACCTCTGTATGGTCTTGGCCACTGTGCTGCAGCTCAGTTTCAGGGTTTTGGCAATCTTCTTATAGCCTTGGCCATCTTTATGTAAAGCAACAATTCTTTCCTTCAGATCCTTTAGAGAGTTCTTTGCCTTGAGGTGCCATGTTGAACTTCCAGTGACCAGTATGAGAGAGTGAAAGCGATAACACCAAATTTAACACACCTGCTCCCCATTCACACCTGAGACCTTGTAACACTAATGAGTCACATTACACCAGATAGGGAAAATGGCTGATTAGGCTCAATTTGGACATTTTCACTTAGGGGCGGATACTCACTTTTGTTGCCAGCAGTTTAGACATTAATGGCTGTGTGTTGAGTTATTTTGAGGGGACAGCAAATTTACACTGTTATACAAGCTGTACACTCAATACTTTACATTGTAGCAAAGTGTCATTTCCTCAGTGTTGTCACATGAAAAGATATAATAAAATATTTACAGAAATGTGAGGGGTGTACTCATTTTTGTGAGATACTGTATTTACCTGACTCTTCCCCCGCTCTCCATCCTGAAACATCCCCTTGTGTGCCTGCAGCAGCTGCCGGTTGGAGAGGAAAGGAGGGTAGCCGGAAAAGCTGGAGGCAAAAGGGGTGCACATGGGGGCCCGGAAAACAGGGGGATGGGGACGTGGATGCTAGAACTGATCCCCCTGCAGCACAGCTGGAGGGCGTGAGTGGAAGAGAAGCCAGAAGCTCTGCAGGGGGAGACAGAAGAGGATCGGTGTCCGCAGTAAGACAGTACAGCTGGTACTCCTTATCAGCTGCCCTGCTTGTGGTTGCAGCAAAGTATTTTTAAGCAAAATCCTAATTCTTCAAAAAAAAGCAAAAAAACAAAAAAAAACAAAACATGCAAGCTGGTGGTTGGTCCTCAATGATGCAGTCATTGATGACGCCAACCACTCTCTGCATCATCACACTCTGAATGCAGGGCACTCTGGTGACATGGGTCAACACTCAACCTGGAAGACTGAGGACATCTAGAGAGTGGAAGGAATTACAGGGGATGGTCCCAGAGAGGTGGTAAATATTGCAGCAAGGGCTGCAGGGCGACATTTAAAAAAGACAAAGATTGGTGGTGTGGGCAGCAAGACGAGTAAGTATCGTTTCTTTTCTTTGCAGAATTTTTTTCCGGTAACGGTCACTTTAAGATATTGTTTGCATAAATGTAAAATGTCACTGAATTGTCCTTAAAAGCAACGCACTACAATTACATTTTTGCAAATGAGAATTCCCTTTTTGCACTTGAAACTAATAACTGTGGAAGAACATCACTGAACGGGAATTATAATAAAGTGACAAATACAAGATAAACCAGAATATTTTCACCATTATAAAGAAAGCTGTCATCTTTTTACCATAGCAAAATTGGTTGTCTTTGATGTCATCATTATCTACACACTAGGAACAATAATTAAATGAAAATAACTCTACAGGACCCGGAGTAAATACAAACACAATCATTCCTAGCCGAAAGCACCCAATTACAAATCCTACATGCAAGAGAGTGCAATTTAGCACAAAAGTCAGCTACAGTGACATTTTCTCCACAGAACCTGTATGGGCTTAAAGAGACCCTGTTATGCTTTGAGATTAACCTCCTTGGCGGTATGATTATTTCAGATTTTTGATGCTGAAAGCGGTACAATTATTTTGCATGAAATTTTGGCGTTTTATATTGTAGGCCTGTAATTCTTAGGAATAACTCACTTAAATCTGTCCAAACAAGAGTCTAGTAGACATCCCGGGTATGATAAAGTTTGAAACACGAAATCATAAATTATAATATAATAAATAACTATAAATAATTATAACAAATAATAATATAATAATAATAAAAAATATTCAATAATGTAATCAAATTAAAAACACTGAAATTTGCTCAGTTGCAGAATTGTCACTGTCATTACTTTTCAGTGTTTGATGACGGATCTCCCCACAAATCACTATCGCTCAATTCTGCAAGTGATTCTAATTTATTATCGCTGTTTTCTAGCTGGTCTAAAACCACTTTTGATGTAAAGGGACAGTTTTGGTTGCTATGGACAATCTCCAGTTTCCAGGCAGAAAGAACAGTATTTATAATATAAAACTGCATGCAGGGCACTGGAGAAACCACTAGGGACAAAAGGGAGGTGAAATAAATTGATACAGTAATGTAATCTGTAAGATTACAGTGTACTGTATATGTATTGTGTTTTTTACTTTTTGAATTTGGCGCCGTTCTCCGTCCCTGTGCGTCGCAACACTCGCAAGGAACGGAGCTCGGTGCTGTGATGAATCGAGCGGAGGACGGCTCACACACAGAGGATGGAGGACATCGCAGGATCCCGGGGACAAGGTAAGTTTGCTGTTCCTGGATCCTACGATGCGATCCTGAGTCTGGCTCGGGGTTACCGCTTTTGGTGCTGAAAATCCACCCCGAGCCAGACTCGGGAATACCGTCAGGGAGGTTAATAAAAAATTTCTGTTATTGATGTATAACTGGTATTTAAACATTTTTTTTAAAGATTTACATGCTGTTGTGTTAAGTTTTCCTGTTCATTTTTCACATTAGCGAGGCATGTGATAATGCTGTATAATAATAATAATAAGTATAAAAAACAATCAAATAGTTGAGCACTGCCACCTATGGTGAACAAAAAAAATTATAAATTAAATAAAGTTGCTGCTATCACCTATGTGTTCCCACATCCACAGCAAATGTATAAAATATCTATGTGATAGCGCTTCTTAATGAATAACTCCTATATAAATGTACATATATCTATAAATAACTAATATTAGAGACTTTTAAGTGCACCATTTATAAAAAGAACTTTTATTTCCAATATATATGGACTTTTTTGATTTTTTGCACATTTTCATTTATTGGCACTATATACAGTACATTGAAAAAGAATAGAACGGTAATTCTATGCGTTTGTAGTGCCACATCCAGTATTAGAGCCAAAACAAGAGAACCCCCTATGATGGACTTTTTAGGCACACCTAATTAAAATAGGAGTATTTAAGGGTATTATTAAACACATTGAGTAAACTATACATATGAAAAAGAAATGTATTATCCATCCTTAACATTATCACTATCTCCTAACAAATATGATCCTTTTGCACCCAACACGTTTCGGATTACAGATATCTCCTTCTTCAGGGATGTATATTGAAGAGGAAAATATATCTATAATATAATTAGAAAAACAGTAAGTATACAGCAAAATGAAAATATACATGTATACTATGGATAACAATTATACAGTCAATTTAAGGGTACACTTACATATATTTTGGTGACGTGGTAGATTGACATTCCATCATATTACACTTAAAAACAAAGCCAACATCACAGAGAGACCTGTCTCCTCCTCCCCTCTCCAGGAATATCAGCTGTCGCAATTATCTGTGCCGGCTGACTGGAGAGGGAGGGGTATTTAAGACACAACCTCCAGCATGTCCTGTATATACCACATTTGGATTCTGGATGTCAGGACTATGTCTACTTGGAGATCTTGTTTAAAGGTAAAGATGCTAACTCACATCTATCTCAATGAAACTCCATAGGGATTGCATACATTGGAACCATCATTTCTTTTGTAAATAGGCTTGAATCGCTCTGATATTTTACCATCATTTAGCTTACATGTTTTTAATATACATTGCAATACTGTATATGGCCAACTTATTTAGTTTCCATTTAACAGTGCAATATATATCACCTATGACATATTTATAAATATATGGCTCATTTGAAATGTCATGTGGAAATAACCATACTGCCTTTTTATGAAATTTTTTCTTTTTACCATTCTGTATGTCTAAATTACCTCTAAAAATGGCCTTATAATTGATTAACTAATCCTTAATCTATCACATCCTTTTAGTTGAGATCAGCTCTCCTATAACAGAGCCCTTCTCTCGTCTTGGTTCCTTTTCACCTGCATCATTCAGGTATATATAAAAATACCTATAATAAACACAATTGAAAGACATATTTATTAATAGTAATATATAAATACATTTTATTACTATGTCCTAGAATTATTTATGCCTTTTATTGCAGGATCTCTCCACTCTGACCCCAGTAAGTTCCTCTGGCCACTCCTCCTCTGTGGGGTTAAGAGAAAGCGGGGAATCGGCTCTTTGGGATAAATACACTATGCAGTTTTAAGACTCCCTTTGATGGTTGAGATATTGAAGCAGCAATCAGCCAGCACATTCCTTTTGATGTTTGCTCTGTTTTTAAGTGTAATATGATGGAAGTCTGTGACCGTGCCGTGGGTCCCGCAAACTCGATGCCTGCCCGGGGGCCCCGCGATCGTGTGACGGAGCGGCAGAATGGGGAGATGCTTATGTAAACAAGGCATTTCCCTGTTCTGCCTAGCAACATGACAGAGCTCTACTGCTCCCTGTCATCGGGAGCAGTGACCTCTCTCATGCTCTAGTGAGACAATCACCCCACAGTTAGAATCACTCCCTAGGACACACTTAACCCCTTGATCACCCCCTAGTGTTTAACTCCTTCCCTGTCAGTGTCATTTACACAGTAATCAGTGCATTTTTATAGCATTTTATAGCAAATGACCATGGTCCCAAAATAGTGTCAAAAGTGTCCGATGTGTCCGCCATAATGTCGCAGTCATGATAAAAATCGCAGATCGCCACCATTACTAATAAAAAAAAAGAATAATAAAAATGCCATAAATCTATCCCCTAGTTTTATATATATTTTTGGGGATATTTATTATAGAAAAAAGTTAAAAATATTGCTTTTTTTTCAAAATTAGCTTTTTTTGTTTATAGTGCAAAAAATTAAAACCGCAGAGGTGATCAAATACCACCAAAAGAAAGCTCTATTTGTGGGAAAAAAAGGACGTCAATTTTGTTTGGGTCCAACGTCGTACATCCGCGCAATTGTCAGCTAAAACAACGCAGTGCCGTATCGTAAAAAGTGCTCTGTTCAGGAAGGGGATAAATCCTTCCGGGGCTGAAGTGCTTAATCTACCACGTCATCAAAATATTTGTAAGTGTACCCTTAAATTGACTGTATAATTGTTATCCATATTATGCATGTATATGTTCATGTTGCTATATACTTACTGTTCTTCAAATTATATTATAGATATATTTTCCTCTTCATCTGTACAGATATCTGTACTCCGAAACGTATTGGATGCAAGAGGATCATATTTGTCATGTTAGGAGATGGTGATAATGTTATGGATGGATAATACATTCCTTTTTCATATGTATATTTTACTCAATGTGTTTAATAATTAATACAATTCCTTACTGAAATACTCTTAAATACTCCTATTTTAATTAGGTGTGCCTAAAAAGTCCATCACAGGGGGTTCTCTTGTTTTGGCTATATACAGTACATTGGCACTTTCACTTTATTATGAATTGTGATTCTTTTTAGTTATTTATGGATATATATGCATTTATATAGGAGTTATTCATTAATGAGAAATATAGAAGTGGGCACTGAGCGTTCCCCTGAATTTCTGAGCATTGTATAGTCCCGTAATTCAGGGCTTCTAGGCTGCAAGGTATGTACATTTACACATTTCTTTTTTTCCTGCAGGTCAGTGGCCAGCATTAATTGTGATGGAAGCTGGATATGCATGAAGGGGGCATATTTATTTATTTAATAAAGGACTTGTCAAAAACTGTCTTTGTGTTTTTATTTACTTTTTAAATTTTTTTTGTGAATGAGTTGGGGTACTATGTACATGGGGACATGGTGCTTTGGGGGGGAACCCCTTCCCCTAGAACATCCCCCCCCAGGTTGAGGGCATGTGGCCTGGTATGTTTCGGGAGGGGTGGTGCTCGTTCATTCCCCCCCCCTTTCCTGCCTGCCAGGCTGAATGCTCGGATATGGTTCTGGAACCCAGCTGGCAGCAGATGAGTCATAGTTGTTAAGGACACGGCGGCTGCCCGCCCGCTTCATAACAACCAACTATTCTTGGCTTTTTATTTTGTTTACATTCTGCTGTCAGTGGGGAACCCCTGCTGACAGCAGATGAGTTATAGTTGTTAAGGACGCAGCGGCCACCTGCTTTTTAACAACCAGCTATTCCGACCTGTTTCTTTTTTCAAATGACTAACACATAAATCCAAAATACCTCTCGAAAATACGAATTGATTCGGAAAAATGACTCCTAATATACGAATGAATTCCGAAAACAAATAATTTTAACATAACGAATATAATGAAATTAAATTATTTACTTAATGAATGAATCTGAAATCTCTACTCACTTGTCTTGTTGTATTGTTATAGTATAAATTACCATAAAACAGGAGAAATATGACCATATAATTAGCAGTGACTATGATCTCAAGGTGGGCAACAACAACACTGGGATCTATGGTGGGGGAAATTTAGGAAGACAATGGGTGACTCAAGAGACTTTACCTCTAGTTCAGTTTTAATTGATTTATTTATTACAGGCATTCATATACTGCAATTTACAAACAATTTACACAACACTGTACATTCACATCGGTCGCTGTCCCCAAAGAGCTTACAATCGAAGGTCCTTATCTCACATGCATACATATACATACTGGGGCCACTTTAGACAGGAGCCAACCCATTTGCATGTCTTTGAGTGTGGGAGGAAACCAGAGTATTCAGAGGAAACACGCAAGCACAGCACAACACAGCTCAGGGAGAGCATGAAAACACCATGGGGTGTCCACTTTCTATGTATAAGGTTCCAAAGTTTGTCATGCAATCCCTGCTAAAGGAAAGGATCAGCAATCTGAGTTGCTAATGCTCTCCTTCACCTGAAACCATGAGACAAAATACCTATGCTTTTGGCAAGGAAACAACTGGAGTAAGCAACAGCAGCATTTTTTCCCAATAAATGAATAGGTTTGGGTATAGATCTGCTTTATGTCATTGGTTTGGGTTTTTGGTCAAGTAACCACTGGAGTAAGCAACAACAACATTTCTCCAGCAAATTAATAGCTCTGTGTATAGGTTCCCTTCACGTCATTGATGTGTGGTTTTTGGTCAAGTAATCACTGGAGTGAGCAACAGCAGCAGTTTCTTTTTTTACAACAAATAAATAGTTTTGAGTAAACGTCCGCTTTATGTGATTGATGTTGGGTTTTTGCTCACATAACCACTGGAGTGAGCAACAGCAGCATTTCTCCAGAAAATTAATTTCTTTGAGTATAAGTCCTCTTTATGTCATTGGTGTGGGGTTTTTGGTCAAGTAATCGCTGGAGTGAGCAACAGCAGCAGTTTCTTTTTCTACAACAAATAAATAGTTTTGAGTAAGCGTCCACTTTATGTCATTGGTGTTGGGTTTTTGCTCAAGTAACCACTGGAGTGAGCAACAGCAGCATTTCTCCAGCAAATGAATAGCTCTGAGTGTAGGTCCACTTTATTTCATTGGTGTTGGGGTTTTGCTCAAGTAACCTCTGAAGTGAGCAACAGCAACATTTCTCAAGCAAATTGATGTTTGATTATAGGTCCTCTTTATGTCATTGGTGTGGGATTTTTGGTTAAGTAACCACTGGAGTAAGCAACAGCAGCATTTCTAACACCAACATATTCATTTTGGGTAGAGGTCCACTTTATGTTATTGGTGTGGTTTTTTTGAGACATACATAAAGCAGAAAGGCAAACAAAGGCCTGATAATAGCCTCTGACACATATGGGATCTCAGAATATTACACCTCAGTTGGTCCTAGCAGATTTCAAGGAATGGTTAACCTTTAATTAACACTTTGTCAAAAGCAAAAAAGAGGTCCTATAAAAACAGAACATTCCTAGACATATCCTTTAATAACCAGAAAGTAGAACGGTGAAATGAACAAAAAAATGAAAATATGGGTTTATGACCTTTAAAGGTCTAATGTGAGATTGAAGGACCACAAGAGAGAAGGGCAGAGAAATACAAAGAAAAGTCAGATTTATCACCGGCTATTCTCAGCGTCTCTGTGCAAACCCATCCCAGGCTAGTAAATAAGAATAGGTAGCCTGTTTGGGTCACCTAAGAATATGAATTGGGTCAGAGAGGTGAGTGCACTGTCACTTTGTCCTTATCCACCTACAGTCCCTGAAGAATTGGTCATTTCACAGCACGGTGTCATGTGAAGGTCGTTAGTCACTAATAACTTCCATGATTGTACAGGGCGGCTCTGATGGGTCAGCGGCTCGTGGCTCCCTTAATCCTAATCATTTGTCCATTTGTCAGCGGCAGAGAGCACAGCTTTAGCTGGAAGCCTATCTGGGGAATGGAGGAATTCAATAAAAATAGGGGGAGGGTTTCAAGCTTGACACTAAGACGGATTCCTGTTTTGAAGAAGCCAGTGACAACTACAAATGACATCATAAATGAAATAAATCTATAGGCACTTATTGATTGTGATAGGATGCTGGTGTTATTTCGCAGGAAGAAAATAAATCTACAGAGAGAGCTGGGCAGTTATTGAAGTTGGGAGTAAAGTTTATTAACCCTTTGTGGCCCAAGCTAGCATTATGAATTTGCTTAACTGTATAATATTATGCCCCTTTTCATAGAAAGCAGTTTAAAGTTCAGTGCCAAAATTTGGGAGGGGGGGGGGCTAGGCAGGTGTTAGAACCTCTATCAGTCCTAAATGTTTTCAGGTCATTGGAATGATACATCTACGATTCCAAAAAAGTTACAAAATCTACACAAAAACTAAATGCAAGGATTTGCCGATCTTAAAAACCTATATATTATTCACAATAGAAAATAGAAAACATATCAAATGTTTAAACTGGGAAAATGTACCATTAAATAAAAAAAAATAAAAGTAAAAAAGGTCTTTTGGAAATTGATGGCAGCAACAAATCTCAAAAAAGTTGGGACAGGGCAACAAAAAGCAGGCAATGTAAGGGGTACTAACAAGAAAGAACTGGAAGAACATTTTGCAACTTATTAGGTTAATTGGCAATAGGTCAGTAAGATGATTGGGTATAAAAAGGGCTCTTAGAGAGTCAGAGTGTCTCAGAAGTAAAGATTGACAGAGATTCACCATTTTTTTCCTCAATGTAAAATTGCAAAGACTTTAAATATATCATCATATATTTATTGGGGTTGTATGCACATCTGGACTTATTTTTGTAAGTCAAGCTCAGCCCCACCCTTCATAAACTCCAAAGATTTATTGTTGGTAGTAATTGCAAACCCTTAGATATACACAGTAAAGTGACTAGCCTCAGGTGAAACACAATGATGAAACAAATCCTCCTATGTAAGTTGAACCTGTGTATCTGAAGCCCTCTCTCCTATACAAATATTCAAAGTACAGAATTTACACAGCTTTTCTGAGCTTGAGAAGGCAGGGGTGGGGATCTGTTGTCATGCATTACCTTTAAGTGTGTTCATTTATTTCCAGTTGCTTGTAAACGTGCCTTCCCTTGTTGCAACTTAGTGATGCTGATCTCCTGCAGCCTCCTTGCAGCCACTTTCTCTAGACATACCATCCAGCGATGGCTGCATGGAACTTCTCAGAGAGTATTTCCTGATGGTGACAGCAGTCAATCATGCCCAATGTATTTGAGACACCCACTTGTATTTGCCAACAGAGGTCCATGTGCCAAGGTGACAACGCAGGAGCGTGTGTGAGGCTTGGTTCATACCTACAAGCATGTGCGTTATCTCACGTTGTTCCTGCACAATGCGTGTAGAGCAGACCATTCATTTCAATGGACTGCCTTACATGTGGAAAACATGGAAAAGAAGTCCTGAACTTTTCCGAAAATGCACCACACCAAACTGCGTGCACCCCCACACATCTGCTACATGGCAGCACATTTCTGTGTGTTTCGGGAAAGCAAGCAATTTTGCATGTGTTCCTGACAAACATAGACTTGAACTTAGACCCAGAGAAAAGGCAAGCGTGTTGGTTCCCTATACCAATAGAATTCATGAGAAAGGATCTTCTAATATTTGGTAATATTTTAATGAAAGCTACAGATTAAAAAATATTTGAGATTTTATGTTTAATTAGTTTATGAGGATTATTTTGGTTTTGTTTACATATACAATATCTTCTACAAAAAGTTAGGTTTTAGGAGGCCATTAACTCTCCCCCTCCATTTTACCTAAACGTTGATACCATAAGTGCCTCTGGAGACCACGTGCCTAATGCCAGCCTTGGTCACCAGACCATTCCCAGAATCGGCTTTTTCTTTAATAAAATTTCAGCTATTTCACTCACTTTTTTTTAAAGGTTAGGGGTTAAATATTTATTTAAATGGCAATGACTTTAAGTCTATATTAAGCAATATGTCCATCTCCCTGACACACTGTAGCAGCTGTCACTTACAATAGACAGGGCATATCACAGAGGCAAGTCAGGAAGCTTTGGTATTTCATAAGGTCTTAAATTCCCTTAAGGAAGAAGAGATCTGTATTGTCACAGCTTCATAGTTCATTACCAAGAATAACTCGCTAAGTATAGTTCTCAGATTCTCTCTACAGCCAAAACTAACACTGCGACTCCAAATTAAAGTGTCCTGAACATTTCCACCAGCCATCAACTAGTGACCTCACCAACTAGTAGGTACAAATTAGTAGTGTGATGTCAGAAAAATTGATTTTGCTGCTGGCATAATTCCATTGATGTGGGGATTCATTTATTGAACTATGAAATATGCTAAAAAAAAAAATTGACTTTTTTTTTTCTTAATTATTTTTTTTTTTTTTAGGGTGTGTTTAGGGTAGTTTTGTCTATTTCATGGTGTAATTTGCATTTGTGCCTTTTCCACTTTTTTGTATATTTTATTGTTATTTGTGTATTGTCGTTTTAAATTTTTTATTTTAGTTTTTTTCATTGTCTGTTTTTACTTTCTCTAAAAAGATGTAAAATAATGAGGCTAATAAGGGGCCACCAGCAACCTTAATTTCACTTTCCCTTTTGACTGTAGTGCATTTTTCCTAATTTGAAACATATTGCCCAAATCTAACTCTAGTCTTAATTTCCCTCAGCTTAACCAACTAGGCATCCTGTAAACACAATATTGTTTCCTAAATATTACAGGTCACACAAATGTTGGCATGCTTTGTTACTCAGAATTATCTATCTTTATATTTGTATATGGTACTAGTACTTTGTCCCATGTTTCTAAAGCCCCATACACACGATAGGACTTTGTACAAACTTTCCCTTGGATTTTTGTACAAAGGGAGTTGGCCAGAAGTTTGTCTTGCATACAGACGACAGGACTTTTTCAGCCAACTTTCACCATATCACGTCTTTTTTCAGCTCTTTACCACCACCCTTTGGTCAACTTGTGTATTGTCTGATATTGTGTCAATCTCGCCACTTTTATTGCCAATGCCAGGCACTGTGTTTGGTATGAATCTTGAGGGGGAACTCCACGCCAAATTTTAAATAAAAAAACGGCATGGGTTCCCCTCCAGGGGCATACCAGGCCCTTAGGTCTGGTATGGATATTAAGAGGAACCCCCTACGCCGAAAAAACGGCGTGGGGGTTCCCCCCAATCCATACCAGATCCTTATCCGAGCACGCAGCCCGGCCAGTCAGGAAGGGGGTGGGGACGAGCGAGCGCCCCCCCCCTGAGCCGTACCAGGCCGCATGCCCTCAACATGGGGGGTGGGTGCTTTTGGGGAAGGGGGCGCCCTGCGGACACCCCACCTCAAAGCACCTTGTCCCCATGTTGATGAGGACAAGGGCCTCTTCCCGACAACCCTGGCCGTTGGTTGTCGGGGTCTGCGGGCGGGTCGCTTATCGGAATTTGGGAGCCCCCTTTAATAAGGGGGCCCCCAGATCCCGGCCACCCACCCTATGTGAATGAGTATGGGGTACATCGTACCCCTACCCATTCACCTAGGGAAAAAAGTGTCAATAAAAAACCACAGTACACAGGTTTTTAAAGTAATTTATTAGGCAGCTCCGGGGTCTTCTACCGACTTCGGGGGTCTTCTTCCGACTTTGGGGGTCCTCTTCCGACTTCGGGGGTCTCTCCGGCGTCTTCTCCCGGTGTCCGCATCTTCTGCCGGCTCCACCGCTATCTTCTGGCGCTCTTTTGCCAGCGGTTGTCCAGGCCACTGGATCGTCTTCTTCCCTCTTCTCTTCCAGAGATGTTGACACGATGCTCTCTCAAGCCGGAATGGTCTCTGTGCGCTCCGCAACGGACTTATATAGGCGGTGACCCCGCCCCCATATGACATCACAGTCCCGGGGCATGCTGGGACTGTGAGGTACCCTTTTCCCATAATAACACTTATAGGAGTGAATTTCCCTTCCTAGGGGTAGATTTCCTCTCACTTCCAGTTGCCTCCCTCTGTTTGTAAGTAGGAGTCGTTTGTAAGTCGGACGTTTGTAACTAGGGGACCGCCTGTATTTTACTATTTATTCAAGGAACATAAAATGAGAGGAGATTTCTAACCATACATAAATTTCTCTCATTCAGCCTGTCTGTGGGGGCGAAAAAATGTATACTAAAGTGTAAAAACCTCCTGTGCTTATCAAATAATACCTATAACACCTCGTTCATAAAACACCAAAAGAGAAAAAATAATAAATAAACAAATAAAACTATATATATGTGTATATATGTGATATTAATTCAATCCTTACAAATCAATGTGCAAACCATAAACAGCAGAAAGCAGCTGGCACTAAAATGCATACACTCACCTGTGTAAATGAAAAAAATGATATAAAAAATGGTATAAACTCTAGGTAGTGCAGCACTATCCCTCAGAGAAATAAATAAGCTAATCAGTGCATATACAGTATGTAATATATAATAAATATATATAAAAATTGTGAAAATCAATGAGAATCATTAACAATATAATTCAATCACATAAAGTCCATATAATAAAAGTCCATAGAAAAAATTCCAACTTCCAGTGAATGTGCAATCCCAGAAACCATAGACTCTTCACTTATCCACCTCAGTGTCCTTCACTCCAACTTTGGGTGTCCTCATCTGCTTAAATGGACCTCACTAGTTAAGAGAGGTCAGAATGCGATTTTGAAATGGCATATGGACACTGCTTCACCAACTCAGCAGTCACGATCCTCAGTTCCCCAGTGTGGTATAATTTATATAAAAAGCAAGAAGATCCAATAGTACAGATTGCTTAAACCAAATTTTATTGAAATCAGAAAGAAATTTACATTTTAGAAGTGAACAAACAGCATATCTCATCAGTATTGAAAGTCATCCACAGCTCCGCCCAACTCCGCCCAGCTTGACTACGTCATTGCTCACTGCTGAGTTGGACTTGGCTCACGTGATTGAATTATATTGTTATTGATTTAAACTTATTTACTAATTTTCATGATTTTTTTTATTTTCACAATTTTTATATATTAATTATATATTACATACTGTATATATTCACTGATTAGCTCATTAATTTCTTTGAGGGATAGCGCTGCCCCACCTATAGTTTATATAATTCAAGAAAATTGATAGAGTCCTCTATCCACCCAACAGGGTGGATGTATTAATCTACCCTGCCAACTATTGTGCCATGCCAGCTGCCTGAACCCCTGAACAGTGCCTGCATCTGATAGGATGCACTCGCTGTTCTGGTAATATTCTTCACTTAGCTCAGTTGATTTTTAAATTGACATTTGTCAAGCCATGTCTGGCCAGCTTAAAGAAGAAGTCCTCCAGGGGACAAATAAGTGTATTGTACCCGTCTTCCTAAGACCCCTTTCACACTGGACCATTTTGCAGGTGCTATAGCGTTAAAAATAGCGCCTGCAAACCGCCCTAAAACAGCTGCTCCATTCACTCCAGTGTGAAAGCCCGAGGGCTTTCACACTGGAGCGGTGCGCTGGCAGGGCGTCAGAAAAAGTCCTGCCAGCAGCTTCTTTGGAGCAGTGAAGGAGCGGTGAACTCACTGTTCCTCACGGAACCCGCTAGTGGTCGAATAGTGCCGCTAAAAACAGCGCCGCCTTACCGATGACGTGAAAGGAGTCTAAGTGCTATCTAAAGCTGGCCACAGATGGTTTGTTCCTGCTGAACCGGCCGAGATTAGAACCTTGTATGGGCAGGCTGATTGTACCCTAGTTGATTTTTCAACTTGAGTACAACCAGCCTGTCAAATTTTGTATGCAAATATTGCTAGGGGCTATAAGCTGCTAGCAATAATCACTGTGTTATCCAGGTAGGATGGCTCCCCGCGCCACCCTTCTGGGAGAACACGATAGCTCTGTGAGAAGGATTCCCCATCAACCCTGACTATGTTGATGGAGATTCAAGCAATTTTCTTTCTTGCAACCTGTGGTTGTTTTAAGGCTAGCTACATGGTTGGACGAGTTGCCCCCTCATGACTGTTCAACCATGCAGCTACCATTATACAATTAAGCTCCAATCGATTGCTGGAGGCCAGCACTATCACTAAGGAGGTACGTCAGATATTCTCTGCATATTCATAGAAGAGCACAGTTCACAACCTGTGATTGGCTGCTCTGCACATGTGTTGTTTATAGATGCTGGGGGAGGCTGGAGGGTCAGAACTAGGCTCCTGATCCATAGCACAGAATGTAGGGGATGACTTAAGCACCTGTCACAGACATGCCATGCTGTACTGCTGCCTCCCGAGAAGAGTCATGCCCAGAAAAAAAGCCATCCTTATGGGGAGGAGCAGAGAAGCAGGATTTAAAGAACAAAAGAAGAGATTTTCTTGCAAGAAATGATTGTGCTTCATATAAAATACAGTTGAAGGTATTTGCACATATTTTTCTGGACTACTATTTATTTTTTAAGTTCTTCTTTAAGTGGAATCCTTTATTAGATACACTATATTGTAAAAAGTATTAAGACGCCTGCCTTTACACGCACATGAACTTTAATGGCATCCCAGTCTTAGTCCATAAGGTTCAATATTGAGTTGGCCCTCCCTTTGCAGCAATAACAGCTTCAACTCTTCTGGGAAGGCTGTCCACAAGGTTTAGGAGTGTGTCTATGGGAATGTTTGACCATTCTTCCAGAAGTGCATTTGTGAAATCAGGCACTGATGTTGGACGAGAAGAGCTGGCTCGCAGTCTCTGCTCTAATTAATCACAAAGGTGTTCTATCAGATTGAGGTCAGGACTCTGTGCAGGCCAGTCATGTTCCTCCATCCCAAACCCGCTCATCCATGTCTTTATGGACCTTGCTTTGTGCACTGGTGCGCAGTCATGTTGGAACAGGAAGGGGCCATCCCCAAACAGTTCCCACAAAGTTGGGAGCATGAAATTGTCCAAAATGTCTTGGTATGCTGACGCCTTAAGAGTTCCCTTCACTGGAACTAAGGGACCAAGCCCAATCCTTGAAAAACAACCCCACACCATAATCCCCCCTCCACCAAATGATTTGGACCAGTGCACAAAGCAAGGTCTATAAAGACATGGATGAGCGAGTTTGAGGTGGAGGAACTTGACTGTCTTGACCTCAACCCAATAGAGCACCTTTGGGATGAACTATATAGATTGTCTCACACTATGGTCCTGGGGACGACAGGTGTACATTCCCCTAGCGAGGACACAGACAAAAGTAAATTTTGAGGTTTGAACATTCTCAAATTTATCCAAAATGAGAAAATAAATAAATAAAACATGGTGGTTTTAGATGCATTTTTGTTGTGCAACTCTAGCCAAAACTTCTTTACATGGAGGGAAGAGTTGAAATCTCTGTGAGTTTTTTTTTTCCCTAACCACCTTATCTTGTGTGTTGGTGGTAAAAAAGACCGGTCGCTGCTGCTCTCCTTGTGGAGGGTGACTGGTCTTGTCTCTGCCCCCTCCTGTAGTTTTCTGTGGGCAGCCCTGTAGTGGGTGAAGCCAACTGGGCTCCTCCTACAGCTCTGCACAGGCTATGTTGCAAGGTAATGACTGTGTTTGCATAGGCATTTGGTGCACACAAAGATGATTTATAATGATATCCTTTGTAGCTATTAAGGAGTTTCTATTTATTTTTTGTCCAGAGTTCAGCTTTAAGTACATAAACTTTGTATACTGTTGCTTAACCTTATCAGCTCCGGAAGGTGTACCCTCCTTCACAAACAGGCCATTTTTTGCGATACGGCACTGCGCTACTTTAACTGACAATTGCGCAGTCATGCGACACAGTACCAAAATAAATATTATGTCCTTTTTCCCCACAAATAGAGCTTTCTTTTGGTGGTATTTGATCACCTCTGCGGTTTTTATTTTTTGTGCTATAAACAAAAGAAAACCGACAATTTTGAAAAAACAAAACAAATATTTTTTACTTTCTGTTATAAAACATATCAATTAAAAAATATAAAAAAATCTACTTTCTTCATTAGTGTTGGCCAAAATGTATTCTGCTACATATTTTTGGGTAAAAAAATCACAATAAGCAAATATTGATTGGTTTTGGCAAAAGTTATAACGTCTACAAACTATGGGATATATTTTTGGAATGTTTATTTTTGTACTGGTAATGGCAATCAGCGATTTTTAGTTGGACTGCCACATTGCGGCGGACAAATCTGAAACTAAGGGGGTTATTTACGAAAGGCAAATCCACTTTGCATTACAAGTGCAAACTACAAGTACAAAGTGCACTTGAAATTGCACTGAAAGTGCACTTGGAAGTGCAGTCGCTGTAAATCTGAGGGATGGGTTGATGGGTTTCTATTGAACTTCCCCATCCGTTCTCGGGTTGGCTGGGAGAAAGATATTGGTCCCATCTCTGAGGAGATTTGGGACGATGTCCTCCGGTCCCTGTGTATGGTGTCTCTTATTCCATCACACAGACTGACCCAGATTTGTATTCTCCATAGGGTCTATAGAACTCTGCAATTTCTCTGTGCATTTAGACTGAAATCTGAGCCAGCCTGTGCTAGATGTGGTAACACAGGTACATTAATACATCTTTTGTGGTGATGTCCAAAACTTCAAAGATACTGGGTGGAGGTGATTGGTACCTTAAATAGGTTATTGGATATTATTATTCAGGTTAAACCACTTATATGTATATTGGGTTACTGTGACACCTCTATCTACACCCCTCCTACTGGTAATACTAAAAGGCGCACACTTTTTGTTGCCCGTAGACAGATTGCTCTTAAGTGGACCTCTCCACATCCACCGACTGTGTCCAACTGGATTGTAGATCTTAATAGGATCATTCTTTTTGAAAAGCATACATATTCCCTAAGGAACTCCCTGAATAAGTTTGATGTTATCTGGTCTAGATGGCTTCAATCTATGACTTAGGTATCATGTCAACTAATGTGTACTGTGACAACAGAAAATTTTATACTCAGCGC
This sequence comes from Lithobates septentrionalis, assembly GCA_037952835.1. Classification (NCBI taxonomy): domain Eukaryota; kingdom Metazoa; phylum Chordata; class Amphibia; order Anura; family Ranidae; genus Lithobates; species Lithobates septentrionalis. The sequence goes on along the minus strand of JBBDGP010001243.1, from coordinate 1,880,803 downwards.
TGCCCCTCTAAATCATGAATATACATATACTCGCATCAAATATGTGTCATGTGACAACATGTATAGCAAAGTGCCAATCAAGTGCAAGAAAATGCATTCAATAAAGTTCAAAAAAAGGTGCAAAATAAAGTGCAATCAATAAAGTTCATCAAGTGTGAGGTATAGGGCTGGTGACACGTTGATGTAATCTTGGTGACTTCCTGTGCTCCCCTCCTGGGTCCCCACTGACCAGATGAAGATGATAAATAAGCCTGTGTATATCAAGATGGTGTCTCCTGTCCAGCAGATATATGGGTTGGTTGTGCCTCAGAGAATGGAATCTCCTCTCTTCCACCACTTGGAGTAGATCCTACATACTTTACATGGTCAAAGACGATCGAAGTAGTAAAGTTTGGACAAGTGAAGAAAAGAGGGCATATAGTGTAATACTGCAAGGTTTATTAAAAGGTTTAAAATCATTACACTTACATCAGAGTCTTTAAAATGTGCAAAAATTGCCACCTTGGCATCCAAACAGCCTTCACAGATTACCCTTAGCTGTGTACTTTGTAATGCTGGATATTGTTATTCCTTTTTTTTTGTGTGTCATATATATACTCCGACTGAGGGGGGGGGGGGGGGGAGTTGGCGGCGGGGTTTGTTGAAGGGAAGGGGCTTGGGGTTTATTTTTATTTTCTTATTTTTTTTTGGGGGGGGGGGGGGGGCTTTGGTTTGGTGTGATTTCTATTTTTGTGGTTTTGTCTGTATTGTGTCAATGTTGTTTTCATATAAAATAATAAAAAGGATTTGATTAACAAAGAGTAAATCTGAGAGGGAAGATCTGAAATGAGGGGAAGCTCTGCTGATTTTATCATCCAATCATGTGCAAGCTAAAACGCTGTTTTTTATTTTCCTTGCATGTCTCCCTCAGATCTACAGCAACTGCACTTCCAAGTGCACTTTCAGTGCAATTTCAAGTGCACTTTGCACTTGTAGTTTGCACTTGTAGTGCAAAGTGGATTTGCCTTTAGTAAATAACCCCCTAAGTGACACTTTTTTGGGGACCAGTGATGCCAATACAGTCATCAGTGCTAAAAAAATATGCACTGTCACTGCACTAAAGACACTGGCAGGGAAGGGGTTAACATCAGGGGCGATCAAAGGGTGTTTTGCTTGCTAACTCTGTGTGTGTGTGTGTGTGTGGGTGTGTGTGTGAGGGGTGCTTTGACCGTGGAAGACAAGATCTCCATGCACGCCCCCGACCCGAAGAAAAAAAGTCACATAAAAGCGTAATTACAAAAATGTAATATTTTGCAGCTTACTGATCATTGGATGTGGTGGCTGCATTTTTCTTTATTTTTCTCTGGTGATCCTACCAGTAATGCACTTTCTGTGCTAGGGTGACATTGCTCTCAGACTGTATTATATCTACGGAGGAGCAGCATTGTCACTTTAGGACTACAGAGCATCTCTTCCTCTCTTCGTTTCTATAGCATGAGGGGGGGGGGGGGGGTTCTTTAGCTCACAGAGGTGAACTTGTCAGGGCTGACAACTTTGCTTAAAATAGCACTGCAAAAAAGTAAAGTACATTAGCCCAAATAAATGGATCTTTCATTATTCTGGGTACCCTGAACTGCTAGGTGAGATAATTGACAGTCTGAATATTACTGCTTCTTGTCTCATCTTATTAAGTACGGTAATAAAATATATGTTGCAAGCAGCAGATTGGAAATTGATATGTGTTAGATTGGAGCTGTCTGCGGTGCTGGAGAAACCAGTATAGCGCTGTCCATGGTACTGAAATCCTGAACTACTATCAACTGTCTAGTGCTCATAAAATATCAGCCAGTTACAAAACAGCAAGAGGCCTCACCTATTTACACAACGCAGGCTCTGAATAGGATTGAACATTTTTAGAGGACAGTTTAGCTGGATATAACAGATATCTAATGCTGAGTGAAGTTTATATACACTTTATCATACATTAGCCTGAATCAGTGGATACCCTGAACTGATATGTAAAATCATTTGCAGGCTGAATATCATTGCCTCTTATCTTAACTTATCAAACAAGTCCCCTAGTGCATCTTTACAATAAAAATTCCCATGTATTCCAGCATCTCTAGTATATTAACCACTTAAACCCTCTGGGAGGTTTACCCCCCCCTTCATGACCAGGCCATTTTTTGCGATATGGCACTGCGTTACTTTGCACTGACTTTAACTGTTACTTTGACTGTGGTTTTTATTTTTTGTGCTACAAGACAAAAAAAAAACTGACAATTTTGAAAAAAAAAAACAAAACAATATTTCTTACTTTCTGCTATAAAACACATCCAATAAAAAATGAAAAAAAAAAATCAAATTTCTTCATCAATTAAGGCCAATATGTAATCTGCTACATGTGTGTGGGAGAAAAAAATCCCAATGAGTGTATAATGATTGGTTTGCGCAAAAGTTATAGCGTCTACAAACTATGGAATAGATTTATGGAATTTTAATTTTTGTATTTTTTTTTTTTTCTAGTGATGGCGGCGATCAGTGACTAATAGCGGACTGCGACATTGCGGCGGACAAATCGGACACTAAGGGACACTTTTTAGGGACCAGTGACACCTGTAAACATGCACTGTCACTGTACAAATGACACCAGCAGAGAAGGGGTTAACATCAGGGGCAATCAAAGGGTTAAATCTAAGGAGTGCTTGCTAACTGTGTGGCGGGTGCTTGTACTGTGGGAAGACAGAGATCCGTGTTCCTGGTTAGCAGAAATACATGATCACTACCTTCCCTATTAACAGAACGGCAATCTGGCTTGTTTACATAGGCAGACCACTGTTCTGCTTCTCTTGGGATTGATTGGCAGACCTGCTGTGTGGCTCCTGCTGTGTCTAATCACAGCGGGAGCGGGTCACGTGCGCGCCCCAGACCTGGAAGTGCAGGATCATGTACAGGTACGTGATCCTGCGCAGACTAGCTGCTTTGCCGCCGTATTTATACAGTATACAGTTGGCAAGCAGCTAAAATGGTTGTAAAAATATTTTTTTCCTTAAAATAATAAACATGTTATACATACCTGCTCTGTGCAGTGTTATTGCACAGAGCAGCTCCAATCCTCCTCTTCTAGGGTCCCCTACCAATGCTCTCTGCTCCTCCTCCTGCTGTGTGTTCCCCTTGTAGCAAGCTGCATGCTATTGGTGCACACCTGTGGACTCACTCCCAAGTTTGGCTGTGTGAATCCATAGACACACAGCGTGGCTTGGCCCCAATTGCTGCTTACTACTCATAGTATTTAAGTGTCAGCAGTTAGAGCCAATGGCTCCCGCTGCTGCCTCTGTGTCCTTTGATGAGAGGAACAGAGACAAGTGCCTCTGCAGACAGGCACAGCACTGGATTGAGATAGGACTCAATGGAGGTTGGTGGGGAGGGGGTGAGATGTGTTGGAGATACAATTACTGGGATGCTATTTTACCTTAATGTAGGGAATGCATTAAGAGAAATAAAATGTCCTACCACTTTAAACGCAAAAGCAAACATTTATTATATTGCAGCTTACCCTTAGATGTGATCACTGCATTCGCTTTCTTGTTTTAGGCTTTCTTTCCTTTATTTTCACCCGGTGATCTGGCCAGTAAGTCTATTCTTTTTCAACAGAGCAAGCTGTCCTGCAGATGTAGCAGCTAAGGATTGAGACAAACCATTTACCACTGACAGGGGTGCTTACACCGATCAGCTTTTATTTATTTATGTTAAACCTTTATCCCAAAACGAACACAACTTTTTCTGTAACTGATTAAAAAGTGTTAAGGGTTTGGGTATATATAACTGCAATACTCTAGCTCCCTCATCGCCTCCTCCCATATTCGCCTCCAGGACTTCTCCTGAGCCTCTCCCATCCTCTGGAATACCCTACCCCAATCTGTCTGACTATCTCCAAATCTATCTACTTTTAGGCGATCCCTGAAAACTTTTCTCTTCCGAGATGCCTACCCTTCCTCCAAATAACAACTGCACTTCTATTTTCTTCATCAGCTCATCCCCCACAGTTATTACCCTTTATTACCCTTTTATATCACTTGACCCTCCCTTCTAGATTGTAAGCTCTAATGAGCAGGGCCCTCTGATTCCTCCTGTATTGATTTGTAATGTAACTGTAATGTCTGCCCTACTGTTGTAAAGCGTTGTGCAAACTGTCGGCGCTGTATAAATCTTTTATAATAATAATAATAATAATATTGCATTTTTAGTTTGGGGTTAAATACTGCTTGTAAAAAGTTTTTTTTAAAAAGAAGCTTCTTTTCAATGTCATACCTGTAGGCTGTGTGCAGCCTCTCCCTAACCTGTCCAAAGAACATAACCCCCCCCCCCCCCCGGCCCATTCCTGTCCTGCCTAGATGCCAGGAAATGCTGGATATTGGCGTGGCACTTCAGCTTCACTAATATGAACACTCTGGCTTATTTAAACAATTGCATGCGCAGCCTGCTCTCTCTCTGTAGTAGCATTGTTTGAGCCCAACTTTGCGTGACAGGTTGACAATACGCCCTGTGCATGCGTGAGTATTGAGAAAGTCAGATCCCAGGTCCCTGTGAAGCTGAGGATGTGCATCCAATGTCTGGTATGTCCTGCCACCTAAGCAGAATTTAGTGAGGGGTCACCTACCTTGGAATTTTTCAGACAGACTTGGGAAAGGCCATGACCAGGCTGCAGGTATGTCATTAAAAAGGAGCTTCCATTTCACAACATGAGCACGCTTTATTTTAACTTCTTCAGATCCGCGCTATGGCCGAATGACGGCTACAGCGTGGACCTACTTTGCCGGGAGAACGTCAATAGACGTCGTCCTGTGCCCAAGCGGCCTGCGTGCCCCCTGCAGGGTGCACGTGGCGCACTCTGTGATCAGCGAGTCTATGAGACTCAGCTGATCACAGATCGGAGTGAGGGGTCGATCCCGACCCCTTACCACGTGATCAGCTGTCAGCCAATGACAGCAGATCATGTGATATAAACAGAGCTGGTAACCGGTTATTTTTTCTCCTCGCACTGATAGCACGAGGAGAAAAAGAAAAGCCGATCACCGGTGGCTCTCAGAGGGACATTTGTCCTGATCAAGGAGAGCTGCCGCCAGCTCATCTGTGCCCAGCTGTGCCACCTACCAGTGCACACCAGCGCCGCCTACCAGTGCCCACCAGTGCCACCTACCAATGCCCACAGTGCCACCCATCAGTGCCCACAGTGCCACCTATTAGTGTCACCAATCAGTGCCTCATCAACAGTGCTGCCCATCAGTGTAACCTACCAGTGCATATCAGTGTCACCTACCATTGCCCATTAGTGCCATCTATCGGTGCTCATAAGTGCCATTTATCAGTGGTACCTATCAGTGCCACCCATCAGGGCCCATCAGTGCCATCTTATCAGTGGCCATCAGTACTGCCTTATCTGTTCCCATCAGTGCCGCCTTATCTGTGCCTATCAGTACCGCCTTATCTGTGCCTATCAGTGTCCATCAGTGCAGCCTATCAGTGCCCACCAGTGCAGCCTATCAGTGCCCACCAGTGCTGCCTCATCAGTGCATATCAAAAAAAGGAGAAAAATTACCTGTTTGCAAAATTTTATAACATACTATGAAACATGATTTTTTTTTTTTAATTTTTAATTTTTTTTGTTTGTTTAGCAAAAAATAAAAACCCAAACTGTGATTAAATACCACCAAAAGAAACCTCTATTCGTGTGAAAAAAATGATAAAAATTTCATTTGGGTACAATGTTTTTGATGCGCAATTGTCATTCAAATTGTGACAGCGCTAAAAGCTGAAAATTGGTCTGGGCAGGAGGGGGGGTTAGGTGCCCAGTAAGCAAGTGGTTAATGTACTGGGCAGGCTGGAATGCATGGACAATTTTGTTGTAAAGGTGAACTAACTCTGTAATATGTGTTAGACGGGAGCTGTCCGCAGTGCTGAAGAAAACTGTATGGCGCTGTCCTTGGTTCTGAAATCCTGAACTACTACCAGCTATCTAATGCTCATATAGTATTGGCCAATCACAGAACAGAAAGCACATCTTTACACAATGCAGGCTGTGAATAATGGAAGACTTACACATTTTCAAAGGACAATTTAGCAGGATATGACAGAAATCTACTGCTGAGCGGAATTTTACAGCAAATGCAGCATTTGCCAGCAGTAATAATTGACACATCTGTATCTACTGTGCATAAGTCTTCATTTTTGGCAAGACAAACACCTACAACAAACCTACTAACCTTCACATTAAGATAGGGCTTTACTTAAAGGGGAGTTCCATCCAAAAGTGGACGCTCCGCTTATCTGCCACCCCGCCCCTCCGGTGCCACATTTGTTTTTCACAGGTACCTGTCCCCACTTCCGAGAGATCTCACTGCAGGGAGATCACTCGGAAGTTTGGCCCACCTCCTCCTTCCCCCTGCCACCGGGCCATTCATAAAGCATTGTGCGCTTTGTGCATGCACAGTACATAGTTACATAGTAGGTGAGGTTGAAAAAAGACACAAGTCCATCAAGTCCAACCTATGTGTGATTATGTGTCAGTTTTACATTGTATATCCCTGTATGTTGCGTTCATTTAGGTGCTTATGCAATAGTTTCTTGAAACTATCGATGCTCCCCGCTGAGACCACCGCCTGTGGAAGGGAATTCCACATCCTTGCCGCTCTTACAGTAAAGAACCCTCTACGTAGTTTAAGGTTAAACCTCTTTTCTTCTCATTTTAATGGGTGGCCACGAGTCTTGTTAAACTCCCTTCTGCGAAAAAGTATTATTCCTATTGTAGGGTCACCAGTACGGTATTTGTATATTGAAATCATATCCCCTCTCAAGCGTCTCTTCTCCAGAGAGAATAAGTTCAGTGCTCGCAACCTTTCCTCATAACTAAGATCCTCCAGGCCCTTTATTAGCTTTGTTGCCCTTCTTTGTACTCGCTCCATTTCCATCCTTCCTGAGGACTGGTGCCCAGAACTGGACAGCATACTCCAGGTGCGGTCGGACCAGAGTCTTGTAGAGCGGGAGAATTATCGTTTTATCTCTGGAGTTGATCCCCTTTTTAATGCATGCCAATATTCTGTTTGCTTTGTTAGCAGCAGATTGGCATTGCATGCCATTGCTGAGCCTATCATCTACTAGGACCCCCAGGTCCTTTTCCATCCTTGATTCCCCCAGAGGTTCTCCCCCCAGTGTATAGATTGCATTCATATTTTTGCCACCCAAATGCATTATTTTACATTTTTCTACATTAAACCTCATCTGCCATGTAGTTGCCCACCCCATTTTTTTGTTCAGATCTTTTTGCAAGGTTTCCACATCCTGCGGATAAGTTATTGTCCTGCTTAGCTTAGTATCGTCTGCAAATACAGAGATTGAACTGTTTATCCCATCCTCCAGGTCGTTTATGACAAATTAAATAGGATTGGTCCCAGCACAGAACCCTGGGGAACCCCACTACCCACCCCTGACCATTCTGAGTATTCCCCATTTATCACCACCCTCTGAACTCACCCTTGTAGCCAGTTTTAAATCCATATACTCACCCTATGGTCCATGCCAACGGACCTTATTTTGTACAGTAAACATTTATGGTGAACTGTGTCAAATGCTTTTGCAAAATCCAGATACACCACGTCTACAGCCTTCCTTTATCTAGATGGCAACTCACCTCCTCATAGAAGGTTAATAGATTGGTTTGGCAAGAACGATTCTTCATGAATCCATGCTGATTACTGCTAATGATACCGTTCTCATTACTAAAATCTTGTATATAGTCCCTTATCATCCCCTCCAAGAGTTTACATACTATTGATGTTAGGCTAACTGGTCTGTAATTCCCAGGGATGTATTTTGGGCCCTTTTTAAATATTGGTGCTACATTGGCTTTTTTCCAATCAGCTGGTACCATTCCAGTCAGTAGACTGTCTGTAAAAATTAGGAACAACGGTCTGGCAATCACTTGACTGAGTTCCCTAAGTACCCTCGGATGCAAGCCATCTGGTCCCGGTGATTTATTAATGTTACGTTTCTCAAGTCTAATTTTAATTCTGTCCTCTGTTAACCATGGAGGTGTTTCCTGTGCTGTGTCATGAGGATAAATACTGCAGTTTTGGTTACTGAAGCCCCCGATTCACTTGTGAAGACTGAGGAGAAGAATAAATTCAATACCTTCGCCATCTCCCCATCCTTTGTAACCAGATGTCCTTCCTCATTCTTTATGGGGCCAATATGGTCTGTCCTCCCTTTTTTACTGTTTATATACTTAAAGAATTTCTTGGGATTTTTTTTGCTCTCCTCCGCTATGTGTCTTTCATGTTCTATCTTAGCCGTCCTAATTGCACCCTTACATTTCTTGTTGCATTCTTTATAAAGTCTGAATGCTGAGGATGATCCCTCAACCTCGTATTTTTTGAAGGCCTTCTCCTTTGCTTTTATATGCGTTTTTACATTGGAGTTAAGCCATCCAGGACTTTTGTTCGCCCTTTTAAATTTATTACCCAATGGGATACAATGGCTAATGCCCTTATTTAATATACTCTTAAAGCAAACCCATCTCTCCTCCGTATTCTTTGTTCCTAATATTTTATCCCAATTTATACCTTTTAGCAAGGTTTGTAGTTTAGGGAAGTTGGCTCTTTTGAAATTCAGTGTCTTTGTTTTCCCTTTATGTTTCCTATTTGTGTGATTTATACTGAAATATACTAATTGACCTGTGATCGCTGTTACCTAAATTGCCCCGTATTTCCACATCCGTGATCAGGTCTGTATTGTTGGTAATCAGTAGATCCAGTAATGTTTTATTTCTAGTTGGTGCGTCTAACATCTGACCCATAAAATTGTCCTGCAAGACATTAAGGAACTGGCGAGCCTTAAATGAAAGCAAATAACTTTACGCCTAAGGGCAAAGCATTATAGATGGGCATATCCGGGACATACTTCTGCTCTATTTTCTTGTTTTTAATACTCTAAGTGGAATGTTTTGCATATGACAGTTTCAGTAAACATACACATGATTGATTCTCTTACGTACCCCCAAAGAAGGAGATGAAAAAACTCTGAAACGCGTTGGGTGAACCATAGGACAACAGTATCAATCACTGTGGTGACTGTTTCAACTCATATGGATGTCTGTTTAACCACTTGCTGCCCGCCCACCGTCATATGATGCAGCTGTTATCCTGGACCCGCCGCGTCACTCGGGTCCCGGTGCGCGTGCCCGGCGGCCGCGATGTCCACCGGGCACCCGCGATTGCCCGGTAACCGAGCAGGACCATGGATCTGTGTGTGTAAACACACAGATCCACGTCCTGTCAGATGGGAGGAGACCGATGGTGTGTTCCTTGTACAGAGGAACACCGATCGGTCTCCTCCCCTTGTGAGTCCCCTCCCCCCACAGTTAGAATCACTTGCTAGCAACATGATTAACCCTACAGCGCCCCCTCCTGGTTAACCCCTTCATTGGCAGTCACATTTATACAACAATCAATGCATTTTTACAGCACGGATCGCTGTATAAATGTGAATGGTCCCAAAAATGTGTCAAAAGTGTCCGATATGTCCGCCGCAATATCGCAGTCATGGTAAAAATCGTAGATCGCCGCCATTACTAGTAAAAAAAAAAAAATAATAAAAATGCTATAAATCTATCCCCTTATTTTGTAGACGCTATAACTTTTGCGCCAACCAATAAATATACACTTATTGCGATATTTTTTACCAAAAATATGTAGAAGAATACATATCGGCCTAAACTGTGAAAAAAATTTGTTTAAAAAAAAAATTTGGATATTTATTATAGCAAAAAGTAAAAAATATTGTGTTTTTTTCAACTTGCCCCTTTTTTTTTGTTTATAGCACAAGAAATAAAAACCGCAGGGGTGATTAAATACCACCAAAAGAAAGCTCTATTAGTGGGGAAAAAATGATAAAAATGTCATATGTGTACAGTGTTGTATGACCGCGCAATTGTTATTCAAAGTGCGACAGCGCTGAAAGCTGAAAAAATGGCTTGGGCAGGAAGGGGGTGAAAATGCCCTGTAGGCAGTGGTTAAACATTCCGCCATTTTTTATTCTGTATTTTTTTATATATGTATTTTACCAATAAAAACTTTTATACTTTTCTATCTATACGAAGTCCAGTTAGGGGTCAATTCTCTTTTCTATGGTTTGTAGCAAGAGATATACAAATAAACCGCCCCTGAATCCCTCTTACTCCACTGCGCCAAAGAAAAGTGAAAAACTATGTAAATGATGTGTAAATGAATACAAAATGTGTGTACATACACAGTGTACAGTGAAAAAAGCTGCCACTTAAATAAAAACGTAAAATGTTCAGAATCCCAAAGCTATACCTCTCACATGTGTACAGATAGAGATAGTGGCGCTAATGTAAATTGTGTAAAAAAATAATGAGTCAGAGCAGCATGATGCCTATGACCCTCTAATTATACATAAAAAATTAATATCATGGAATTTTTTTTTTAACACCCAGTGAAAAGTGTCACTAATAATAAATTGCAAGAAATAAATGCGTATATAATCAAGCCCAACAGTTGTTTTTCAATCTTCTTATGTGATAAATCTTCTACTCTTCCACCACACCACTGTGATAGTGACATCACTCCTTCTGAAGAGCGCACTCACCAGATTGTATAGCCTCCCACTCTCGTGTTCGGCAAAACAGCAATTGAACCACACCTGGGTTGCATGTGATGAACTGTGACTCCAATCAAGCCAGCATCATGGGAATGGTAAACAGCAATGGAGATGGGTGTGGCTGGAGATCTCCAGCCACACCCATCTCCATTGCTGTTTACCATTCACATGGAGCTGGCTTGATTGGAGTCACGGTTCATCACATGCAACCCAGGCGTGGTTCAATTGCTGTTTTGCCGAAGACGAGAGTGGGAGGCTATAAAATCTGGTGAGTGCGCTCTTCAGAAGGAGTGGTGTCACTATCATGGTGGTGTGGTGGAAGAGTAGAAGATTTATCACATAAGTAGATTGAAAAACAACTGTTGGGCTTGATTATTTACGCATTTATTTCTTGCAATTTATTATTGGTGACACTTTTCACTGGGTGTTAAAAAATTTTTTTTTTCCAAGATATTAATTTTTTTATGTATAATTAGAGGGTCATAGGCATCATGCTGCTCTGACTCATTATTTTTTTACACAATCTACATTAGTCCCACTATCTCTATCTGTACACAAGTGAGAGGTATAGCTTTGGGATTCTGAACAATTCTCTTTTCTGTCTAGATATTTGGATGCGGCACATTTCAGAGACATTCTCCGACAATAAATATTGTGTGTCTATGGATTCACACAGCCAAATTTGGGAGTGAGTCCGCAGGTGTGCACCAATAGCATTCAGCTTGCTACTGGGGGAACACACAGAAGAAGAGAAGCAGAGAGTGTCGGCAGGGGACCCTAGAAGAGGAGGATCTGGGCCGCTCTGTGCAATACCATTGCACAGAGCAGGTATGTACAAGTATAACATATTAATTATTTTAAGGAAAAAATATTTTTACAACCATTTTAATATACTAGAGATGCTGCATTTGCTGTAAAATTCCGCTCAGCAGTAGATTTCTGTCATATCCTGCTAAATTGTCCTTTGAAAATGTGTAAGTCTTCTGTTATTCACAGCCTGCATTGTGTAAAGATGTGCTTTCTGGTTTGTGACTGGCCAATACTATATGCGCATTAGATAGCTGGTAGTAGTTCAGAATTTCAGAACCATGGACAGTGCCATACAGTTTTCTTCAGCACTGCAGACAGGGCCTTCTTTAATATTGATTGGACCCTGAGCAAACATTTTCTTGGGCCCTCCCGAATACACTTATCAACAATTTGCAGGCAGTGTGGGCTGAGGGGCAGCTGTTTTGGGCCCCATAACAATGACTGGGCCCGGGGCAGCTGCCGCTTTTGCCCTGTGTTAAAGACGGGCCTGGATGCATGTGCTAATTTTCAGTAAATCTGATCTAAACTGACCATTCTTATATACTAATTAGAAATGTAGGGACACATTCACAACATTTCGGTGCTGGCTGTCATCACGATTGCCATGTACAATGCATTTTAATTCCAGAATTACCAGGTTCTTTGACAGAGCTCTATTTAGCCAACAAGGCCCCCACCTAATGCATCTACAATTGTTTACATCATGTCTCTCTGACTGTGAAGACGTTAACATAACTCTGCATTATTTGGGTAGCCAGATAATTAGAGAATCTTTAAAGTAATTTTTTGAGTTGAGGGTAATGGAGACAATTTGTTGAGGAACAGATGGCTGGTCTTCATTTGCCTGTTGACAGGTAGCATGTCAGCACTTCAGGTTGTTATCATACAGAGAACAGCAGTTGAGAATCTTAATTAGGACCCAGAAGGTTTTGCTGTGCAGATTTTGGTACGCCTTTACAGGTCTAGAAAGCTTCACATACAGAACAGTAAAAAAAAAAAAAAGAAAGCCAACTGGATGTATTAATATGATTGGACTGGGGGAAAAAAAAAATAACAAATGCTTGATACAGGGTGACTCCTTGGCTTGGCTGCCTTTGATACCCAGCTATAAATGATGACAATCCAAGCTATCAAAGGCAAATCAGAAGAGCCCTGTTTACCAAACAATGAGTTGTTCATGCGAGGCATGCTGAGCGCACATAAAAAAGAGTGATACAAGACGAATTGATGGAAGGGAAGAGAGAATGTGTTTTATTTCCACTGCCAAGGAAGTAACAATGAATGTGGTTCACTGCATAGAACTTCACAATAACAGCTGTGGTTAAGCTTTCAATAATGTATCAGAATGACGTGGGGGAAGAAGCGGTAAAGCTGGCATCGGAATTTCTTCTTCATCAAGAACACTTAGAACAGACTAAAAAAACTTGTGACTTGTAACTTATTACTTGATCATACTGCACCTCCAAAAAAAAATTAAAAAAAATAATAATGGTTGAGCTACACAACTTTGAAATTATAATGATCCAGTTTTACCATGTTAGCTGTAGTTCACTAACAACTACTTGACTGATCTTAGATACACTCCAAGCCAGATGATCTGTTCAGCTGAAAGTGAAAATCTAACCTTGGCAGTGACCGCCTATAAGTTAAAATGATATGCTTTCATTAGTATATTTCAAGGATGTCTGTATTAAGCACTTGCTTACTGGGCACTTAAACCCCCTTCCTGCCCAGGCCAATTTTCAGCTTTCAGCGCTGTCACTCTTTGAATGACAATTGCGCGGTCATGCAACAATGTACCCACGTGACATTTTTATAATTTTTTTCACACAAATAGAGCTTCCTTTTGGTGGTATTTAATTACTACTGGGGTTTTTATTTTTAGCTAAACAAACAAAAAAAAAAAATTCATAGTTTGTTATACACTTATGCAAACAGGTAATTTTTCTCCATCATTGATGTGCGTTGATGAGGCTGCACTGATAGGCTGCACTGATGGGCTCTGATAGGCAGCACTAATAAGGCGGCACTGATGGGCACTGATAGGTGGCATTGATGAGGCAGCACTGGTGGGCACTGATGAGGCTGTACTGATAGGTGGCACTGATGGCCACTGATAGGCAGCACTGAAGGGCACCGATAGGCAGCTCTGATGGGCACTGCTAGGTGGCACAGATTGGCACTGATAGGTAGAACTGTTGGGCACTGATAGGTGGCACCGATAGGTGGCACTGATGAACACTGATTGATAGCACTGATAGGTGGCACTGGTGGGCATTGATAGGGGGCACTGATGGGCACTGCTTAGCAGCAATGAGTCTGGAGTGTGCAAGGCCGACAGTAATCATCTTTATTTTTTCTCCTCGCGCCCTCCCGGCAATTTAGGCCCATGCTGTAGCCGTCTTTTGGCTATAGCGTGGGCACGAAGAGTTAAACTTACTACCACGATTGCCTTAATACAGTACAACTGTTTAAAGTGGTTATAAAGTCAAAGAAAGATTACCGCCAGCCCCCCTAATCTAAGGACTAAGGGTCTGAACTAGGGGCTACATTGAGAGGGGTTGAGATCCGCCTCTGACGTCAACCGGAAATCTGAAATTTTTTTAAACAAATATTTACACTATGTAGTATAGCTAGATAGAACAGAGGGGCTGGCAGTAATCCTTCTTTGACTTTACTGCCAGCTACTAATAGCGGCAGGAGGAGAGGGGGGTTGTGGGGAAGAGATCGTGCACACACAGGAGCTGACAGGCAGGGAGGGAGGGGGAGAGAGGAGAGCAGCGGGATGACAGAGGCACGTAAACTGATCTAAACTGCTAATTTCGTGTTAGTAGAACGGCCGTTCGTCAACCAGACATGTTGTGGAATCGGAGGAGGTAACATGTTATTTATTATTGTCCTTGGAGTTATTGCTTTGACATTATTTTTTTGGTTGAATAATGATTTGATTTTGTATATTTTTTAATGCATAGAATGCACTTTTTGGTTAAGTTCTATTGGTAGATAGCATGTCTAATTTTAATTGTTTTCTTTTTTTAATGCACAATAAAAAAAATTGTGTAGAATAATACTTGGCTATGTGTTTTACTTCAAATGACAGTTTGGGAGTAGGCAGTTACATTTTAAAAAATACAATGTAAAATTGACAAGGGACACCAACATAGTTGTATCTTTGATCCTAAAAACTATGGGATAATGGTGTTGTGGTAACTTGCCCAAATAATAAAAAAAAAAGCATAATAATATTATTCTTGATATCACTAGAAAAAAAAAGCCTTTGAAAATTCGTTTGCAATAGCTCCATCAATATCACCAGCAAAGCAGCTTCATTATTATCCCATTATAGAAGAAGAGAATTGTGCGCTGCATTTCGAGTTTTCATAATTTGCCACGTCACGAATGTTAATTCTCCATTACGAACGCTAGTTTACAAGACCGACCGCTTCTGGCTCGTCCTTGCTTCCGAGCATGCGTGTTTGTACTTTGGACTTTTGTCCGACTGTCTTGTGTACACACGCCTGGAAAATCCAACAACATACATTTGTCCGTGGAAAATTTGAAAACCTGCTATCCAACATTTGTCCATGGAAAGTCCGACAACAATTGTCCGATGGAGCATACACATGGTCGGAATTTCCGGCAACAGCCTGTCATCACACATTTCCCCTCAGAAAATCTGATCGTGTGTAAGAGGCTTTAGGGCTTTTGGATGTCTATGCAAGGGTAACATGTACTTTTTAGGTAAATACCATGCATCAAATACAGTAGATATATAATCCTTTGGAGAGATTGTTGTTGAAATTACTAGTTTGGTGACAGTGTCTCTTTGAATTGTACTGACTAACAGGATGTGCACAGCTTTGTATTTGGCACATTTTAGATTGTATTTTTGTAAGGATGTAAACTGCATTAAATAAATAGTAGTTAGACATTAACATTTGCTGAACTATGAGGTTCGGTTCGTCACCCAAAATCATTCAAAATCATCAGACCAATGGGTTGTTACAGCAACATTTTGATGTTGGGTTGACATAGGTCATCGAGTACCAATGCAAAATTTAAAAAATACAGTTTGGCTGGGAGAGGATCTTTTTATGTGGCCTAAAGGGCAATTTTAAAATACTCAAATCCTTAATTCTCATGGAATGCCTTAAAGTCCAGCATTTGGGTCCACAGACATGAATGCCAGACTTGGCCCCGCCCCCCGGCGCCTACGTCATTGAATTTGATTGACAGCAGCGGGAGCCAATGGCTGTGCTGCTATCAATCAAAAGCCGGGACCCCGTGGAGAGAGGGACAGAGTGTCCCAGCCAAGGAGATGAAGGGGCTCAGGTAAGTAAATTGGGGGGACTAGGGGGCCGGTGACTGCCAGGTGTTTTTTCACCTTAATGCATAGGATGCATTAGGGTGAAAAAACACGAGGGTTTACAACCCCTTTAAAGAGGTTGTAAAAGCAAAAGGTTTTTTATCTTAATGCATTCTATGCATTAAAATAAAAAAACCTTCTGTGTGCAGCAGCCTCCCCAGCACCCTCTAATTACTTACCTGAGTTCCCGCTCTGCCTGGTGATGTCCACGAGTGTCTCAGCCATCCAGGACCCTCCTCCTGATTGTCTGAGACACAGCAGCGATGCCATTGGCTCCAGTGGCTGTCAATCAGATAGCTAATCAGAAGAGATAGGGGGCGGAGCTGAACGGCAGCTCCATGTCTGAATGCCGCTCAGCTCGGGTGCCCCCATAGCAAGCCTCTTGCTGTGGGGGCACTCAATGGAAGGGAGGGGCCAAAAGCAGTAAAAAGAGACCCGAGAAGAGGATGATCCAGGAAGCTCTGTGCAAATCCACTTCACAGAGTAGATAAGTATATCATATTTATTTATTTATTTATTTATTTATTTATTTATTTATTTATATATTTTAAATAGAGACTTTACAATTACTTTAAATCTGCATGTGAAGTTTTAGAACAGTACAATTTAACAATTTTATGTGACTGGTTGGTTTACAAACAGCAGCTGGGGATCTGTCGTTTAGTAGCATTAGTAAACCAAGTCAGTGGTGCCTCAAAATGACAGATCCCTGGCTGGCTCATGTTTATAAACAAAGTGGGCAGGGGTGCTGAGTGACATCATTGAACAAATATAGTTATGGCTATATTCGGCCAATGAAATCACCAAGCAGCCCAAGCCAATTTGTTTACACAAATCTGCCGGCCCAGGTATCAGTCATTTTGCAGCGGTAGTATGGTGGGTCAGTATTGTAGAGTGGAGAAACATAGGGACATCCTGATTGATGAGGATTTACATTGCTCAACAACATGGTTGACACTTGGTTTAAAAAATAAAGTATTGTGACATGGTGTCTGTTTCTATTTAATTTTAAAGTTATGTTGTGAATGAGTAAAAAGGGGTACGAATGTACCTGTTTATGTAGGGGGGAGACATGGATTATTATTATTATTATTAAAAATGTGTCTTCCCGATTCAGATAAGCTGCCAAAACAAGATGTTAATGTTAATAAGGCCCGTGCTTATAATTCACACTGGAAAAAACCCTGATGAAGGGGGCGCTTGGCCCACGAAACACATTGACTACTGGCAAGCATGCACGCTCTTTCCAGTTCCTGAACAATATCAGGTCATAAAATTGCCAGGGCCTTTCAATAAAAAAATTAAAAAACCCTACATTTTAAGGCTCAATATTGATTGGGGTGTACCTAAAATCAACCTGTGCTTTGCAGGGTTCACCCCCCCTCTACTTATGCACATTCCTCCTTTATTTCTCTACTACTGGGTTCACCTAATGGCAAAAGGAGAAACACCTAGCATTTCCTGATATTGGAAACAAGTACAGCGCCATGTGCAGCTGAAAACCCGCACATGCACATGAAAAACCTGCGTTCAATTCGCAATAGTGTGAACCCAGCCTTAAAGTAATTTTCAGGGTCTTGGGGAACCCTTTCTAAAACAAATGTTGTAGGCGTCAATAGGAAAAATGCCCCTTACATTGTTTGTCTGTGAGAAAAATGCATCCCTTACAGGGGTGGTCAAAAGGCCACCCTTTCAGACAGCTATAACCACAATTGGTGTCATGCTCCTAGCTCTGCTAAGCAGCGTTGACTCCAGAATTCCATTAGATAGGAGGTCAATCAACCACAGCTCAAGGAACTCCTAGCAACCCTGGAGGAACCCCAGGGTTCCATGGAACCCTGATTGAGAATGGCTTCTTTAGCATCTCTTTATGTATGTATCTCTCCAATGATGTGACTCCAGCTGCAGGGGATGACTAAAGTTTGAATTAAAGTGCTGTGCAGATTTTGGGCAGAAATTAGTGAGCCAGTCACACACCTGGGGATGCTGCCTTTGAAGCAACCACAAGCCAAACTCTCATGTTGTTTGTTAATTCCATGCAAAATTGCCCTTCTGCGAAAAACATCAACCCCCCCACCCCCCCAAAAAAAGACAGGCATTGAGGAGGCTCCTGAACACCTAAAAGCCACTGCTCTACTGCCTTCTGAAAATTGAACCATTGTTTTTAGGGGGGGGGGGGGGCGACAGAGAATGCCATCATGTGAACTTGGCCTATGTGCATTCCTGTATGTTTACTAGTCCATGCACCACCCTCTCTCGGAGCTTATTGCATCCTTCACTGCAAAGATGACATCACTGTGCAGCTAGGATGTGATGTCATCATACCACTTTCTTCACCATTAATTCTTATGCAATATCTCCCATGCTTGTCCTTATGTATGGAAAGACTTCCATCAACAAAGAGGGTAATCAAATCTTCTGCACACATAGCCATAATGTCTGTAGTCCCCCAATACCAAGAAGTGTGCCACATGGGTGACAACTTAGACTGATTCAGCTTGGCTAACTTAGAAACTTAGCATTCTAAAACCATTTTCTATCATTTCCATTTCCATATAGTCTTTGGGGAAAAATAAACAGCAAATGTGAGATTTATTAACCTAATGGAGAGCAATCCAGTCCACTGAGCCTGCAATTTAGCTATCTATGTCCACTTTAACACAATAAATCATTTAATATTTAAACTTCATGGCAAATAGAAAAAAAAAAAAAAAAAGAATTTCCCCAGACATATGAATCATGCTCTGCTGAAAACATTTGTCTTTTGTTTGAATTTCCAAACAAATTATAAAAACCCTTTTTCTAAAAGTCAGGCTTCAATAACTTTGCTTATTAGTTTCTGAAAAGGGCAAATGTACTTAAATAGGGATATAAACAATTACTGAAATGAAGGAGTGTACATAGCGAGCTTCATAATTAGGTTATATATTTTCCCGCAGATGCCACGTTCAGTCTCTCTTGTTTGGCTATGTTTAGATTAAGGTGGTGTAACCTTGCAATTAATTAATGCAATCTTATTTTGTGTGTTGTTTATTTATTTTCCCTTGTAGATTATTAAGGGAAAGCATGTCCCATTTCAAACACGGTTTATTTTCCCTTTATCATTCTATACATGTCTAAAGCAATACTCCGCTTCCTGCTGTGTTTATACAGGCTCCCTAAAGGAGAGCATATAGGAAGTTACATTCTGTTTGAAGGCAAGCCCCAGGCAAAATACGCCATTCACTAAAAAATATGTAAAGTCAAAGCTATTTATTTTACCTGTGTCTGCTTTTTCTTTTTTCAATGCACTGGGTAAATAGAAAAAAAAACATAATGCTTTACAAAATTTTGGCAATGTAGCAGAAAAACAAAAAAATAAATAAAAACGTTTCAGAGAATGTCCTTGTAATACAATGGAGGAACGCAATGCAGAACAGTTTAGTCAAATGATTTTTTTTACTAAGGGTTGTTGTGAAGGAGAAAGACTTGGCAATTACAGAGGCCACACAGATCTTGGGTTGCAGTAGAAAAAAATATATTGTTCAACATCAAAAATATTTTCCAGGATTTAAACAATCAACAGTGATATTGGGCATTCAACATGCTGGGCCCCACCACCCCTAGTAGAAGTACTAATGTCTCAGAAGGGAATACTTATGGGAGTATATATATATATATATATATATATATATATATATATATACTCCCATATATATATATGGAGAGCTATTTATCCTTTGAATTGTGGGAACTAGGTTATTTTCTATACAGGTCAAATGTTATTCCTCAAAGAGAGATGCAGTAGAAGAAAATATATTGTGCAGCAACAAAGATATTTTCCAGGAATCAGGTAATCAGCAATGATATTGGGCATTCAACATGCTGGGCCCCACCACCCCTAGTAGTAGTAGTGGTACTAAAGTCTCAGAAAGGAATACTTAGGGGTGTATTTATAAAAATAGAATAGAGAGCTATTCATCCTTTGCATTTTTGGTTACTAGGTTATTACCTATACAGGTCAAATGTTATTCCTCAAAGAGACTTGCAGTAGAAAAAATATCTTGTGGAGCAACAAAGATATTTTTTTCAAGTCTCAGGTAATCAGCAATGGGCATTCAACATGTTGGGCTCCACCACCCCTAGTAGTAGTAGTACTAAAGTCTCAGAAAGGAATATTTAGAGTAGAACTATAGGCAAAACTTATTTCTTTAATGTTGGATAGAGCAAGGGAGGGTTATAACCCGTGTCAAAAATTTTTCTCCATCTGTGTCTCATTGCGGAGATTTCTCTTCACTTCCTGTCCCATAGCCAAACAGGAAGTGGGAAGAAATTTCAGCAAATTAAGAGAATCCCTTGGGGACCCCCAGGTCACCAGAACTAGTGTCTACATTGGAAGATTTTCCCTCTATTACTTTTCTGGGGACAACCCAACATATGGGATTTTCTTTCACTTTCAATGATAGTAAAAAGGACAAAGAGAGAGGGAGAATTTACCTAATGGGGGCACAGACAGCAATAAAAATTGTCAGGTGTTCTAATCCCTCTCCACTCTATCGAAAACTAAAAAAAAAAAAAAGTTTTGCTTTTAGTTATACTTTAAGGGTGTATTTATTTAAAAAAAAAAGAGCGCTATTCAGCGTTTACATTTTGGATACTAGGTTATTTCCTATACACGTCAAATGTTAATTCTCAAAGAGAGTTGCAGTGCAAGAAAAGATATTGTGCAGCAACAACAAGAAAATAAAATTGCAGGGCTTTTCATCCTTTGAATTTTGGGTACTAGGTTATTTCCTCTACAGGTCAAATGTTATTCCTCATAGAGAATTGCATCAATTAGGTAATTACTGCAACATAGTCACTAGATCAAGATGACAATCATCGGAAATAAATATTTATTTCCGATGATTGTCATCTTCATCTAGTGGCAATGATGCAACATATTCCTGATTTATGTTCTTCTGTATGAAAAATAACATTTAACCTGGAGAGAAAATATCCTAATAACACTTGTTTTTGCCCCCATTTGTACAGTTTAAATGTACATGTAATAACGCAGGATGAACAGCTCCACAAATTTATCATAAGTACACCTCTTAAATTTGAAGAAAAGCCTAATTATAACTATTCTTAAACATGTCCCCCCCCCCTCCTCCTACCCATCCTGCGTACCCTGTATAAAAAGATGTGTGGACTTACCAATTTTCAATCCATTCTGATCATGTTCCATCTACAGAGAGTGACAGGGCAAGCCCTTTCCCCCCCAGCACACACTCTCTGCTCAGTCCCCGTGCCCAACCCAGTACAGGCTCTCTCTCCCTGCCCTGCTTAGCCATGCTCAACCGTGCAGGTGCACACAAGTTTGGGGGTAGGCAGGCCACACATTGAGCTGCTGGGTGAAAGCGGTGGGTTTGTATGTAAATCTGGAAGTCAGAGGGCCTGGTGGGGACCAGGCCATACTCTCTGAGTTGCCTCTTTTACATACAAGCCCAGAGGGAGTATCTTGGCACGCAGTGGAAGCAGTGGGTGATAGTGGGGGGAGGGGGGCAGGTCAACTCCCACAAGCTGTAAGCTACGCCTCTGTACTCAAGCCTAAGAAACCCACAAAAATGCTTGTACAAACAATAAAATATAGCCTGTAAATTGACTAGAGTTGCTCAACAGCCTAAAAAACAAGTCACATAGTATTCTATTGGACATGCAAAAGAGCTTCCTAAGGAATGAACCCCATGGATGGAGTATGCTCACCCTGTGTGGTCCATGGAGGATTATGTCTCTTTATAGGAGTCCAACCTTGGGGCTTTGAGCTTGGGTGTCCTTGAACCTTAAAGCTGCACCCTCCACCCCCCTCCCTTCTTCTCCCTCCTCTGTACTCTTCCTACTTCTGTTTCCCTCTAACATTTCTTCCCGTCTTGCTGCTGTAGAAGTATCTTCTTTTACTTTTCTCTCTCGCTCCTACTACTGTGGATTATATTATTCACCTAGACTTGATTCTGAGACCTGAACAACGTTTTGTTGGCTAACACAGCCTTGCTTGGTTCACTGCTGCCTGTTTCCATCACAGGTTATTTGATTTGCTTACCTGCATACTTGTAGATTTACCTCTAGGTGATCTTGTCCCCTCAGCAGCTACATCTCTATTGCCTAAAAACTCATTGATCATATCAATAAGTTTATTCATGCTATGATATATATACTTTAATTTTTCAATCAAATGTTATTAAAAGTGAAAAAAAACAAGTCATATTTGTTTTTTTTTTTTTCAATTCTCTCCCAATCTCTGCATGGGAACTTAACCCATCAGAAGAGAAGGAGTAACCAAGAACAATAAGAGATGGTGCATGAACCTCCCTGGACCCTTTCGCACCTTAGGCAGCCTCCTCCTTTACCGAAGCCCTGGCTCTGCCCTGCTGCTTGGGTAAGAATTGTGCATTGGACCTATATGCTGGCCTAGTTTCAAGATGCTACCATACAATAATATCAGGGAAAAAAGAATTTCTTATTCTGTCAAACAGCTAGTGGACTATTTTTAGCTATTTGTTCCTTTGCTTTTTAAAAAGAACGTACTCTAGGCATATCTGCGTAATTTAATATTTCACTGTGGATTCAAAGGGGCTTTGTTTAACTTACACAGCTACGGGAATGCGGGCAAAGTATTTCAACAAAAGGATATTAGTCATTACAGAAACTGAGACGTGCTATTTCTGTTTGAAGGTGTTGCTATTATTCCTGGAGAGGAGATGACTGTGCTTCTCAAAAGGGTAGGACTAATGAACTGGATGCATTGTTTGATGATGTGCCGTGATATGGATCATAATAAACATTGCCAACTGTATGTTTTAAACATTAACTTCTATTTTTACATTCATTTGGGCTCTATAAAAAGCACACAAGGGGTACATTATTCCCCGATAGGCAGAGCGGTAGAGACAATAGGCCGGTAGACACATAATTTGCGAATAATCACTTCTAAACAAGGTTTGCAAGATGTGTCTATATTTAAACATTAAAATAAGGCCTTGTTAGCCCTTTTTGAGGAAAAATAATAAAGGAGAAATATCAGGGTTCAGATGCTTCTCTTTCCTGGAAAGAATGCTGCTCTAGTTTCTTTTCAGTGCTAGGCACATGTGTTAAAGTAGAACAATAGGCAAAACTTTTTCTTTTCATTTTGGATAGAGTAAGGGAGGGTTATAGCCCCTGTCAGGTTTTTTTTTGGCCATATGTATCCTATTACAGAGATTTACCATCACTTCGTGTCCCAAAGTCAAAACAGTAAGTAATATGACATTTCCTGTAAATAAAGGGAATCCTTTGGGGACCCCCAGGTCAACAAAACTAGTGTCCTCATTGGAAGATTTCCCCTCTATTACTTTTCTGGGGACAACCCAAAATTGGGGATTTTATTTTACTTTCCCTTTCAATGACAATGATAAACAGGACAAATAGAGAGAGTGAATATTCTCCTAACGGGGGCACAGAAAGCAATATAACCTGGCAGGTGTTCTAATCCCTCTACACTCTACAGGTAGGAAAATGGGACCTGGAGCACCATCTATAATCATGTGCCTCCATCCCTAAATCTGTACTTACAAGTTTACATTCCCCTGGGACTTTAAATGAAGCACATGACATCCAAGTAGTAAAAATCAATACACATGATTACAAATTTATTAGTCCAAATATAAACAGATCTGATAACGAAACATATATAATACTGAAGAGCTGAAGTGTAGTGGAAATACAATATCCACATGGGTAAATTGAAATAAATTCATTCATAGCATAAATAAATTAAAATGTGGCGTCCAAGTGTATAACGCATGATTGTAACAGAGCTGCATCCAAGAATTCAACGTGTTTCGTGGAACAACAAACACTTCTTCAGGAGTAAATGCAGGGTGCGTGTAAAACAGTTCAAGATTGGAGATGAGCGTGCTGGGGACAGGAGGCTCCTGGGGACATCTATTGTGGGAACTGTGGCAGTGTCACTTGTGGGCACCAAAGGCACTGGTGGAGGGCAGGTGGACTTCAAGAAATGTAAACAGTATAGTCAGTGTCTATTTGGCGCTCCAGATGGAGTAATCCTTAGGGGTAGAGTCTGTGGCTGTAATAGCTGGATGGTGATGTATCCATAGAAAGGGGTATTAAGGGTTAAAAAGGAAGGCAGCCATCCTTCAGAATGCGTCCATAACTCTTCAAGACATGTAAGGAAAAAACAGAGCAGGCAAGTATAACATGTTTATTTTTTATTTAAAAAATAAAACAAGACTTTAATATCACTTTAAAGTATACCTAAATGCAATTTATATTTCTAGTTTTGGCCTCTGAGCCTTTGGGTTACTGTGGCCACACTCTGAATTACAGCCCCAGGATATAGGACTACAAGAAATCTCTTGTACTGCTGTGGGTATTATTACACTGTGTCAACTTTTACATTTCTTGAGGAAAAAACAGGGAGGGGGAGGGGAGGCGCCAACCTGAGTGTAGTAATAAAATGATGGCTTTAATAGGAAAAGATTAAAAACACTTACAAGACGATAGAATATGCAGGCTCATCAAAGTAAAGTGCAGTTCTGGCATTCCACATGGCTCTGTAGGTCCCTATGTTCCGGATAGCTGGAAAGGATTGAGCAGCTAGCTGGAATGGATCACAGTGTTTCTCCAGGAGCAAAGGAACCAATAAGCTCCATACTGACCAGCATGGACCGTGGAACAGGAAGTGATGTCACCAGTGTCTGATTGGACCTAGGCAGGGCTGGAATCTTGTCAATCAGGGTTGCAATGGTGAAAGGCTACATGCTCGGAGCTGACTGCTCCTTCTATTGGCCTGCTGCCCTCTAGAGGAGGACAGCTATATATACACAATGGAGAGCATGTGGGTGTGGCTGTGGAACTAGAACTTCCAGCAGACCAATCAGAAAACAATTTAGGGAAAAATAAATTATAGCAAGGGGCAAGGTGAAGCAGGAGTTAACAGTCTCGGATTGACAAAAAAAAAAAAAAATTTAAAAACTGATACACATGGAAATATTTGAAGCATAATTCTCTTCTGTATGTATACAGTAGAAGCCTATTGAAGAAGTTAATGATGTATGAAGGGCCAGGCAAGTAAAATAGAAAAAAAAGGGGGTTAGTATGCGTGTAAAGATGAAGAGGTGATGGAGGGTTAACAGGCTGTAGTGTAAAGAATTAATAATAATAATAATGAATGGTAATGATAAAGTTGGTGCTGTGTTCCCCTTAATTGGTATACAAGGGATGTATATGCGTGTGTGTCCCCTCATGGTGTGGATACCAAGTAGGGTGCACCTAATGATGGATCATGTAATATGTATATATGTCTGAATATACACATATGCATACATACATACACGCATATATACACTAACACATACACACACACACACACACACATATATATAATATATATATATATATATATATATATATATATATATATATATATATATATATATGAAAATAATATATTAATATAATATATTTACTATACCACTCCCGACCGGTAGAGCAGAGACAGACCTGTTTGTTGGGAGAGAGACAGGGGTAAGGGGGAGGGAGGAAGGAGGGGGGGGGAAACAAACAAGAAATGGGCATGTAATCTGCATGTAATGGGCATGTAATACAAGGTGTATGCGTCTAACTCCTTATTGAGTCCCCCTGGTGAGAGGGAATCAAGGGAATATATCCAGAAAGTCTCCTGCTGGCAGAGTCGTTTGAAATGCTCCGGAGCAGGTAAACCTCCGGAGATGGCCTCTATGACCCACACCTTCAGGCCTTCGGTGGACTTTTGATGTTCAGTCACAAAATGTCTTGGCACACTGTGCTCATCACATCCCTTTTCGATGAACCGCCTTGCTTGCCAAACCATTGGTGGAGGGGACAGATGGTTCTGCCAACATATAGGAGGCCACAAGGACAGATCAGGTTTCTCCCCCCCCTTTCTCCCTCCACATATATATATATATGTGTATGTGTGTGTGTATATATGCGTGTATGTATATATGTATATGTGTATATACAGACATATATACATATTACATGATCCATCATTAGGTGCACCCCACTTGGTATCCACACCATGAGGGGATACACACACATATACATCCCTTGTATACCAATTAGCGGGAGCACAGCACCAACTTTATCATTACCATTCATTATTATTATTAATTCTTTACACTACAGCCTGTTCCCCCTCAATCAGCTCATGTTTACATGCATACTAACCCCCTTTTTTTTCTATTTTACTTGCCTGGCCCTTCATACATTGTTAACCTCTTCAATAGGCTTCTATACATATAGAAGAGAATTATGCTTCAAATATTTCCATGCATATCAGTTTTTAATTTTTTTTGTCAATCTGAGACTGTTAACCCCTGCTTCACTTTGCCCCTTGCTATATTTTATTTTTCCCTAAATTGTTTACTGATTGGTCCGGAACAGCGGTGGGACCTACAGAGCCACGTGGAATGCCAGGACTGCACTTTACTTTGATGAGCATGCATCTTCTATCATCTTGGAAGTGTTTTTAATCTTATCCTATTAAAGTCATCATTTTAATAATACACTCAGGTCGGCGCCTCCCCTCCCCCTCCCTGTTTTTTCCTCAAGAAATGTAAAAGTTGACACAGTGTAATAATACCCACAGCAGTACAAGAGATTTCTTGTAGTCCTATATCCTGGGGCTGTAATTTAGAGTGTGGGCACAGTAACCCAAAGGCTCAGAGGCCAAAACTAGAAAAATAAATTGCATTTAGGTATACTTTAAAGTGATATTAAAGTCTTGTTTTTTTTTTAAATAAAAAATGAACATGTTATACTTGCCTGCTCTGTGCAGTTGGTTTTGCACAGAGCAGCCCAGATCCTCCTCTTCTTGGGTCCCCCACACACAGAGCCGCAGCTTGGCCACACCCCCTCCCTCTCTTCATTAGCTCACTGGCTGTGACAGCCAATGTGACCCCCAAAGAAAATCCACACCAGAGGCTTACTGGAATGCCAGTGAACCCCTTATTCAGGGTTGAAAAATAATTTTGCCAACTAACTGAAATTACTGTTTCAGGTCCACATCCCTAGTACAGACAGTACTTCTTATGGGAGACGTCAGTTGCACATTGCACTGTTGGAGTATAAGACAAGACCGGGCATAACAGTCTGATTTAACATACTCTTATCCAGTCAAGGCTCCATTTACGCCTTTCCTCTTGGCCCTGGGGTTTTTCCCTATGTGGCAAATACTCAGACAATCTTAAAGTGGTTGTTAAGCCACTTTAACCTGTATACACCATCAGCACTGCCTCCTATTACAGTGTCCCCCTATGTGTATGATTTATAACTATAAATGCTGCAAATACCTAATTTTACAAGCCGGGATTGTGATCACATGACCAGCCAGCTCTTTACTTTCTTCCTCTGAGAGATGCAGCAGGAGGGTCTGAGATTCCCCTGCTGACGTCAGTCTGGAGGGGAGGAGTAAAGGGGGGGAGAGCGATCACATGACCAGCCAGCTCTCTCCCCCTTTCCTTCTCTCCTCCAGACTGATGTCAGCAGGGGAATCTCAGCCCCTCCTGCTGCATCTCTCAGAGGAAGAAAGTAAAGAGCTGGCTGTTCATGTGATCACAATCCCGGCTTGTAAAATTAGGTATTTGCAGCATTTATTTTTATAAATCATACACAGAGGGGGACACTGCAAAAGGGGGCAGTGCTGATTGTGTATACAGGTTAGTGTTATGCAAGCAGCAGGAGGTGGGGCAGCACTGTCACGAGCAGAGAGGAGAAGGGGAGGAGGACACAGGAGCAGAGAAGAGAGCAGATGGCAGGCTGCATATGACGGAGGCACATAAACTGACCACGGTGTCTGGTCTCAGCAGCCATGATACACTGTGGTCAGTTTACATAGGGGAGGGCAGAAACTGGCAGGATCAGCCAGGTATTTCAGGTGTGTCAAATGACACAGCACAAGCACTGTGTCATATAACATGCTTTAAAGGATCAGGATCCATTTTTTGGGGGGTTAACAAACGCTTTAATTGATACCTCTTTGAGATATTTCACTGATATCATCACCACATCCAGCGATTCCATCTAGTTTATATGACTATGATTTTTGGAGCCAGTGCTGAGACTTATTGATACTCCATTTGCCTTGGCCCCTTTTGGGGTTTGTGGTCTGGGATTAGGGCCCCACTTGGCAGTTTTGCCCTCCATTGCCTACCGGCACATCTTCAGCAGTTTCTGTGTTTTCTGTTCTTGAGTCATGACCCCCATTTGTTCAATAATCAGCACATAGGATTAATTTTGAAAAATCTGGAACTGTATAATCCCTAGTCCCTAAAGAAGACCTTCATTTATATTCTCTGTTGAAACGCGTTGGATTTCTTCTGTCCCACCACCATGGACAGTCGATGGGTCCATAGGTTATTCATTGGTTTGATTCCATGTTGTTATTTATGCTATGAGCTTGTTTTTATGTGATTACATTTTTTATCTGATACTTTATCAATACATTTTTACTTTTCTAATACACTTCCTGTTTCTGGTCCGTTGAAATCCCACCCCTTGAGGAATCCTTTGTATACCCTTATTCAGGGTGGTCAAATATCGCTCTATCAAACAATGAGGATGAGTCCCATCAGGAGAAAACATCAACATAAGAACTTATGTTTAAAACTTGCAAAAGTAAAATGTAAAAAATGCCAGGAGCAAAGACAGATAATTCTCCAGTAACCAAAATGGCCGCACATGCATGGTAGCATGTGTACGTGGCTCCATCCTACATGTTTTGTCAGATGCAACGTCATCAGGGGCACCCATCCTTACTATTTGATAGAGCGAAATTTGACCACCCTGAATAATGGGGACCCTGGCATTCCAGTAAGCCCCTGGATTTTCTTTGGGTGTCACATTGGATATCCCTGGATTCCTTTCCAAACACATATGGAGTTATAGCTGGGACTTTTTATTTACTTTAATCTCACTTTGAAGGTGCATATATTAATACATTTATTGTGTACTTTTTGGACTTTTATGGACCATTTTGATGCTTTTGCTGTTTATGGTGTTGTTTAATAATTGTCACACATTTATATTTTATAACACATGACTTGTATTTAGACGCTGTACTTCTGTTTTATCATTCAGTAATAGAAAAAGGGATTGTCAACCAAATACAAATGAGGCTGGACAGTGCACTGATGAATATGTACCAAACAAAGTTTACTCTTAAAATATTCTGTTTGGTGCAGAGAAGCATTCTGAATAATGCTTAAGGTGAAACATTAAGAACTCCTTTAAATAACATGCCTAAGGGATGCCCTTATCCTGTCTGTGAAGTGGCGCATGTATACAACTACTACAGCCAAACTAGCATTTACTATAAAAAAGTGCTGTTTAAATTGCTGACAGTTGACAGCTTCATCTGCTTTACTTTTGATTGTAAAGAAATGGCTGCAGCTTACCTTAATTCATACCAGGTCCTTATGGCAGATAAGGGTCTGGTATACATTTTCTTGTCGCAAATAGTATGGTATGGATTTTCTTGCTGTAAAAGTCAAGGCGAAAAAAAAACGTTATCTGAGCATGCAGCTTGGCAGGCCAGATAAGGAGGGGGAGGAGCGTAGAGCCTGGCAGGCCAGGAAAACTCATCCCCATGGGCGTCCGCAGATAGGGGCAAGGGGGGGGTCAAGTGTCCCCCCAGCAGGGCTGGTGCTACCTATAGGCAAGTGCGCAGAATCAGTTGGGGGCGCCGCTCTGCATGTCCCAGGGCCGGGAGTCACATACACAGCATGGCGTGTGTGTAATCTGTGTGTATGGAGGTGTAATGTATTTGTGTGTAATCTGTGTCTATAGGGGTGTAATGTATCTGTGTGTATGGGGGAGTAATGTATCTGGGTGTAATCTGTGCATATGGGGGTGTAATGTATCTGTGTGTATGGAGGTTTAATCTGTGTGTATGGGGGTGTAATGTATCTGTGTGTATGGGGTGTAATGTGTATGGGGGTGTAATGTATTTGTGTGTATGGGGGTGTAATGTGTATGGGGTATAATGTATCTGTGTGTGTGTGGGGGTGTAATGTATCTGTGTGTATGGGGGGGGGGTGTAATGTATCTGGGTCTATCTGTAATATGTCCACAGTCTCTGACTGTGACAATGACATTGTTGAAAAGGGGTGGAGCATGGGTGACCTTAAAATGATGCCCCCCCCTGAAAAAAGTTCTGCGGACGCCGATACTCATCCTCCCTCCTGAACCATACCAGGCTTCACACCTTCAACATGGGTGGGTACTTTGCAATGGGGCACCCCACCCGGCAAAGCACCTTGTCCCTATGTTGATGAGGACAAAAGCCATTTCCCCATAACCTTGGCCCGGTAGGTGTGGGGGTCTGATGGAGGTGTGCTTATTAGAATCTGGAAGCCCTCTTTAACAATAGGTGGAACCCAGATACTGCGCCCCCCCCCCAAGTTCTGTATTAGAAACAAAATGTCCCACAATATACATCCATCGTCAATGACATTGACCAATAATGCAGATCAATGTCAATCACAAGATGCCCAAAAAGAAACCCAACAACCATCAGCACGATCCAATCCCAAAGACTGCTCTCCTGTGAATAACAGCTGCACATTTTTTTTTTTTTAACCAAGGACATGGTTATTGTTACTTTTAGACCCCAATAACCCCCCCCCCCCCACCTGCAAACACCTTCCAATGGTTGCAAGTAAGAAGCCCTTGTCCTCATCAACATGGGGATATGGATACTATGCCCGGAAGTTCCTCCTGGCGAGGTACCCCCCATGTATGTTGCTAGGCTACATGCCTAGATAAGGGTCTGGTGTGGATTTTTGGGAGGAGTCCACACTTTTTTTCTTTTTTGTTTGTGGTTCCTCCTTAAAATTTATACCAGACCCAAATGGAAATGTGGGGACCTCATGTTGTTTTTTAAAAAGTTTTTTTTTTTTTAACATTTTTTATTCAAGGGGTTCCCTGAGGGGTCTACAGTAGTATAAATTAGAATTAGTGAGGAAAAGTAAAAAAGTGTGTGTAAAAAAAATAAAAAACCCTGCAATTATCTATAAGTATATGTTTGTATATTGCCATTATTTAAAACACGTCAAAGTGTATCCAGCCGACTCCTACTGAAATCAAAAAAAATATTTCAGCTCTGTGATGATGGACACAATGTTAAAAGGGGCAAAAATTAAACACTGAAGACCCATATATCAAAATAGTTATTATTAATAGTGGACTATAAGAGATACATAAGAACTTTTTTTATACCTTCTTTAAGCCTCCAAAGGGTCAAAAAATGCAGGTTTTTAAAACTTGGTATCCAAATATATTTAGCAGTGGTACAGTCTGCCAAAAGTGACAGGCTGCTCAGCTTTTGTTGAGTACATCCCTGAGTAGCTGCAAGTCTGCTTTTTGGTGGGCGGTTGGGGGCAGTAAAAAATGTGGCTCATCCGCCTGCTTTTACATCCCCCTTGTGAATGAGCCCTTTAATCCCTTTAACATTATGATTGGTTTCATCAGCTTCTTACTTTTAAACAATATCCTGCTTTTGCATTAGACCCCAAAAAATAAGATCACCATATTTGCTTTCAAGTTTTTTTGAAATATGTATCCTGCAGCCTTTTCAGAAGAGATACACATTACTGCCTTGCCCGCAGGAAATGACCCAGGAATTGAGTACATGGTAGATTTTTCTCTGTGTAATTTTTAACCTCATTCTAATTTGTGCCCAGCTTGAAAACAGATTTAGGCACAGTCATTTCCTCCTTCTACGCGTCTCCTGAAAATGTCAATGATAGTATTGAGCCACAGAGTAGAGGACATTCCACTACCTAGTCTACTAGGTTTCAGGACGTCCGCGTCTCCATGACAACAGCATCGCCCAATCAGAATATTCCCTTTCTGAATGTGCTACTCATAAAATTGCTGACCTGCAATTTCTCTGAAAAGCTATGCATGAAAAGAGCAATCAGACTGAGGCTGGTCACCATTACGGGCCAAATATAGATCCATGCTAGAAGAAATCTGGTACAGTTCCTGATAGTCACTTATCCACATGCAAGACAAGCTGGCTTTCCTATTAGTGAAAGAACAAAGCTGACAAAGTTCAATCTAGTTTATCTTTGCAAGTTCTTTACAAGGCTCACCAGGCTCATAGACCCAGCCACATTGCTAAATTAGTAATGCGTGTTATAATTCATTATAATGTATGCACATTTATATCCATTTTAGAATAAACATGTTTGCTAATAGTTTTAAATGAGCAAAAACAGATGGATATATTTTATTAAACAGGAATGCTTATATATATTTTTTTTATCAGTGAACAGACCTTATTTCCACGCGAAATATTGGCTTATCAAGTAAACCTGTCACCAACCTGGGCAAATCAAATAGAACATATGATTAAAAAATGCCTACATCAGCTATAAGATCTAGGTGGTAAAGCTATTGCAAATCCCAACTTTTCTTTTTAAAGCAAATCACAGCTTTTTTTTTTTTTTGGCTATAATAAGAGAAGGTTATAACTCCCGTCAGGTATTTTTTGCAATCTGTGTCTCCATTAGGTAGATTTCCCTTCACTTCCTGTTTTACTGTGAGAGAATCCCGGGTTGTCACCAGATCTAGTTTCCCTATTGGGAAATTTTCCCTTATTCCTTTCTCATGACAACCCGCAGTTTGGGATTTTCTTTCAGTAAACAGCACAAAAAGAGAACGTGAATCTCCCTAATGGAGGCACAGACAGCAATATATATACCTGGCAGGCGTTCTAATCCCTCTCCACTCTATCCAAAACTGAAAAGAAAGTTTTGCCTTTTTTGTATACTTTATATATATCTTGACCTTGCCCACTTTTATCTCATTATCCTTACCGCTTGTCCCACTTGGAGACTGCTGATTCAAAGCCCTGCCCTTACCATTCTAATGCCGCGTACACACGGTCGGACTTTTCGTCTACAAAAGTCAGACAGCCTGTCCGACAGACTTCCGGCAGACTTTCGGCGGACTTTCGACGGACTTGCGGCGGACTTTCTAACGAACAGACTTGCCTACACACGATCACACAAAAGTCCGTCGAATTCTTACGTGATGACGTACACCGGACTAAAATAAGGAAGTTCATAGCCAGTAGCCAATAGGTGCCCTAGCGTGGCTTTTTGTCCGTCGGACTAGCACACAGACGAGCGGATTTCGGGGTCCGTCGTAGTTACGAAGTAAAGATTTGAAGCATGTTTCAAATCTAAAGTACGTCGGATTTGAGGCTAAAAAAGTATGTTGAAAGTCCGGAGAAGCCCACACACGATCGGATTACCAGCCAGCTTTAGTCCGTCAGCGTCCGTTGGACTTTTGTAGACGAAAAGTCCGACCGTGTGTACGCGGCATAACAATCCATTACTGGAGTCACAGCAGCCAGTATATATTTAAAATTGAGTTGAATGGTAGAAGATTTAGCTTCATAAGTGGCCTACCCTGTGAAAGGTGTTCCCAGGATGGGAGGGTCACTGAACAGTGTGCCCAGGATGGGAGAGTCTCCCAACAATATTCCCAGAATGGGAAAGTCCCTCAACAGTAAGCCCAAGATGAGAGGGTCTTTAAACAGTATGCCCAGGATGGGAGGGTCTCTGAACAGTATGCCCAATAAGTGGGGGTCTCTGGATAGTATGTCCAGGATGAAAGGGTCTCTGAACAGGGTGCCCAGGATGGGAGAGTCTCCTGACAGTATCCCCCAGGATGGGAGGGTCTCTGAACAGTATGCCCAGGATGGGAAGGTTTCTCAACAGTATGCAAAGAATGGGAGGGTTTATGAAAAGTGTGCCTAGAACAGAAGAGTCTCTGCACAGTGTGCTCAGGATGGGAGAGTCTCCCAACAGTATATCGAGTATGTAGGATCACTAAACAGTATGTCCAGACTGTGAGGGTCTCTGAACAGAATGTCCAGGATTGGAAGGTCTTTGAACAGTATGCCCATGATGGGAGGGTCTCTAAACAGTGATCCCAGGATGCAAGGTTCTCAGAACAGTGTGCCCAGGAAGGGAGAGTCCCCCAACAGTATAGCGAGGATGGGAGAGTCCCTCAACAGTATGCCCAGGATGGTAGACTCTCCAGGGTGGGAGGGTCTCTGAACAGTATACCTAGGATGGGAGGGTCTCTGAAATGTATGTCCGGGATGGGAAGGTCCCTGAACAATATGTCCAAGATGACACTGAACAGTGTACCCAGGATCGAAAAGTTGCTCAACAGTATGCCCAGGATGGGGGGGGGGGGGTATCTGAAAAGTATGTCTAGGATGAGAGTGTATCTGAACAGTATGTCCAAGAAGTGAGGGTCTCTGGACAGTATGTCCAGGATGAAAGGGTCTCTGAACAGGTTGCCAAGAATGGGAGAGTCCCCTGACAGTATCCCCAGGATGGGAGGGTCTCTGAACAGTATGCCCAGGATGGGAGGGTTTCTCAACAGTATGCCAAGAATGGGAGGGTTCCTGAAAAGTATGCCCAGGACAGAAGAGTCTCTGAACAGTGTGCTCTGGATGGGAGAGTCCCCCAACAGTATACCGAGGATGGGAGAGTCCCTCAACAGTATGCCCAGGATGTTAGAGTCTCCAGGATGGGAGGGTCTCTGAAGAGCATGTACAGGATGGGAGGGTCTCTGAACAGTATACCTAGGATGGGAGGGTCTCTGAAATGTATGCTCAGGATGGGAAGGTCCTTAAACAATATGTCCAGGATGACACTGAACAGTGTACCCAGGATCGAAAAGTTGCTCAACAGTATGCCCAGGATGAAGGGGTATCTGAAAAGTATGTCCAGGATGGAAGGGTCTCTGAACAGTGTGCATGAGATGGAAGAGCCCCTGAACAGTATGTTCAGAATGGGGGCGAGTTCCTGAACAGTCGGTCCAGGATGGGAGGGTCCCTTAGAACCTTTTAGCGGCTTGGAATGCTTGTAGGCATTTTTGGTGTCTCCTGTTCAAACACATTGTTTCATTGTATACTGATATACAGCTACTATCCTTTACATTATCTTAGAACTTTGATGCTCACTATATATGTTACCATTTGACCATACAATCTTTGTACAATCTTATTTAGAGTGGCCAAAACTATGTAATATAGGGACCTACTTCAACATCCATTCAATATGTATCTAGGCAGGCAGGTTCTTGCTCTACATAGTTCCTGGTAATCTAAGGAGATTGGACATAGAGATTGGACTATTTGTGGTGAGCTTTAGATAATTTGTTCAGATTTCCAGTGATGTGTTTGAATTTCATCAGTGGGGATAGTTTGTTTTAGAGGCTGCGGAATATATTACTTTTATCCCTAAAACAGATAATTAGGGTATAATAATTATATCCTTAGAGCAGCTTTGTTTGAAGGCTGCAAAAAAAAAAAAAGTCTGTACTATAGAGGACTTAAGAAGGTGATGAATTGTTTGAAGACTTATTCACAGAGGTATTAAACATGCAGAGCACTGTGCTTGTTACCCGCCAGCTTATTGCAGCTGTAAGATAAGGCCACAGTGAAGAAAGTCAGAATTGTATGGATTGAATGCACTGTTTCATCCCTCAGCGTAAATGGTAAAGTATACTGAATGTAAATAATCAATCACTAAAATCTCAAATAAGCTTTTACATGTTCATGTAATTTTGAATGTTTTTACATCATCAACTTTTGTTAATAATACCTGGGGATCCTGCCATGAAGGTCCTTGTTCAGGTACTGACTGTTATAGGGTGACAACACTTTTTCCCTGCCTCCAAATTTTACTTCTGCGTTGTCACCCAGGGCCAGATATAGCCTGTCTGATCTGGCCATGGGTACAGTTAATAAAAATAAGGGGGGCATACTGTCAACACACCTTTGTTTTATCTTCTTCAAATAGCTCTCCCTGTTTTTAAGTTTCTCCAATGGCACTGGCTCTGTGTGAATCAATTACAATCTGTCACACATCATAACAGAAGTACGATTTTCGTTTGCTCAGTACAGATATCGTTCGAAAATGCAATACAAATGCATTAAAACACATGACGTCACTTCCAAATTTTTTTTCTGTCGTACAGGAATTTTCGTGACTTTAGTAAACTTATCAGATTTGATCTGAGTTTAGCATGCAAAAAAAAATAATCTCATCGTCTGTACGGGGCGTTAGTTTTTTTTTTATTCCCTCTTACCTTTTAGCCCAGGTTCACACTGCTGCAGGTTAGAAATCGTGCAAGTTCAGCTGAACTCGCGTGATTTCAAAGCGGCAATGTAGTCCGACTTCGGGGGGGATTTGACAGACATCTTTGCGGGATCCTGCACAGATGTCTATTCAAATCGCCCCCAAAGTCACCAAAAGTAGTACAGGAACTACTTTTGGGAATCGGTGCGGTGCCGCACTGATTCAGACGGTGCCATTGCCGGCAATAGCCGCAGATTTGGCATGCGATTTGACATGTCAAATCGCATGCCAAATCGGCCCAATGTGCACATGGGCTAAAGTTGGGTTATTGCCCAAAAATAATCACAAGCCTGGTGAATCCAGTGTTGGTCACTGTGATCTGCCGCTGTTGCATACCAATTCTACACTGCTATTTTCAATTCTGATGTCATCAGGAGCCAGCCATAATATTGGAGTGAAGGTCTGCATTAACTCACCATGTTCAGCTTGGACTTGATTAAATGTATCACCCTCCCAAGATTATTTATCCCCCCAAAATTATTAACACATGCCTATGAATAAAGTGAAATGGCTACGTTCATTCTCTGTGGTCCCACTGTATGTAGGAACATAGACACCCTTTTGCGCACTTCTGAGTTAGACTAGGGACTATGGCCCCTTTTACACAGGGCAGACTGCGGCTGCTATCCGCTTGCTCAGCAGGGGATTTGTCCGCTGATCCCCACTGAGCAGGCAAATGACAGGTCTGTGTCTTCTATGCTTATGCAGAACACACACAGACACAGCCTGCTCTCCTCTATGGGCAGCCTGATGTAAACGGAGCATCTGCATCGGATCGGATGTAGGCGGGTGTAAATGGACACATGTCCATTTACACCCACTGCTTCATAGAAAAGAATGGAGATTCCAATCAGGTCCACCAGAAATAAGGACAAGCAGACCCGATCGAAACATCTACATGAAAGGGGCCTAAGAATTATGGCATTTGTAATGTGCACATTCCCTCTGTTCTCAGCTGCATAATAGCTGAGGGGAGGAGAGGCAGCAGCACACAGAGCTTGCCAGTGAATGGTTGTGCAGCGGGGGTGGGGGTCACAACAAGTCTAATCATTGGAGGAGAGTACCCTAAGTTCCCAGCATAGCTAGCGAGGGACTGGCAGGGATTTCACATAAAGAAAGCAATACAAAGAGAACAGGATACTTTCTCATACAAGTACTGTACATAGTACAGCAGCCACATTTCAGGAATATGAAATGTTGGAGTAACAAATGCTTTAAGCCTGTTGGGTACAATACCGTGCCTTGAAAAAGTATTCAAACCCCTTGAAATTTTCCATATTTTGTCATGTTACAAGCAAAAATGTAAATGTATTTTATTAGGATTTTATGTGATAGACCAGTGTTTCTCAACTCCAGTCCTCAAGGCGCCCCAACAGGTCATGTTTTCAGGATTTCCTTCAGATGAAATAGCTGTGGTAATTACCAAGGCAGTGAAACTGATCACATCACCTGTGCAAAATAATGGAAAGCCTGAAAACATGACCTGTTGGGGCGCCTTGAGGACTGGAGTTGAGAAACACTGTGATAGACCAACACAAAATGGTGCATAATTGTGAAGTGGAAGGAAAATAATAAATGGTTTTCATAATGTTTTACAAATAAATATGTAAAAAGTGTGGTGTGCATTTGTATTCAGCCCCCTTTACTCTGATACCCCTAACTAAAATCTAGTGGAACCAATTGCCTTCAGAAGTCACTTAATTCTTAAATAGAGTGCACCTGTGTGTAATTTAATCTCAGTATAAATACAGCTGTTCTGTGAAACCCTCAGAGGTTTGTTAGAGAACCTTAGTGAACACCAGCATCGCAAAGGCCAAGAAATACACCAAGACAGGTCAGGGATAAAGTTGTGGAGAAGTTTAAAGCAGGGTTAGGCTATAAAAAAATATCCCAAGCTTTGAACATCTCACGGAGCACTGTTCAATCCATCATCCAAAACTGGAAAGAGTATGGCACAACTGCAAACCTACCAAGACATGGCCGTCCACCTAAACTGACAGGCCGGGCAAGGAGAGCATTAATCAGAGAATCAGCCAAGAGGCCCATGGTAACTCCGGAGGAGCTGCAGAGAACCACAGCTCAGGTGGGAGAATCAGAATCTGTCCACAGGACAACTATTAGTCGTGCTCTCCACAAATCTGGCCTTTATGGAAGAGTGGCAAGAAGAAAGCCGTTGTTGAAAAAAAGCCATAAGAAGTCCCGTTTGCAGTTTGCGAGAAGCCATGTGGGGGACACAGCAAACATGTGGAAGATGGTGCTCTGGTCAGATGAGACCAAAATGTAACTTTTTGGCCTAGAAACAAAACGCTATTTGTGGTGGAAAACTAACACTGCACATCACCCTGAATACACCATCCCCACCGTGAAACATGGTGGTGGCAACATCATGTTGTGGGGATCTTTTTCTTCAGCAGGCACAGGGAAGCTGGTCAAAGTTGATGGGAAGATGGATGGAGCCAAATACAGGGCAATCTTATAAGAAAACCTTTTAGAGTCTACAAAAGACTTAAGAATGGGGCGGAGGTTCACCTTCCAGCAGGAGAACGACCCTAAACATACAGCCAGAGCTACAATGGAATGGTTTAGATTAAAGCATATTCAGGTGTTAGAATGGCCCAGTCAAAGTCCAGACCTAAATCCAATTGAGAATCTGAGACAAGACTTGAAAATTGCTGTTTACAGACGCTCTCCATCCAATCTGACAGAGCTTGAGCTATTTCTCAGAGAAGAATGGGCACAAATGTCACTCTCTAGATGTGCAAAGCTGGTAGAGACATCCCAAAAAGACTTGCAGCTGTAATTGCAGTGAAAGGTGGTTCTACAAAGTATTGACTCATGGGGGCTGAATACAAATGCCCCCCACACTTTTCAGATATTTATTTTTAAAAAATGTTTAAAACCATTTATCATTTTCCTTCCACTTCACAATTATATGCCACTTTGTGTTGGTCTATCACACAAAATCCCAATAAAATACATTTACGTTTTTGGTTGTAACATGACAAATTGTGGAACATTTCAAGGGGTATGAATACATTAGGGAGTGAGGTCCTGGTGGGCCTGTGTACTGTTAAGTACAATGTAGTGTTATATACAGTATGTTTGAAGACGGAATGTGGCTGCATTCTGTGAACTGTTAGCACTGCAAATGGGTGAAATCTGAGGCGCAGGTGGCCAGAAAGTTAAGTTTTATTTAAAATGACTTTTTTGGGCGACAGAATTACTTTAAGGTACAGACAGTTCTTCCACAGTCTGTTATTGCCAAAGTCTTCGTGTGTATACTCTCCGTCTTGTGTTCTTGTGCATACAATGTAATCTCCATTCTAAATTGAAGCCTTTTGTAAATTATATTTTTTTAAACCACACTTTAATTGTTTCCCCTTGCTCTAGTTAACCAGAATCCACGTACTCCGAGGTGCTACATCATGCTACAAGCAGTCTTTAGAAAAGAGCAAAATTAAAAACAGAGGATGGTCTCAGGGAGCGAGCTGCAGTGAATACATGGTGATCAGATCAGACGAGGTTTAGAATATAAAGACTCTAAAGGTGCTTTGATGTAGCCACCGCTCAATATTACCAAAGTTTATAAAGAACAGACTTATGTATAAAGAAGTATAGCAATAAACACACTGTGAATGAAACATGTACTAACCCAGTGTAACCTTTTCACAATGATACACACAGTAGAAAATTGGCTTCTAATGCATACATTAACTGAAATCATTGAAGACACATGCTATTCCAAAAATCCTGTGCTAAAATAAGAAAGATTTTTGAATAAACAAAATCACCAAAGTCTTATGCCCCGTACACACGGTCGGACTTTGTTCGGACATTCCGACAACAAAATCCTAGGATTTTTTCAGACGGATGTTGGCTCAAACTTGTCTTGCATACACACAGTCACACAAAGTTGTCGGAAAATCCGATCGCTCTGAACGCGGTGACGTAAAACACATACGTCGGGACTATAAACGGGGCAGTAGCCAATAGCTTTCATCTCTTTATTTATTCTGAGCATGCGTGGCATTTTGTGCGTCGGATTTGTGTACACATGATCGGAATTTCCGACAACGGATTTTGTTGTCGGAAAATTTTATATCCTGCTCTCAAACTTTGTGTGTCGGAAAATCCGATGGAAAATGTCCGATGGAGCCCACACACGGCCGGAATTTCCGACAACACGCTCCGACCGTGTGTACGGGGCATTAGAATTCAAATAATTTGAGACAGGAATACATTTCAGTACAAGTGAGAAAAAAATGAATAAAATAAACATTACTTACCCTAAATAACTCAATTCTAACACATAGGACATTCACTCACCGGCCACTTTATTTAGGTACACCTGTTCAATTGCTTGGTAAAACAAATTGCTAATCAGCCAATCACATGGCAGCAACTCAATGCATTTAGATATCTAGACATGCTGAAGATGACTTGCTAAAGTTTAAACCGAGCATCAGAATGGGAAGAAAGTGACTTTAAACGTGGCATGGTTGTTGGTGCCAGACGGGCTGGTCTGAGTATTTCAAAAACTGCTGATCTACTGGGATTTTCACACACAACCATATCTAAAGTTTACAGAGAATGGTCTAAAAAAGAGAAAATATCCAGTAAGCTTCAGTTGTGTGGACGAAAATGCCTTGTTGATGTCAGAGGAGAATGGGCAGACTGGTTTGAGATGATAGAAAGGCAACAGTAACGCAAATAACCACTCGTTACAACCAAGGTATTCAGAATACCATCTCTGAACGCACAACACAGCAGCAGGAGACCACACCGGGTGCCACTCCTTTCAGCTAAAAGCAGGAAACTGAGGCTACAATTCACACAGGCTCACCAAAATTAGACAATAAAAAACTGGAAAAACATTGCCTGGTCTGATGAGTTTCGGTTTCAGCTGCAACCTTCAGATAGTAAGATCAGAATTTGGTGTAAACAACATGAAGGCATGGATCCATCTTGCCTTGTTTCAATGGTTCAGGCTGGTGGTGGTGTAATGGTGTGGGGAATATTTTTATGGCACACTTTGGGCCCCTTAGTAACAATTAAGCATCGTTTAAATGCTATGGCCTACCTGAGTATTGTTGCTGACCATGTCCATCCCTTTATGACTACAGTGTACCCATCTTCTGATGGCTCCTTCCAGCAGGATAATGCACCATGTCAAAAACTCTCAAACATTTTTTTTGAACATGACAAGCATAGGCTTTATTAAGATGGCAAAAGCCCTGAAAAAGAAATAATACAAAGGGTTAGACAAAGGTAACAACAGCAACATACACAGTATGGATACAAGCCATTCCAAATTACAATACCATACATAAGAGAATGGCCTCACTAGGTTCTTTAATCCCTGTCTGAGTCAAAAGCCATTGAAAAATATAAAAGTGTTAAGGTACTCAAGCGCTAAAGTGAATATATAAAACTGTAAAATGTTGTACAAAGTAGTGTAAAAAATAAATGAATAAATAAACTAATATATTAAAAAACTGATATATATAAAAAAGAGTTCAAATATCCAGATACTGCAGCTGCAATCATTCAGTGACACCCCACTTATAAATAATTTAATCTATTTAATCATTGAAAAATATAACTAAAGTCCTGCCAATGTTGGGACATTTTCTTTGTGACAGAGAACTCTTTCCCCAGTGGGGGGATTTGTATTCCTTGGGATAAGGAAAACACAGTCCTCTCCTGGCAGAACTCCTTGTCATTTCCTGTTCCGATTTTCTCATGTTCTGATTCTGTCCTCAGTCAGGGCAAAGAGCCCTTGCACACTGGGGCGGGGGGCGGCGTCGGCGGTAAAACGCCGCTATTATTAGCGGCGTTTTACCGCCGGTATGCGGCCGGTATGCGGCCGCTAGCGGGGCGGTTTTACCCCCCGCAGGCGGGCGAGAAGGGGTTAAATACCACCGCAAAGCGCCTCTGCAGAGGCGCATTGCCGGCGGTATAGCCGCGCCGTCCCATTGATTTCAATGGGCAGGAGCGGTAAAGGAGCGGTATACACACGGCTCCTTCACCGCTCCGAAGATGCTGCTGGCAGGACTTTTTTTACCGTCCTGCCAGCGCATCGCTCCAGTGTGCAAGCCCTCGGGGCTTTCACACTGGAATGAAAGCAGCAGCACTTTCGGGGCGGTTTGCAGGCGCTATTATTAGCGCAATAGCGCCTGCAAACCGCCCCAGTGTGCAAGGGCTCTTAGAAAAGCCATCCATCCACTGGTATGAAGTTACAGGCTTCCAAAACTACCCTGAGCTTCAAGGTATGGTGGAGCATGTGACCACCTCCAAGCACGCAGTGCCTGAGCGGTCAATCACCAGGCCCAGAACCTGTGTAAGCTCCAAAATCCTCCAACATGGAGTTTACACAAGGCTGGGACTCCCAGCTCTCACAGACAGAGAGGTGGAGAATTCCAGGGAAGGTAAATATCAGTGTTTAGGTATAGGGCTTTCTTAAAAGAGACCTGTCATACTTCTAATTGTAGGTCTACTATGGCAAATATATGAAAACACCTCTCAACTTTATTTGTCGTATTAATTTCAATTCATATACGTAGATTTCAGCAAAGATTAAATTAAGATTATAATTTCCTTAACTGCAACGTGAAATGCTTTAACTGATATACAGAGAAGACCATAAAGTGGCATTGGCATAGTAATGATTACTAATTATACTACTAATTACTACTACTAATACTACTACCAGGGCTTTTTTTCAGCAGGAACTAGGGGGAACTCAGTTCCACCGCCTCTGGCTCA
This sequence comes from Lithobates septentrionalis, assembly GCA_037952835.1. NCBI lineage: Eukaryota > Metazoa > Chordata > Amphibia > Anura > Ranidae > Lithobates > Lithobates septentrionalis. The sequence goes on along the minus strand of JBBDGP010001243.1, from coordinate 1,837,981 downwards.
GGTCTTCTGCTCCCTGCTCACCACTATCACTTGGCAACACTGAAGTCCAGCTACTGCATTTAGAAGTGATAGCTTATCTCCCAATAGCTCCCACAGGTCAGATCTCCTGCGCAGATCCCACTGAGTGCCGGACATGGACCAGGGAGATACAGAACAGGTGCCCAGGGTTCTGTGCAGTCATGGGCAGGAGAGGGTGCGTGGTAGGCTGCACCCTCTGTGGTCTCCATTTTTCCCCTGGTGACCAGTTGTTGATGCTCCTACTGCAGGATCTCCCTTACAAGTGACTGTAGTATAGTATAGTATGCTGGGAGGTACTGCAGCCGGATAGGTGATTCAGCTTAATATTGCAACAAAGGTAAAACATATGACAGATGGTGGAGCTTTTAAAGAGGAAGTAAACCCTGATGGGTTTGACTTCCTCTTTTGCTCGCTGCAAATGAAAAGCATAATGGGCTAGTATGCATCGCATACTAGCCCATTATGTGCCACTTACCTGCAAAAGAATCCAGCGATATCCCCTGTGTAGGCAGCATCCATATTCTGGCCCTTCTTCCTTCCGGGGAGCGGACTCCAGCTCTGTGATTTGCCGAGTGACGTCACTCCCGCGCATGCGCACAGGAGCTGCGATTAACGGCACAGGCTAGGGAAGAAACGGCACTTAGTTTAGTTTCTTCCCTGCGCATGCACCGTTGGAATTTTTCGCGGACTACAAGTGAAATATCTCCTAAACGGCGCACGTTTAGGAGATATTTCCACTACCTATTAGTAAGCCTTATTATAGGCTTACCTATAGGTAGAAGTCCAAAAAGTGGGTTTATAACCACTTTAAGGTGGGGGTAGGATGAGGGCAGTGGAGAGAGGGGATTGTATGCAGGGGGAAGAGCTACTATTTGATGCCATTTGGCAGGTATGTGAGTGTGGCGGGCATGGGTTCCTGCACCTATTCTCTGAGAAAAAAAGCCCTGACTACTACTATTAACTACCAATACTACAAATTACTAATATTACTAATAATGCTACTAATGGAGGAGGGGCAGTGGCTTAGAGTATTACATTTTCACTGAAGGGCAACTGCTGTGATATCAGGGGCTCTGGAGGATGTATTCACCTTTTGCTCTACAGCCACTGGCGGCTGTTGCTCCATCCGGGGGGGGCAAACAAACCACCTGACCCTCACGCGGGTGCCAAGGCAGAGCACTGAGACACAGACCTACATATTGTTGGTAGGGGTGTCCTGTTTCCAGCAAGTCGTATGCCTCCAAGAAAAAAGCAGCCTGCATTGCTTTTCACTCATGATAGAAGATGGCAGCGAAGTGCACCCGAGCACTCCACCCCACTCCACCCCCCTCGGGTGGTACTTACGTGGTCGGGCTCTGTATTGGTGGCGGTTCAGGGCACTACCACTGAGAGATCTCTCCGATGAGGGCAGCCAGCCAGCCATTTACTGGATCTCCTTATACATCCTCCCCCCTGCTGGTCAATACGGTCGCTTCTCCTCTCTGCCAATCGGGTCTCAAGACCCGCTTCCTGATTGGCCAGGAGAAAAAGCAGTAAGACAATAGCGAATATTAATTCACTATTCTCACACAACTGGGGGGGCTCAGGGCACAGTATTCTGTGCCCCCCCCCCCCAGCCCGCCCTTTTTTGAAGCCATTTGGAGCCTCCGGCTCTAATCCTGTGCTTCAAAGAAAAAAAAACCTATATAAAAGCTATATACAACAGGGTAACACAGATCCCAAGACTATCTGCATTCCTTTGCAAACTTTTTTCCAGGTAAAGTAGCCACCAGACATGTTTTGTCTGTGTATGTTGCTAGGTAGAAGTGCCCCTTTAAAGGAGATAATTAAATCTCCACTTAAAATAAACCTGTTACCAAGCTACGGACATTGAAATATTGATATATTCTTTTTTTTTTTTTCCCAACAATAAGGTTTTTAATAGGATTTAGAAAAAGGAACCAAGTAATAATTGGACTTATACACAATATTGGTTCAAAATGTACAAAGTTGCAGAAAATATAAACGTCTATCAACAGGAGCATACAGCGTAAAATATCCTAATGCAGGTGATTCATAATAGTCTGATATGAGGGCAAGAATACAGGGAATACAAATGAATAGACAAACAGTAAAAGGAAAATGGCAAAATCCACTAAGTACACGTCGGTATTGAAGAGATAGCCAGTCAACACTACGTCGGTAGTGTATTATCTCTGACAGCGACAGATTTTTTATATGTGTAATAAAGTTTTATTTGTGCCACCAGTTCTGAGAGATCTGGTGCCAAATTGTTTTTCCACAATCTGGCAATCAGTATTTTGCCTGTAGGAGTATATGGGCTACCACCATACGATACTGACTAGGGCAGGAATCTTCAAACTATGGCCCTCCAGCTATTGCAGAACTACACATCCCATGAGGCATTATAAAACTTTGACATTCACAGACATGACTAGGCAAGATGAGAATTGTAGTTCTTGAACAACTGGAGGGCCGTAGTTTGAAGATCCCTGGACTAGGGAATCGGTCAATACCTAAATAGAGTAGAGCCAAGGCAGGGTCAGGAGAAGTTACGACCGTGATATTAGATATAATTTGGAATGTCTGGCACCAAAACTAGATAAATCCTTACATGACCAAAATATGTGTAAGATGTTGTCCACTTGACCGCAGTCCCTCCAGCAAAGAGGGGAGAGGTTGGTGAAAATTTTTGAAAGTCTGTAGGGGGTGAGGTACCAGCTAGAGACACTGTTTTGATATAGTTCCCAGTGGTTTCTGCAATGTGTGATGGGATTTGAATAGCGTAGAGCTCTAAGTCACTGAATGTCTGAGAAAGTGAATTGCAAATCTGACTCCCATTTTACCATAGGTGAGGTTTTATGGAAAGTCTTTTTACACTGAAGGAAAGAGTAAAACATGGAGATGTCTTTGACTTTAGGGTGTGGAGCAGTGAAAAACTTCCAAGCTTGTGGATCTATATAAAATTGGGTTTTTGGTGTTGTCTTTAAGAAGTGACTAACAAGTAAATGCAAAAAAAAAAAAAAAATTAGAGGGGGGGGGGGGGTGTTAAGGGTGGTTGTTAAGTTTTTCAGTGTTAAGAGCTTATGGTCCCGAAGGAGGTCCTCTACCCAATGTATATCAGACTCCCGCTATTTGTCATACTGTAGATGCGGTATTAAGAGTTTAAAGTGGATGTAAACCATTACATATACCCAGTGAATTGAACAGCCTCAGATGATACACAGAGATGAAACAAATCTCCCTACATAAGTTTTAAATGTATATCTGCTGTCTTCATCTTTCTACATTCTTTAGAAAATTCCCCATCATGTGAGAAATCTTTCTTCCTGTTTCAGCAGTGGGAGGGGAGTCTGGGCTAACACTGTGTGTGAGCTGATTGGAGAAAAGGCACACACCCCCCTCCACATAGGCAGAGGAATGAAGAAACTTGCAGAGCTGTGCTGTTAATAGACAAGCTCTCTGCTTACATATCTCTAAGTTCCCTCCCGCATAAATTTTCAGCTGCTTTTATCTCCTGTGTCGTTGAACTTGTCAGAAGTTATCATGCTGATAACAGAGGAACGGAGCAGCAGAAAGACATGGGGCTTAGAGGTTTGGAGAGAGATAAGTAAACATTACAGACATACGTGCCCAGGTCAGATTTCATGAATGAGGTTTACAACCACTTTAAGTGATGAAAGAAACTTATACACTTCCCGGTTATGGTTGTTACACACTGAGCTGTGGGTCAAAGTACGCCACGCTAGCAAGAATGCTCTAACGGTTATGGAGAAAAGAGGGGGTGGACCACAGGTCTGCTAAAAGCAGTGCTTGTAGATCCTTAGTACAAACCACGGCAGCCTCTATATTTACCCAGACATTATCTTGAGAAAAGTGAAACCAATGTCTTATGCCGCGTACACACGACCGTTTTTTCCGAATGAACTCTGACGTTTTTTTCGATGGAGTTCCTACACACGATCACACCAAAGTCCGGTCGTTTAGAACGCAATGACGTACAACGTGACTAGAAAAAGGAAGTTCAATAGCCAGTAGCCAATAGCTGCCCTTGCGTAGTTTTTGGTCCGTCGGAGTAGCATACAGACACACGGTTTTCCCGATAGGAATTGATTCCGTCAGAAAGATTTAAAACTTTTTCTATTTCTAAGTCCGTCAGAATTTTCGAAAGAGAAAAAGTCAGATGAAGCCCACACAAGATCGGAATGTCCGATGGAATGATTTTGTCTGACCTTTTCTGCCGGAAAGTCCGGTCGTGTGTATGCGGCATAAGTTGAGAGAGAATGGAAGCATAATAGTAATCCTTAATGTCTACAAAGCCAACCCCTCCAGCTCTTCTATGTTTGAGTAAATGTGCATAGGGTCAATATTTGCATATCCTTAAAGAGGAGTTCCACCCAGGGGGGCCGTCCAAAAAAAAAAAAATTAAAAGTCAGCAGCTACAAATACTGCAGCTGCTGACTTTTAATTGGACACTCACCTGTCCCTGGGTCCAGCGATGCGGGGGATCGAAGCCCCGCTCGTCTCCCCCCTCCGCTCGTCGGCGCCGGCATTACAACTGTGGGCGCCAGGCTGTGGCTTCACAGCCTGGCACCCACTGCGCATGCGCGAGCGGCGCCGTGCGCCGTGATTGGCCGCTCAATCACCTGGGACCTGTAATGGGTCCTAGATGATTGACAGGAGGGAGGGAGCAGAGCGGAGCCCTTCCTGTGCCGAGGAGGAAGTGATGTCACCAGCCCAGGCTAAGGGACAGGCAGACTACGAGGGCCCACCTAGCAACAGGCATTTAGAGGTAAGTGAAAAAAAAAAAAATATCCAAATGTTTTTTTGTTTTTTTTTTTAGAATTTTTACAGGTAGTTTTGTTTTTTGGGTGGAACCCCACTTTAATAAGCAGTAATTGAGCATTAAAACAGACCCATATTGACCTTTGTAGCTGCAGGTACCATGAAGAAAACTGTACACCCTTAAAGTTCACATATGAAGCACTGATATGGTACTTCAATGCCCCTTACTTCTTCTGTCTGCCAGCCTTCTAATGTAAACAAACAGACGTTGCAGTAAGCCTTTCTCAACATTTTTTTACCCCAGAGGAAACCTTGAAATAATTTTCCAGTCTCAGTGAACCCCTGCTTTAACAACTTAGTTTAGGGTCAGGAGGAAAAAATGCTTCTTACAGTATTGGTCAATGCAGACTAAAAGACAATTGGCTGCTTGGCCCTAGAACTATTCAGACAATGTTAGGTAGAAGGTCAATCAAGCATAGCTCAAGGTACCTCTAGCAACCTTTGAAGGAACCCTGGGTGAGAATGGCTGCCTTGAGTTGTTCAGAAATATAGTGCAAGAGGATTTCAGAGCCCCTGTTGTGGTGTTTGCAAGTTTAATTTCTCCACAGTGACTGCAGCTACAGAGGTTAGTGAGGCCTTCTTTAAATGTATACTTAGCCACAGGTTCAGTTTCAATTACATATTATCAGTCAATGTGCCCTTGGAATATTTATTTTTATAGTTACCATCTGCAGTACGCCTGTGAAGAAAGGTATTTGCCTGATTCCAAGTGAGAAAAATTTTCCAGGTAAAGGATTGAACCACTCAGTACCTGTGTTTCATTGTTTGTGTGTTGGACAGTTAAAGTGGAACTAAACTCCAAAATATTTACCTCTGCTTCAACAGTCCAGCAACCAAGAGGTCCTGGACTGACACAGGTATCTTCTCCCCTGCTTCTTCTGGGTTCTGGCCTTTGGCTATCTTGATTGGCTGGTGTGGAATAACATAACTCCCGCACATGTGCAGGAGTGCAGTTTTCCTGTCATATAGGCACTGTACCTGAATGCAAACTGAGCTGTGCATGCAGCATGTCTCTTCTGCATTAAAGAGCTTGCCTGCTCCTGATCTTCTTCTTGGACTTCAGTTTTGCTTTATAACTATCTTACATCTCTTGCCCATCTTTTGCAGGTATTACAAGGAGATCCCAAACTTTATTATGGAATGTGAATGTATTTTATATTAACATGAGTGCAAACATGTAGCACTCCAAGGTGGGAAGGAACAGACCCTGTATCTATGACAGAGAGATGTCACCATGAGAGTCTTCAAAAGATAAAAGAAGCTGGGAGATGACTTAGCCCACAACATTCAGCTTAATATGGAAAAATCACTTTTGTGTGGAGTCATTCTTTAAAAAAATGCTGGGTATAAGTAGGGGTCAATGTTAGTAAAAAACTATATAGCATGGCTAGTTTGTTGTCCTAACAGCTAAAAACAAGTACCGGTATTAATACAGTAGATATAAGGGAAATATATCATTTTTATTCATTTTGTAGTTTGCCAGGACTTTCTTTAAAAAAATGCGCTATCATATCCCATGTAAAAAGTATTTTTTATCTTGGCAATTTTATCTCATCAAAACAGGCTTTTCACAAAAATCAGGCATGCAACAAAATGAAAAGTCTGATTTTTGTAGGACCAGATAATGGATCTTTTCTTTCTTTTTTTTTGCCTACAGCCCGGAGAATTTCGGACACATCTAGAGAACGTTATACTTGTTGATTAGGGTTTCCATCTGAAGAGAAAGTGCAGTACCAACTGCTCTTCATGGTAGATTAGAGTTCCTGTGGCCAATTTGCTTTTTACTAATGTCAGGGCCCTATGGAGCCAGATCATCTGTTGCATAGCAACTGCCTCAGCAGCAGTGAGGGTAACCATGCATAAAAGATTTCACATGATGGTAGGGCAAAAGTGTGAAGATTTTTAGAATTAGATACAATCTCCACAGGAGCCTCAACTCAGGGGCCGAACTGGAAATATTTCTGTAGACCTCAAGGCTGCGGCTGCGCTGCATCTTCTGCTTTTCTCCAAATGAGCCATAACGAAGAAGATCAGGAATGCATTTGTTGTGCTACAAAGTGGTCTCCGAAGGCAAATGACTGCTGTCCGGGCCTAGGACGGGAACACACAAACTTGTAATATAATTCCTATTATTTAATTAAGGTTACACCAGCCAGTTTGCTGCAATGCTTCACTGAGGTTGACTCATACTTTGACTATTTTACTATACTGTTTTTATTTTGCTATCAGTGGAAATCAGAATAGATGATTCAGCATAATAAATACTTAACATATCAACTATAAAAAAGGCCTGGGGAAGAGTTGTAACCTTCATCTATGAACTTATACAATATATATAACATACAACATTTTGTTTGTGACCATTTGCGATTAGAAGCCCCATTGTGGTGGGAAGATCTATAGAAAGTAATGGGAGGCTGATCCCCCCCCCCGACACAGCTATTTATGGGCACTCACATGTAACCACTGAAGAAGCGATTACTTGCAAATTATTGGTCCTGGGAAAAGACAGTTTGGGGTTGATTTACTAAACCTAGAGAGTGCAAAATATTGGGGGGAGCTGACGTGCTGACGTTCCGCGTGTACTGTCTGCAGGACGGGTGATTGCTTAAGCTGGCCGGCTGATACTTTTTGCTGTTTTATCTCTACTGCACTGTAAGTGCTTTTTTAATTTTCTAATAAACGCAAGTTATTAGGATTGCGCTATGTCGATTCCTTTTCTTTTCCTGGGGAACTCCTGAGTATTATCTATTCTGGTACCTTGGATTTGTATACCTATTGTTCCATGCTGTGATCGATCCCTCCGTGTGGCTTGGTGGATTACCGCTTCCCAGCTATTCCTCCTGGATAAAGGCCCCGACCGGGTTAAGGTCGCAAGCTCTTTGGGCTTGCCTTGCGGTAAGCACGCATTTCATATGGTGTTATCACAGCGGTGCGGTGGAGGAATTATTCACCTATTTTTTTGCATTTAGTTGGTTTAAATCACATATTTATGTAATATCACTTTTTGGTATTAGCGCTGCTACTTCCTTATGCTATATGTTTTTGTGTGTATCTCACATTTAGCGGCTGCTCATATTAGTTATTTGTAGGTTTTTGTTATATATATTTTTTTACCATTTATGAAGGTTTATTTTTGTGTCACGATTTGCACGGTATTATATACCCACATATAGCGCAGTATTTTTTCTACTTTATTTCAACTATAAAAAGGCCTGGGGAAGAGTTGTAACCTTCATCTATGAACTTATACAATATATATAACATACAACATTTTGTTTGTGACCATTTGTGATTAGAAGCCCCATTGTGGTGGGAAGCTCTATTGAAAGTAATGGGAGGCTGATCCCCCCCCCGGCACAGCTATTTATGGACACTCACATGTAACCACCGAAGAAGCGATTACTTGCAAATTATTGGTCCTGGGAAAAGACAGTTTGGGGTTGAGTTACTAAACCTAGAGAGTGCAAAATAAGGTGCAGCTCTGCATACAAACCAATCAGTTTCCAGGGTTTATTGTCAATGCTTAATTGAACAAGCTGAAGTTAGAAGATGATTGGCTACCATTCACAGCTGCACCAGATTTAGGAGATCAACCCCTATGTGTCCGGGGCCGATCATTTTCAAGTAATCGATCCATGAGTGATTACATGCAAGCGGCAATGTATAGGTGCAATAGCTGCCAGAATCTCCCTGCCTTCAAAGGGGCTTCTAGCCCATAGCTAATCACAGAGAACCCCCACTGGGTCTCTCGCAAACAACCCCATTTGCAAGAGTGAATGGAACCTAAAATTAAAAATACAGTTTTTTAAAGCTAAACTACAAGCAAGCAGCTAAATATTTGGATGAAATACATATATAGAAGCTGTTTTACCTGCCAAAGGATTTGAGATTTGTTTCTCTATCTGTCCAGCGCTGAGATTAACAAGGCTCTTACACATAGTACAGCCTTCTCTACCACTGCAAGGGACCAGATTTGTCTCTGGCGCAAATAAAGTGTTACTAAACCCTATTTTTTTTTACAATAAAATAACAAACATGTTATACTTACCTGCTCTGTGCAATGGTATTGCAGAAAACAGCCCGGATCCTCCTCTTCTCAGGTCCCATGCCGGTGCTCCTGGCCCCTCCCTCCTGCCGGGTGCCCCAACAGCAAACAGCTTGCTCTTGGGGCACCCATGCAGGTGCGCTCCCCGAGACGCCCCTCTGTGTGTCCATTCACACGTGGAGCTGTGGCTCGGCCCCACCCCCTCTGTCTCCTGATTGGCTCACTGGCTGTGATTGACAGCAGTGGGAGCCAGTGGCTCCTGTTGTTGCAGAAAACCAAGCCAAGGTTCTCGCGGACATCACTGGATCAAGATGGGCTCAGGTAAGTATTGAGGGGGGATACTGCGCACAGAAGGTGTTTTACTTCATGCATAGAATGCATTAGGGTGAAAAACCTTGAACCTTTACAACCACTTTAAGTTAGATTTACAGGTCTTGTCCGTCCCCCAGCTCATTACTGCACAGTGAAGGAGAAGCAGCAGATTGTTGAGCTCACCTGTCTGTCACTTTGCTCTCTTCTCCTATCAACATGTCCTTTGTTAGCAAATGAGCATTACAACACAACTGACCCCCTCCCTGTGCTGCTTCATCCTTTACCAGCATGAGCTTTGCCATATTTGGACTGATTCCAAGTCATTTTCAGGTACTTTCCCTGCTTGCAAAAAAAAAAAAAAAAAAATTAGTGTAGGTATGAATAAAGAGTGGCATTAATTTGTATCTTTTATATCTGCCTGGATTTTAACTGTAAGCTGGTAGGTGAAATCCAGGTATTGCAAATGAAGCAACCATCAGCAAAGAGTTAACTCTGCTTGTGACAAGCAATTAAAATCTCAGGTGCAGCCTTACACTGCGCCTTTCCTAGACTCTTAACCTCCAGCAGAGATGAGTCAGGCATCTGAGGGTGTGCACATCACTTGTCATTACACATAGTCTGACATTTTCATTCCAGAATCATACACACAGACCTGCAACTAAAACAAGTCATGCCTTTCTCTTCACCAATAAAACAGTCCTTTGGTGTCTTCCGCGACAAGCATTCATGTTTATAAGGTCTAGAGCTAGCCGTAGACATCTCAATATGATTGCTCAGTGTGACTGGTCTTTAAGTGTTACGACTGTACCTTGCAAATATCAGCGGGTGGGTGTGCTGTCAAATGGATTTTAGCCATTAAATCAAAAGAGTTACAATTAGCCAAGCGGTAACATTTGCATGAGATGTTCGAACTGTATTGTATGCGTTTGTTGTGTGTGCACCTTAAACAATCTCCAACAATTTTAATAAATTGAATGTGTTATTTACGCCTCGTTTTTCATCTTTTGACCAATTTGACAGTAGTCTGTCTATTGCTGTTGAGTCTGTTACAGCCCATTGCATAGTTCCCCTCTCATTATCATCAGTCTGCAAGAAATTCTGCAAGGGAGAAATATGTGAGCTGCCATTTCTGATCTTCCTCTGAGATTACCATCTTCCTGGCTGTCTATGGCTTCGATATTTCCTGAATTACTGATCAAAGACAAGCATGCAGCAGGAGAAATCAAAACTCCTGATCACCGTTCTGCAGATTTGTTCTCAGTCATTAACAAAGAAAGTACTGAAGCCATTGGATCAATTGCCATTTTAAGAACGAGAGGTCAGCAATTCCAGTCTACATAATTTAGTAGTTTGAATTTCCTTTAAGTTACAATTTGTTTTTCAGGAGGAACTGAGAACATTTGGAAGAAATCCACATGAGCACAGGAAGAATAAACTTCATATCTTAAGGATCCTAGCAGGAATTATAATACCCACATATCAAAATGATCACTAGATCTAGAGATAAAGGAAGCTGAATTTATATCTCATTATAGATTTTTCCCTTAGAAGTTGAGGAAGGTATTGTCTCATTGTTGAACAAACCTTCCTATTGGGGGTTTATGTGATAGAGAGCCAATGGGAAGACTAATGCCCCGTACACATGAGCGGAAATTCCGCCAGCAAAAGTCCGATAAGAGCTTTTGGTCCAAAAATGTGATTGTGTGTATGCTCCATCTGAATTTTGCTGTCGGAATTCCAGCCAGCAAAAGATTGAGAGCATGTTCTCAATTTTTCGGTCGGAAAAAGTTCCGATCTGAAATTCCGATCGTCTGTACCAATTCCGACGCGCAAAATTCCTACGCATGCTCGGAAACAATTCGACGCATGCTCGGAAGCATTGAACTTAATTTTCTCAGCTCGTCGTAGTGTTGTACGTCACCACATTCTTGACGGTCGAAAGTTCAGCGAACTTATGTGTGGCCGTGTGTATGCAAGCCAAGCTTGAGCGGAATTCCGAAGGAAAAAACATCCAAGATTTTTCAGACGGAAATTCCGCTCATGTGTACGTGGCATAACAATGTAGGAAAAGGTGGGTTTTAGCTCACTTTTTTACAGGAAGATCCATATTTAAAGGCTAAGTTCACCATTGTTCACTTTTTTTTCTAAATTCCAGCTCCCCTATGTACCAAAATAGCATAGCATGTACTTCTTTTGCACAAATACAACAGCTTTCCATTTGTTCTACACACGCTTACCTCACTCTATTCATGGCTGTTTAAAAACACTTATCTATTACTTTTTGCCTTACTTCCTGGACAAACTTTAGGTCATAACACAAGAAGGAGTTATCCAGCTGAGGGTAGATGATGCAGAGTGTGTGCTAAGGAGATCAGCTGGTTAACGCCTTCCTGTATCATGGCCTAAAGTCTGATCAGGAAGTAAGGCAGAGGTAATGGATAGGTGTTTTTGAACAGCCATGAAGAGAATGAGGTAAGTGTGTGTAGAATAAATGGAAAGCTGTTTTATTTGTGCAAAATAAGTACATTAATGCTATATTGGTACATAGGGGGAGATGGAATTTGGAATAAAAAAAAAGGTGAACTTAGCCTTTAAGGATAGTTCCCGCTATGGATCTACTGATTGTTTTTTTACTCACTGTTTTCACTAATGGCAACCTCTATTTATGAATTTTGCCATCCCAGTCACAACAAACTTTCTTTTTCATTTTTTTTGGGTTATCCCTCTCAGGTTTTTTTGCCATCCAAATCCCATTCCAGAAATTTCCGTTTATTTCCTATACTGAAGACTCAACAGGAAATCTCTCCAACATGAGGCAGTTTCTGAGTCCATCTATTCTTAACCAGAGTTCCACCAGAAATTGCTGGGGATTCTTTGAGCTGTGGCTGATTCATGTCCCATCTGATAGTGCTTGAATAGTTCAACAAACAACACCACTTGAGAAAGCCGGCAGCATAACACCAGTTATCTTTTTCACTGTCTGTAAGGATGGTATTATGACCACCATTGTAAGGGTTGCAGTCTTCTTAGTGACCGCCAATGTGAGAGGTATTTTTTCTGATATTGACCCCTGATGCAAAACCTGGATATGACGTAGTGCTACACCAGAAGAAGTCGAATGGTAGTTTTGGTCCTCTATTCTTTGCCTCGACTGTATGAAGAACCTTAGCTCCTCACATCAGGTTAAGCAGATAGCAGCTTCTGTGCCACTGAGAGCATAATTATATATACTCAAAACACAGTTATAACCCAGTATCTGAAAATAAACACCAGTCTGGTTAGGAGTAGAGAAGAACATTATAATGTACCATATTCAAGGGGATGGTAATGTGTATATACAGAGATAGGTAGAGATAGGTAGAATATATGTCTCACACAGCTCTTCAGACAGAAAGTTATCACATAGTAGACATTTAAAATAATGGTCTCAGCAGTTGGATAGATCTATACCTGGTAAACTTCAACTCAGCATTAAACAATGGCACAAACCACATCAATGGAATTGGTTAACAGTATTGCCATACCTTTCCTGCTACCAGTATACTAAACTACTAGAGTGCACTCTAGGGGTGACTAGACTAAAACCAAGATCTACAGCAACAGTGCCCCTTTACTATGGGCAATGACTGGAGTCCTCGTGGAGCAGCTTATCTAAAGGGACAACCCTTTGCCTTGGATCTTCAGCCAGCTAAAGTTGGGGCCCAGACCTCGGAAGTCAATGGAGCTCCTTGCCTGCTCTCCCTGCTGGTGATAGGCAGGTAGTATGATTAACCCAGCATCAGTTCAATGATAGTGTAAAGAGCTGGTGCGGACTATATAACTTGCTCTCTGTAGCCAAGCATCTGGCTACAGTTATTGTAGGGGTTCTTCTGGGGAAAAAGTCCTATCTAAACCAGCTGCTGACAAGACCTGTGCTTGTAATCGCACTGGAAGAAATACCATTAAAGGTCCAGTTCAATAGTCTGTTCACATTATTTTCAATAAAGCCCTAAAGAAGAGGGTGTTTTTGAAACCCTGAATGTGTTGGATGCTTTTTTGATTGCCCCCCTGACTTTCATTGGAATCATATCTGAAATTTTTTTTACCCATGGTGTGGTGCCTCAATTTACACTTTTGTTAATTACACTACAAACCAAGGAGACCATGGAGATCCTCTGGGGTGTATAAGTTGCCTGCTCATTAACCAGGTCACTTACATCAACATCAATACTTTAAAGGTGATGTATAGGGTTAAAAAAAACAAACACATTTTCACTACCATGCTGCAGCATCGCTATGATGCTGCAACTGCCCCCCCCCCCCCCCCACTGCTCCCTGGAGCGTTTGGGCAAGGAAGGGGGTGGGAATGGTTGGCTCAGGCTCACAGAGGGGAGACTTATCCAGCTTTCAGTCAGTCAGCTGGATGGATCCCGACAATATTGTCAGGATCCCTCCAGAGCCTAGAGCAGCTCTGTGATGTCAGCCAACTGTGGACTTTAGCCTGTAGGACTATAGCTTTGCAATACCAATAAGATAACCTTATGGGTCCATTGCTATTTTTCCACTTTCCCCAACTAGACAGACAGTTGTGACTTTGCTAGAAACATAAAGAGCCAGTGCATCTAGAATGGTACAATGGCATCACAGTGCTCAATCTGCCCCCAAAGCAATGTAGCAAGAGTGAATAAAAAAACTGGAAATAAAAAAAATGGAGTATCATAATTTATACAAATGTGAAAGGAGGCGCTAGTGTGTGGGTAGTCCAAAACTAGACATATGACAACTAACACTAATAGAGGTTAGGCTGCTATGTGCTGTGGAGAGGGTGACTCTAACTGTATGCGAAAATTCAAAGGAATGCACATGCATGCAGAGCTGTGCATAGAATTAGGACCCTGTGCACATCTACACAAACATGCACATAAACATGAGCATTAGCATGCTGCACATGCGTGAGCATGCATGTTTGCTGGACTTTGCGCCCAGAGGTCAATTTAAGTCCATGCAGGACTCTGGATCATTGCTGAGTGGTCATCAGCTTCTTCTGCCTGTGACCTGATCCCATCTACTTCTGTATCCAGACCAGGCTTGTTTATCCTGCTTGTTCCTGAACTCCTGTTGCTGACTCCGGCTTGTGACCCCGACCTTGTCTCTGCCTCCTGTTCCAGCACTTTCTTTGCCTGCTTGATACTGATCTTGGCCTGGCTTTGACTCTGGTTTCTGGTTCTTGATTCTGCACTCCTGCTGCCCGATTGTTGCTGACTTCTGCCTGTCTGACCACGCACCCAAGATCCTGCATCTACTAACCACCAGCTTGCCTGCTGCTCTATCTTCAGCTTCACATCTGCTATCAGATCTTCTGGCCTGGATCTTTTACAAGCACCTGTGCCACTCTGTGCCCTGTTACACCCTGTCATCATCCCCAGGGGAAACAGGACAATAGGTGTAAAGGAAGCCATCTTGTCAACTTGGCCTCAACCAGATACGTGACACACCTCCTCTATTTGTAAGTGTACTACTGTTGTTTAATAAAGATTTCATTAATCTATTTTACACAACTATTATTTTTGCGCTTTGTCTTTTCCCCTACCCTCTTGTTTGTCACTTTCCTAGAATATTACTTTAAGTAGGATTTATTCTTTCACAGGATATCACTGGAGCCAAAACACAACCAAAAGGAGGAAAATAAGAATTGATGCAAACCACAAGAAATCCCAGGATTGGTATATGTAATGCCCTGTACACACGACCGGTTTTCCCGTCGGAATAAACTTTGAAGGTTTTTCCGACGGAGTTCCGACGGAATTCCACTCAAGCTGTCTTGAATACACACGGTCACACCAAAGTCCGACCGTCCAGAACGCGGTGACGTACAACACATATGACGAGACTAGAAAACGGAAGTTCAATAGTGAGTAGCCACTAGCTTCCATCTCGTACTTGCTTCAGAGCATGCATCGTTTTTGGTACGTCGGAACAGCATACAGACGAGCGGTTTTCCCGACAGGAATTGGTTCCGTCGGAAAAATTTAGAACATGTTCTCTTTCTAGGTCCGTCATAATTTTCTACGTAAAAAGTCAGATGAGGCATACACACGATCGGAATATACGATGAAAAGCTCACATCTGACTTTTTCTGTCGGACATTCCGCTTGTGCGTACACGGCATAAATGATAGGATCTACTGTGATAATTTAGGGCAGTAATGTAACTTTGTAGATCTTTATTATATGTCCTACTGTATATTATAATTTGCTGTGCATGATTGCATAATACTGTGCTTGTGGAATATTCACTGCTTTCAGTATGCAGAAATCTTCCTATCAGATCTGCAGCCTGAGGCAATATTTTCAAAGATTCTCCCCCCACACCCTGAGTTTCCGGTACTAATCTATAGCTATAAAGGCATAACTACAATGCACACTGTTTTGTGTGTAGGATAAAAGAGCTTACTCCCTGGTATGCAGAGCACACTCCACGGTATATGTTACTGTGGTTGATAAAAAAGTGGAAATTTTTATTTTAAACTATTATGCCTGCAGGTGTTCTAGTAGGAAAGGTAAGTTTGTTAGCAGAGAGTGCTAACAGCGCCATGTTAAAGTGGCCCTATCAGTAATTTTATAAGTCTCTATGAGTAAACTTTTGGAAAACAGTATTGCATCAGCAACCAGAATGCCTGGTGTTGGCTGGTGATGAACCTCAGAAGGAGCAGTGATGTCACTCCCTGATGGGCCTTGCACCATAGCACTGGATTTTAGGAGGTTCCATGCTGTCCCATACCCCGAAAAACAGTACTTTGCAGTAGTGACCACAGAAGAAGAAGTGGCAGGGGAACACTGTGGAGTATAAAGTTGTTTGAAGATTGGCTTCACACAGACACTGTCACTTTGCTTTAAGGGGGCAAGGTGACATTGTCTCTTTTTGGCAAACCTCTGATTTGCTCATTCTGTTTAGGGTGAAGAAAAAAGGTTTGTTTTCCAAACCCCTGCCATCACCAGCAGCATATACTTACCTTTCCTTAACACCCCTGCTGTTCCATCCAGAGCCAGGAGCCCAAGGAAATATCCAGTACTTTAAAAGCAATTGATCCACTCCATGTGACATCGTTGGGCCAATGAGCAGTGTCACAAGTGGAGTCATAGCCTTGAGTAAGTTACCACTCAACTGACCTGTAGCTTTCAAAGGACTTTCTTTTGCTCCTGGTAGCTTAGCAAACTGGCATGGAAGCAAAAGGAAGGTAAATATAGGCGGTATGCATTGCAGTGAACCTGTTCACTTTAAGACAACTCAGCCATTTTGTATACATTGTTCCTGCCGGGTGCAGCCTAGTACCTTGGTCTTTTACCTTGGTCTTTTACCTTGGTATACTTTCTTTTGCTGATATTTTACCTAGAATGATACAGTCAGTGCACCCCAGATATATTTACCCACCTCAGTTTTATTAATCAGTCCAGGTTCATTTCCTATGACGGCAAAGGCACTGGCCTTTCATTTGGTTGGTTTGTAACCAAGGAAATTCAATTCGGAGATATCTCTGTGAACATAAATCCTGGACTCCCGTCCCTGACACTGTTTCCTTACTCAATAACAGGACAATTTATTTCTGCAAGAGAGATGCACTGCTTATTGCGGGAGTCCTTTCCTGTCTGTCAGGTATTGTGCCTCAGAGGCCTTTTCATTATGTCTCATCCATGCTCTGTGTTATCCTTTTCTTATTTTAATATCCTTTTATGTTTCCTATTGTGTCTTTTATCATAAAATCCAGATATCTCTTGCATGACCGACACGTTGTAATATTTAGATCAAGATTGTTTTATACAATTATAAATTCACCTCCCTATTTTGGTCTACAAATAAGGCAAAGAAGGATATCATTCAATCAATACAAATGTCAAACATTGTTCATGATAGTACAAACATAATAAATCACTTAGCGAAAAAAATAAATCAAACAAGAGATGTAAAGATGTAAAATAAACTATAACATTTAGATGCCTATTTTCCGATTCCTGCGGTTTCATGTTGGGTTGCTCCTGGACAATCTGTGAGGTAGGGAGAATTGTTCCTGATAGCCTTGGGGTGTCACCATTGGATAAAATCTATTGTCTAGATTGGAAGCTTGCATTGGATATCCACTCAAAACTCATGCCTACTCATAGGGATTTTTTTTTATATCCAATCAATCTCTTACCTGCAAAATGTAAATGTACCAGCCCAAGGTGTAAATATAGGCAAACAGCAAAATACATGAACCATCTTACCTGTTCAACCATTTTTTTAAATACAGTCATCCCACCCAACCAGGTACTGACTATCTACTTTTTGGTAGATGGTTAAATATTCACTTTTGTAATTCCACATTGCTGACAGTACTAATTATGTCTACAGGGTTCATTGCTTAAATATGAATTGGCTTCTTCGTATAATAATGGTCTCTGGAGAATTAATTTTCCCATGTTTTTTAGAGTGACAATTCTATATGGAGAGTTTATGTAAAAAGACCATTTATACAACACATTCAAAAGGAATTGGAGTACATGGATACCTCATCCTAGAGCATCCAACTACTTAAAAGAGTGCAAATTGTAAATTATCCCCAAGTTTGAAATACCCCTATACATATTTCAGATGTAGTCTACCATCTTGGACCCACTTTATTAATCTAGTTAGCAAGTTTTGTTTTTGTTTTCATTTTTGGACTGTAATTTCTAGTTTACATGGAGGCCTGTCCATGCCTACAGTTTGAACCCATTAGGGGTAGACTGGTACAACTTTAACAAGTATTATACTCTTATCTTTATGAACTATGTTGGTTACAAATGACTAACGTGAATGACAATCTGTAGTGTTATTTAAAAACTTGCAATAATAATGTATTGTTTAGAAAAAAAAAATCATTTATAGAAATTATAAGTTATGAATGCTATCTTTCTACTGAAATATTTCTTGATAAGGGTGCTCTTTTAAAACATCGTCTTATTCACTAAATATCTGTATACGTAAATGTAACATAGTTTGATTCAAATGCAGTAAACATATAGTTACATTTTACTATGTGGAGGAGTGGAATATTCCTTTCTCCCACCCTTTCTTCTTCTGCTCAGTTGGGCAGTAGGCAAAAAATTCTAACAACAACATATGCAGCATATAGCTGCAATGTGCTAGAGTTGGTTGGCACTACTGAATACACAATAATTTGTACACATCTCCAAACACAAACTAATGTACTCCTACTATACATTTTAATTTTTTATATGTTGTATTAGTTAATTTATCCTGTAACTGTTTGCTCTTGTTATTAAACTTTTTTTTTTTTTTACATATACAAAATTAAATTTCATCTTAGAATGTGTCTCATCCTTAAAAGTATTTGTTCAAAGTGTATGCAAGTACTAAAAAAATATTTAACTATTTTCTATACTGCAATTTAGCTTGATCAGCACACAGGTTGGATAATGAAGAAACAGCACCCCTCTGATGAGGTCATCTCTGTGCTCTCTTTTCCAATCAGCAAGGTCCTTTAGTCAGATCAGTGTTTCTCAACCTTTTTTCAGACAAGGCATCCTTTAACCGCATGCCGATCAGCCGCCACAGTTGTACTGCGGCTACATGGCTCGGCTGCGCGAATCGCCGTCATGTTACATCGGTAACATAGACGTCCACTAGGGGGCTTGTGCACGTCCACTAGAGGGCGCGTGTGCGCCCCCTGCTCGCCCACGGAGCCGATGCGAGTGTCCGGAAGTCGCGATCACCGCCAGGCTGCCGTGATCGCTCGGGGCACACTGAGAACCGGGATCTGTGTGTGTCGGTAACATAGACGGCCACTAGGGGGTGCGTGAGCACCCACGGAGCCAGTGCAAGTGCCCGGCGGTCGCGATCGATCGGGGCACACACACCGAGAACAGGGATCTGTGTGTGTAAACACACAGTTTCTGATTCTCTGAGGGGAGAACAGACAGATCTGTCATCTCCCCTGCACAGTCCCATCCCACCTTCAGTTAGAACACACATTAGGACACACTTAACCCCTTCCCTGCCCCCTAGTGGTTAACTCCTTCACTGCCAGTGACATTTTTACAGTAATCAATGCAATTTTATAGCACTGATCGCTGTAAAAATGCTAGTGGTCCCAAAAATGTGTCAAAATTGTCCGACGTGTCCGCCCGATAAAAATCGCAGATCGCCGCCATTACTAGTAAAAAAAAAATTAATAATAAAAAAGCCATAAAACTATCCCCTATTTTGTAACTTTTGCGTAAACCAATCAATATACGCTTATTGTGATTTTTTTTACCAAAAATATGTAGAAGAATACGTATCGGCCTAAACTGAGGAAAAAAAAAGGTTTTTTTATATATTTTTGGGGGATATTTATTGTAGCAAAAAGTAAAAAATATTGAGTTTTTTTCAAAATTGTCGCTCATTTTTTGTTTATAGCACAAAAAATAAAAACAGCAGAGGTGATCAAATACCACCAAAAGAAAGCTCTATTTGTGGGAAAAAAAAGGACATCAAATTTGTTTGGGTGCAACATCGCACGACTGCGCAATTGTCAGTTAAACTGACGCAGTGCTGAATTGCTCTGGTCAGGAAGGGGGTAAAATCTTCCAGGGCTGAAATGGTTAAAATTATGCACCCCATTCTAAAATGGTAAAAACAAACTAATAGTTTTACATAATGCAGCAACATCCATACACTTAGGATATCCAACATTAGAGATGATTTAGTCTTGCAAAGCTAATACACCTTTGCACACTGGTACTGAGTAGTATTGCAATGTTTCTCTTCCCCATTCAGCTGTAGTGACCCCAGTAATGAAGGAGAGGGGCAGGGGAGGGGCTGTGCAGGTGCCCGACATCCTCCTTATCATTACGTCATTGGTTGTTAGGATGTCTGTGGCTAGAAGGTTGTAATGATGCACAATGAAAACCTGTGGCTTTGTGTAACTAAAAGGCAGACTACATCCACATCCACCCACTAGCTTGTATACAATTTTTGAGCAATTTTTAGGCATTTTGCCAAGATACCCCTGAAGAAACCTGAAGGCACCCCAGGCTGCCTGGGCACCTTGGTTGAAAAAGGCTGAATTAGATTCACAGCAATTCATGTGCAATGCAGTGAAGCATAAGATTGGCTTACAATTCTATAACTTTTACCTGTCTGAGAGGCTATTACCAAGACAAATTGAAGTACAGTGGAACCTTGGTTAACGAGTAACGCGGTTAACGAGGGTTTTGAAAGACAAGCAACTTTTTTAAAATTCTGACTCGGTTTGCAAAACTAACAGAATTCAGGCTAATGGGGTGTGCAGTACCGCATTTGGACAGAGGTGTGGGGGCGCCGGTGACACTCGGAACGGTTCGGAGCTGTTCGGAAATACTCGGAATCACTCGGAAACACTCGAAAATACTCAGTTCCCGAGTGTTTCCGAGACTTCCCAGGCTTTCTGAGCTCAGCCGAGCTGTCCCTGAGTATTTACAAGGCTCTCCGGCACCCCCCACCACCCCTGGCCACATGCGGTATTGCATGCGGAATGAATTATCTTCGTTTCTATTGACTTCTATGGGGAAACTCGCTTTGATATGCGATTGCTTTGGATTACAAGCTTTCCCCTGGAATAGATTCCACTGTACCACTGTACTACTGTACTATATAAATACATTTAGGTTCCATGCACACTATGAGAAAGAAAAAATGCAAAACCCTCTAGCAGAAAACGGCATAAAAAAGATTTATAGTAGCTAATATTGCACAAGAATTAGGAGAGCTTCTGGGCATTTGCTTTTGCAAGCATTTTTTACAAAACATTCCCCTTTGATCATTTTTCAATGTATACTAGAAAATGCAAATGCTCATAAACACTGAGTTTAGAAGCGTTTAGGAGTGTTTATGAGCATTAAGCGTTTTTTTTTTCTGTCTGAAAGGTCCCCTCAAAAACGTAATCCAGAAGGTTTTTTTTTCTGCTTCTAAATGCTGAGCTTACCCACTTGACCTCCGGAAGATTTACCCCCCTTCATGACCAGGCCATTTTTTGCGATACAGCACTGCGTTACTTTACCTGACAATTGCGCGGTCCTGGAACACTGTACCCAAATAAAATTTATGTCCTTTTTTCCCACAAATTGAGCTTTCTTTTGGTGGTATTTGATCACCTCTGCGGTTTTGTTTTTTGCGCTAAAAACAAAAAAAGACCGACAATTTTGAAAAAATATATATATATATTTTTTACTTTCTGCTATGAAACATATCCAATAAAAAAAATGTAAAAAATCGAATTTCTTCATCAGTTAAGGCCAATATGTATTCTGCTACATGTTTTTAGTTAAAGAAATCCCAATAAGTGTATATTGATTGGTTTGCGCAAAAGTGATAGCGTCAACAAACGATGAGATATACCAGCGTCTTATAGACTGCTATATTAGAGCAGACAAATCAGATACTAACTGACACGTTTGACACTTTTTTGGGAACCAGTGACACTAATACAGTGATCACTGCTAAAAATATGCACTGTCATTGTACTAATGACACTGGCTGGGAAGGGGTTAACATCAGAGGAGATCAAAGGTTACCTGTGTGCCTAGCCAGTGTTTCTGTACAGTATAGGGGGTGCTTTTACTAGGGGAAGACATGGATCCTAGTCACACAATGGGGTTGATTTACTAAAGGCAAATAGACTGTGCTCTCTGTAAGTGCAGTTGCTCCAGAGCTAGTAAATGAGGTAAAGCTTTACTTTGCAAAGAATACCCAATTACGTGAATAGGAAAATAAAGAAAACTGAATTTTTGCTTGCACATGTTTGGATGATGGAAGTCCGCAGAGCTTCTGCTCATTTACTAAGCTCTGGAGCAACTGCATTTGCAGAGTGCATAGTCTAGTTGCCTTTAGTAAATCAGCCCCAGCCTCAGCTGCCGATCTGCCTCTTCGCCGAACGATTGACGGGTGTCGGTTCATTATTGATGCTAGATTTGTTCAAAATAGTCTGGTCAGTTAGTATTGGTCAAGACCTTTAGCTCAAAAAATGAAGTATTTTCCTATTAGCCGGTAATGTAAATCATGGATATTCTTTTGTGACATCGCTACCCTAATAAGGACAAAATGTCACCCAGGGGGAGGTAGCCTCTGTTGTCTTTAAGCACAGAATTCCACTATTAAGAATGCCAGGCCCCTTAAGGCCCCTTTCACACGGGGCTGTCCATTTTGACAGACTCCTCTTGCTCAGCAGGGATCGATTCGCTGATCTCCGCTGAGCAGGCGGATGACAGGTCTGTCTCCACTCACTGTGCAGAGGCGGACCTGTAAAAGCCCCGCTGTCGTCTATAGGAGATCCAATCCGACCTGCCAAACGGATGGAAAATAGGGTCTCCATCCGTCTGGATTTGGTGGATTGGATAGCACCGGATGTCAGCAGACATGTCACAGCTGACATCTGTCGCTCTATAGAGGTGCATGGAGCATCTGATCAGGTCCACCTGAAAAACTGTACAGGCAGACCTGATTGGACAGTATGTGTGAAAGAGCCCTTATTGCATTAAAAAAAAAAAAAACGATGTTATTTTTACCTGCTCTGTGCAGTGGTTTTGCACAGAGCCGTTCCAATCCTCTTCTTTTTGGGCCCCTGGCTTTTGCTCCTTGCTCCTCCCCCTTTCCCCCGTTCTCCCTTGAGCAGTGCCCCCAGAAAAAGCCGCTTGTCCTGGGGGCATCACTACATGCTCACTCACAAGCTGCTGTTGTATGCGCCCATAAGACACAGAGCCACAGCTTGACTCCACCTCTCACTCTCTCCTCATTGGTTCACTGGCTGTGATTGACAGCAGTGGAAGCCAATAGGCTCCCGCTGCTGTCTCAGCCAATGAGGAGGGAGGGTGCTGGGACAGCTGAGGCTATCATGAACATCGCTGGATTGGAGGGAGCTCAGATAAGGATTGGGGGGAGGGGAGGTTCAGGGGAATGCATTAAGGTAAAAAAACCTTCAGCCTTTAGAACCAATTTAAGCAAGAAACGGGGGTGCGGGGTGCACCGAAAGCCACAGGGAGGACTAAAGACCTAAAATTTATTAGGCTTTTAGTAAATGGTAGTATTGTTGTATGTGTTTGTTTTTGAATACGATTAGGATGGGGAACATGAGATCGTATATCCTTCCAACAAAGGATTGTATTATTTACATACATGGTTTCAGTAGGATGGGGACTGATTACTCAATGACTTCCTTTGGATAGTGCAGCTCTTTGAAAGGTTTCAGTAAACTAACCTTCTTTGGCTTTTTTTTATTTCCTATTGGAGTAACGGGAGAGGAAATTGTTATATGGACCACCATAACGACTCTTTAACCCCACTATTTGTTTGTATACATCTCTTCTGCAGTATCTGTAATATAGCTGTGGTATAAACCAACAAGTGATGTAGATGTTAAAAATCCAGCCACAATAATTGGTTAGCCCATTTTGTTGCTATTTGACTGCAGTGTAGTAGTCATATCATTTAAAGTCAAGAGGTACTTTTATTTTGTTGCCCTAATGTTGTTATTTGATGGATCTTCTTTTATCTCAGCATAGGGTTATCACATCCCTTTTTGCCTTTTGATGTGGTTTTGGCTGAACCTCTGTCTCCATGGCACCACAATTTTGTGACAGGAGAGATAGTGATATATATCCTAGCCCCTATTCCTTTGCTAGAAGGTTATATGAGCTCATGTTCTTCATCTTAATGGTATTCAAAAACAAACACATACAACAGTCCTACCAAATACTAAAATCCTAATAAATGTTAGGTCTTTGTTCCTCCTCCGGTGGCTTTTGTTGTGTGGGAATACGCACCTCCCGTTTCTTGTTTAAGTGCCTGTACTTGCCATGCTAAGGGAGCTTTAAATTTGAAATACACAGTAGGCAGTAATTTAGGTAATATGTTGCATTATATGCATTATATAAAAATGTAAAAAAAAAAAAAAAAAAAAATAGGAAATTAATCATGATTGATATTAATAATAAAAAAATTGTTGAAATAAAATATTATTACAATAATATTTATCACTATTAATCATAAACCTTTATTTGTTGTCTGACAGATAATCTGAATACTGTTAAACTGTAAACTGTTATTTATTATCATTGAAATTTCAGTTTATATCTCCTAAAAAAAATGTTATTATCTTGCATATCTTGCAATTAATTTACGTTTACGAAAACTATTTATGTTGCTATCTTCTTCCAGGTCCTACTTTTGTTTCCAATCACGTGCAGTCTTGCTTATTCCATTTTTTTTAAAGACGATTACTGTACTAATGAAAGGATATTGGTTTGTTTAATTTTCCAGCATGTCCCTTCAGAAATTTTCAATTGAACACTCGGCATCGGCTCTCGAAAGCAGTATACTAACAAACAAAAAATTAAACAATCATTCTGAATACGGATATTTTCATCCGATTTTCTAATAATGTACAGTATACTAGGCTTTAGGGAGGGTCCTCTGCCCCTCGTCTTAGAAAAGTAAACTTAAAAATGTTTAACTTCAGCAAAAATTTGATTCTCTTGGCAGATGAAGTAAATGGGGTGATTTATTGATGGCAAATAGGCTGTTTAGTTTGCAGGGGAATTTTCCCTTACCTTAGTGAGTGAGGTGAAGCTCTGCTGACTTCCATCATCCAATATGGTGCGCTAATTCATATACCAAAAAAAGCAACGACCAAATGAATTTAGTGCTACATATAAACCTGCGTATAATTATGATCCAAAATCACCATATAACAGTACTTCAAACAAATTTTCATGAATAAGATTGTGATACTGTCCACCAATTGTAATCAAGTCCACATACACAGTTCAATTTGGTGAGAAGAAATTGTGTGGTAGCAGACAACGCCACCAATCCAATTTTAGAGAACACACTCACCCTGATTGGCTCTTCTGTGCAAAGTACATTTTCACCCCATTCACAAAGCAAAGGGAAAATTATTTTGCTAAGTGAAAATTCCCATGAAAAGTGAACAACCTATTTATTTTAGTAAATCAACCCTATAGACTCAATTTCCTCAAATCACTGGTGGATCAGATTTTCTACTGCTCAGTTATCTCTACTTAAAGTGGAGTTCCACCCACTTTTACAACTCTTCACCATCCCTCACTAAACTGTGCACTGTAAACAAATTGGATATTTTTTTTTTCTCAGCACTTACTGTATATCTGCTGTATTCATTTTTCACTTCCTCCTCCCTGGCCGCGGCCCATCGCATCATTTCCTGTTTGCAATGCCTTCTGGGAAGGGGCGGCAACTTCCTCTGAAACTGCCGTTGCTGTGGAAACCTGACCTGAAACCTATTACACTGCTTGTGCTGCACTGAGCACGTGGGGCGGCAACTTCCTCTAAAACTGCCGTTGCTATGGAAACCTGACCTGAAACCTATTACACTGCTTGTGCTGCACTGAGCATGTGCGAGATCTGCAAGGATGAGATCCAGGAAGAAATACAGTCTGGCTTCAGATGCCCAGACTTAAGATGGCCACGGCCTGCTGTAAGTTTATAAAATAACAAACTACTGCTATAAACTAACAAAACAGACCTTAGTTTACAGACTAACTTTACTAGAATACATTAAGCTTGTGTATTATAGGGGTATTTTTATTTAAAAAGTATAATTTCGGCCGGAACACCACTTTAACAGCTTACATACAGAAAAATCTTAAATCCCAATTCTTTTTTTACATTACCAGTTCATTACCCTTCCCTGGAGTCCGCTTGCATTACAAAAGATTGCTTTGATCTAGTCATGTGACGCATGGTGTCCTCTTCCTCCTCTTCTGTCCTGAATACTGCAGAGTGATATGGTAACATTCTCAAAAGCATTTTCCTGTGACCCCGGGGTGGGGCTTAATGATGCTTCCCCGATAAGTGGGTTGAACATTTAACCTGAAAAAAGACCAGTGTTTGGTCTTAAAGAAGTAAGTCTGCAGGGGGCAGCTCTCCAGATAGGTACATGTTGCAGCAAGAGCTCCACTTTTTTAACCAGGCCTGGTTAGTATTTTTTCTAAATAATCCTACAAACTGAAATAGGTTTTTAACATTGGAGGTGGGTTCAGATGCAATAATGATGAAGCATTAAACATACAGTTGTGCTCATAAGTTTACAGAATTTATGATTTCTTGGCCATTTTTCAGAGAATATGAATGATAACACCAAAAATTTTCTTTCACTCTTGGTTAGTGTTTGGCTGAAGCCATTTATTATCAATCAAGTGTGTTTACTCTTTTTAAATCATAATGACAACAGAAAATACCCAAATGACCCTGATCACAAGTTTACATACCCTGGTGATTTTGGCCTGATAACATGCACAGCACACAAAGGGGTTTGAATGGCTATTAAAGGTAACCATCCTCACCTGTTTTTGTGTTATCATACATATTCTCTGAAAAATGGCCAAGAAATCATAAATTCTGCCAGGGTATGTAAACTTATGAGCACAACTGTATATTCTGCAGTAGGAACTATTTTTTATTACAATGAGGTTCAAGAAGATAGTAGATGCATATACTGTTATTTTTTTTTTTTTTTTGAATGTCTTTATTTAGGAGAAACAGCAGTACAAAGATAGTATAACATGCAGGCCATCAGAAAGTTTTAACCTCTGATGCAGCCGGTTGGAACCACTGAAGCCGGTCAGGTGTCTCTCCGGTGGCCATGCCTGACCCTTCTCCGTGGACAAGGACTGAGATTGTAAAGTGTTTTCTTTTTGATTTTCCCTCAGAAGGCTTATACACACTTATGATCCAGTTATGGTTTTATGGATTAACTCACAGTCATCATGGATCACTGCTATTTCTAGATGCCCTCCATGGACCTTGTTTTGTGGTATTTAATGGGTCTATTTTGATCCTCATTTCTATGCCAAATATTCACATGTTCTGATTGGACTTTGCATTGGTGTAAGGAAGGTTTGAATTTAAACCGCCACTATGATGCTGATATGTCAATGCTGACTTTGAATTTGAACTTGTTAGTAGTTGGTGGTATAGATATCCATCCTATTCTGAACTCTGACATCCTGAGATGTCATCATAAGTGGCTACACCAGTTAGACCCCTTTCACACTGGGGCGGTTTGCAGGCGCTATTGCGCTAAACATAACGCCTGCAAACCGACCCAAAACAGCCGCTGCTGTGTCTCCAGTGTGAAAGCCTGAGGGCTTTCACACTGGAGCGGTGCGCTAGCAGGGCGGGAAAAAAAAGTCCTGCTAGCAGCATCTTCAGAGCAGTAAAGGAGCGGTGTATACACCGCTCCTTCACCGCTCCTGCACATTGAAATCAATGGGGTAGCGCGGCTATATCGCTGGCAAAGCACCTCTGCAGAGGGGCTTTACTGTGGTTTTTAACCCTTTCTCGGCCGCTAGCGGGGGTAAAACTGCACTGCTAGCGGCTGAATACCGCCGCTAAAACGACGGTAAAGCGCCGCTAATAATAGCGGCGCTTTCCCGCAAACGCACCTCCCGCCCCAGT
Source organism: Lithobates septentrionalis (assembly GCA_037952835.1). Lineage (NCBI taxonomy): Eukaryota > Metazoa > Chordata > Amphibia > Anura > Ranidae > Lithobates > Lithobates septentrionalis. Next base: position 1,810,290 of record JBBDGP010001243.1, on the reverse strand, counting down.
GTGAAAGGGGCCTTACTTGTTCATTCATGAATTACTCTTTTTGGAGTTTCAAATGTGTAATAATTTATCTACAATACTAATGCCGCGTACACACGAGCGGACTTTACGGCGGACTTTGCCCGGCGGACTGGATTTCGTCGGACAATTCGATGTGTGTGGGCTCCAGCGGACTTTGTTTTCTCAAAAGTTGGACGGACTTAGATTTGAAACTTGTTTAAAATTTATCAGTTGAAATCGAGTCCGGTCGAAAAGTCCGCCATCTGTATGCTAGTTCGACGGACTAAAAAGCCACGCTAGGGCAGCTATTGGCTACTGGCTATGAACTTCCTTGTTTTAGTCCGGTCGTACGTCATCACGTACGAATTCGACGGACTTTGGTGGATTGTGTGTAGGCAAGTCCGTTCATTCAGAAAGTCCGTCGTAAAGTACGTCGAAAAATCCGCCGGGCAAAGTCCGCCGTAAAGTCCGCTCGTGTGTACGCGGCATTACAGTTTTAGAACAGAAGAACAATTTGCCCAAGGGACTTTGGGAGTGGTGCTCTATAAAATAGTGCAACAAATGTATAAAAAATACAAAATGTATTTGATTTGCATAAAAAATATCTCGTTTATAGTCACATTCATTGTTTAACCCCCCTGGCGGTATTCCCGAGTCTGGCTCGGGGTGGATTTTTCATACCAAAAGCGGTATCCCCGAGCCAGACTTGGACTTGCATCGCAGGATCCAGGAAGAGTTTACTTACCTTGTCCCCTGGATCCTGCGATGTCTCCCCGCTGTGATCGTCGAGCCGCTGTGTCTCGCTCGATTCACAGTGCCGAGCTCCGTTCCCTGCGAGCGTTGCGACGCACGGGGACGGAGTTCGGCGGTAAATTCAAAAGTGAAACACACAGTAAAACACACAGTACAGATACAGCATACTGTAATCTTACAGATTACAGTACTGTATCAAATAATTACACATCCCCTTTGTCCCTAGTGGTCTGCCCAGTGTCCTGCATGCAGTTTTATATATATAAAACTGTTCTTTCTGCCAGGAAACTGGAGATTGTCCATAGCAACCAAAACTGTCTCTTTACATCAAAAGTGGTTTTAGACCAGCTAGAAAAAAGCGATAATAAATTAGAATCACTCGCAGAATTGATCGATAGTGATTTGTGAGGAGATCCGTCATCAAACACTAAAAGTAACAAAAGCTACAATTCTGCAACTGAGCAAATTTCAGTGTTTTTTATTTGATTACATTATTATATAATTTTTATTATTATTATATTATTATTTGTTATAATTATTTATAGTTATTTATTATATTATAATTTTTTATTTCGTTTTTCGAACTTTATCATACCCGGGATGTCTACTAGACTCTTGTTTGGACAGATTTAAGTGAACTATTCCTAAGAATTACAGGCCTACAATATAAAACGCCAAATTTCTGTGCAAAATAATGGTACCACTTTCAGCACCTAAAATCTGAAATAATCATACCGCCAGGGAGGTTAAGAGTAAGGTCATCATTTCAACAATGTACATTCAGGATGCCGACATAATGACAAATGGATCAATATTCCTTTTCGAACACTGTAATCTCTATGCATTTTGTGGGACTTCATCAGGAGACAGCCGCAGTTGGTTTGCATGTGCATCTATGGAAAAAACCATGTCACTCTGTAAAGAAATTGAGATTGTGTTCAACAGTCAATGGAGAACAACAGAACAGGTTGATTAGATTAAACGGTACATCCAATTTCAGTGAAAAGAGTCCAAAAAGTGTCTGACTGGGTATACTCACATAGAAATAAATTGGATATAGTTCAAAACCAACGATTAAAATAAATGGCATCTAGATCTCAAAAGCTGCGGATGACCACAGCAGGGGTTTTTCACTGGGAGTTGACCCGTAGGCTGGGCAGAGAAGAGGGGGGCAAACCCCCACTGTAGAACCCCTAAGAAAGATGGTTTAGACAATAAGACCTTAGGTAAGATTCTAAGAAAAAGTGATAAATAGGAATAGGTTAACGTGCCAGATGGATTGTGGGGGAAGGGAGAAGCCACAAGTGCTCCGATATATATAGCCAGGTAGTAGTATCAAGTGAGCAAGGGGGGCTCTTGTTGTATGTCTAACAGATTTAGGACATATCGTCTACCTGCTTTGAGTGGTATCTCTACAGAATTTTTCATGGAAGCAGTGTTAAGTATTTAGGGACGAACATGCACTATGAGGGATATTTAAGTGATTCAAAGGTATATTCACCAATCCACTGTTCTGGTAACTATTTATGTATTAGGACACAATAATCATTCACATTGAATAATTTTCACACAGACGCATGGGTATCTTTATTTAAAGTCGATGGAGAAAGAGAAGTCTATCATGGATCAGTAGCCTTTGAGAAAGTTTAGACGGCGCAATGTGTGAGGCTAGCGGTGAGGCCATCACCAGTAGGGATGGGCTGAATGGACCCCTATTCGGTTCACACCAGAACTTCCGAACACCGCAAAAGTTCGGACCCGGAAAATGAACCCCATTAAAGTCAATAGGACCCTAACGTCAAAAATAAAAAGTGCCCATTTTGAAGGATTATATACAAGTAATTGGGCATACAATGGTTATAGGGGTCCGGGTCCTGCCCAAGGGGACATGTATCAATAAAAAAAGTTTGTGAAAAACTTCATTTTTAAATGAGCAGTGATTTTTTGATTTTTAAAGTGAAAGCCTAAAAATGGAAAATTCCTTCCAATATAGTGCCTGGGGGGTCCCCTTAGTCTACCTGTAAAGTGGCAGATCTGTACCAGCAGCAGCAATAATTGCATTTATAAAGCATTTAAAAGCATTTATAAATTTATAAAGCCAAAAAAGTGACATTCTGTGCAAGCTGCCTTTATTTTGCTCAGCAACAGCTGGGCAGCCGGTGTGTATGATGAGGCCACAATGTAGTGCACTGGGAACAAGATTAGAGATTTTTTGGATGCATTCTGGTGTTACCTTGACTTTGTATAGAAGTAATGGGTATGTAAAAATTGGTCTTTGGGTGACGGTGGCGCTTGATGAAAGCAAGAATTGGCCTTGCTGTAAAAAATTGCAATGCTATCCACCTGTCAAACAGGTGCTGAAAAATTGGTCTTTGGGTGTTAATTGTGCCCATGAAACCAATACCAAAAACATTCTTCCAGGTGAAATGATTGAACACCCCCTAAAGCTAGGCAGCCTCAAAGTCCTGCAGAGATTCCACACCCCAAAAAGTCTTAATCAGTGACATTGGCATCAGGGGCTACGTAGCTGGTAATCCAGGACTGATTCATTTTTATAAAAGTCAAACGGTCCAAGGAGTCTGTGGACAGACGCGTTCTATGATCAGTAACGAAACCTCCTGCAGCACTGAATGCCCGTTCTGAAAGCACACTGGATGTAAGGCAGCCCAACAACTCAATATCAAATGAGTAGAAGATGGGTACTCTTACCGAATAAGGTGGACTCCTATGTCAGCGACAAGGAGTCATTAAGGCAATAAGCCCCATCAGGCTAAAGAAAGGAAATCCGGAATGCTGGAACTAGCGAGGTGCACTTCAGCTTGCAGAACCTCCAAAGGTCATTCGGTGGATCTTCAAGGTGGAATTTTCTTGGTGTGAAGTTTCAGAGCCACAACGCAGCAAAGATCGTCCGGAAGGGATAATGCTCTCGTTCAGGGATTATGCAAAAGAAAAAACACCGCTTCCGCATATTGCAAGTAAAAACAGGGGGATTTTTATTGCTAAAAAGCCATACAGAGTAAAATAGTGATCACAAAGTTGATAACAAAGGCAGCATGGAGAGGGGGTAACCGCCCGACGTGTTTCTACATAATGGTCTTCAACTTGGGCATGCCGTTGTAGCTCTGAAGCTTCACACCAAGAAAATTCCACCTTGAAGATCCCCCGAATGACCTTTGGAGGTTCTGCCAGCTGAAGTGCACCTTGCTAGTTCCAGCATTCCGGATTTCCTTTCTTTAGCCCGATGGGGCTTATTGCCTTAATGACTCCTTGTCGCTGACATAGGAGTCCACCTTATTCGGTAAGAGTACCCATCTTTTACTCATTTGATGTTGAGCACCATCGATGTTGTTTCATTTTCATGGATCTACATCACATTCACCAGTCCTTTTTGGACTCCAACCATTCACCTCTGTGCCTTTTCCATGTGTGGACACGAGTTAACACTTCATCTACACAGTTGTTTCCATTTGTATATTTGGACTATATGATTTATCTACCACATTATTCATTTTTAAAGTTGCCCATATGGACTTTTTGATGGTCTTTTTAATTTTTTATTCAATTTCTTAGCGCTGCATTTTTAATCACATTTCATTGTTTTTTTGTCACAAACGTATGCTGCTGCTATTCATTGTGTTATATATAGAGAGCGCAGTGTTTCTTGTATATTTTCTGTGTTGTTTGACTTTTTTACACAACAACTCAATAGCATACTGGGTAAGTTCTGGCCAGTGGTCTATTCTCATGACCCAGTAAGTCAGTTGGATTATCAGCTGGAAAGCTCTCCATCTCTGTTTTGGCCCTGAGGTACCGTATATACTCGAGTATAAGTCGTTCCGAGTACAAGTCGAGGCCCTAATTTACCACAAAAAAAATGGGAAAAACTTATTGACCCGAGTATAAGACGAGGGTGAGAAATGCACAGCTACTGTAAGTGGAAAAGAGGGTCAACAATGCCCATTTGCAGCATCACTGTGCCCATTTGCATGCCTCACTGTGCCCATTTGCAGCCATAGGTCCCCTGAACTTCAAACTCGGTAGTTAAGGGTTCCTAGATGCCCCCTAGCTGCAGCCAAAATTTGGGGTCTCTGAACCCAAAGGGTCCCGAAATGACATTGCTGCAGGTAGACACAGTTGACAAAATTTGGGGCCCCGTATCTCAGGGCCACTTAGTGCTAGGAACCCCCAATTAGGTGTGCAAACCCAGTGGAACTAGCACCATAAAATTTCCAAAGCTGGGGTTTCTAGCACCAAGTGGCCCCGAGATACAGGGCCCCAAAAATCAGTTCAGAAAATGTCAAGCACTTTTCTGCAGCAGAGAATGACATTTTCCGAACTGATTTTGGGGCCCCGTATCTCGGGGCCACTTAGAGCTAGGAACTTCAGCTTTGGATATGTTGTGGTACCAGTTCCACTTGGTATGCACACCAAATTTGGGGTTCCTAGCACCAAGTCGCCCTGAGATACGGGGCCCCAAAATCGGTTCGGAAAATGAAATTTTTTGCTGCAGAAAAGTGCTTGACTCGAGTATAAGTCGAGGGGGGCACTTTCAGCACAAAAAAAATGTGCTGAAAAATTTGACTTATACTCGAGTATATACGGTAACCGTCCACCATGTGATGCAGACACTGCCGATGGGATGTGGAAGCTGACAGCCCTGGGCAGCGAGGACTAAAAAAATTCCTAAATGCCTCACTTAGGCGGACGCCTTCTCCAACGCTCCTCTCTTGACCAACAGAAGACTCAAAACAACGTTTTCCATGACACTGTAACCTACTAGAGTCACGAAAAACGTTCAATAAAATACTCTTTAACGTGTCCTCAAGAGATTTTATCTTCTGCACTCTCTGTGGGCATAGGATGAGTTCTGAGACCTTCCCTTTATAACGGTGGTCAAGGAGGGTTGCCAACCAGTAATCATCCTTCTCCTTTATGCCACATTTTCTTGGGTCCTTTTGCAGGCTTTTAAGCATGAGATTGCCCATGCGCCTCAAATTTGCAGAGGCTTGAGAAGCAGACTCCTTGGGGTCACTCAGGATGACAGCATCTGGAACTTCCTCCTCCCAGCCACATACTACTCCTAAGGTGCCCTCTGACTTCATGCAGTGAAGGATCTCCGGAGTCCTATACCATTTAGTTAGAAGCTAATAGCCTCCTTTCTGTTATTTGCATGTCATGGAATTTATATGTGCAAAAAGGATTATCTTCTCTTTGTTGAGATTGCGAGGAGGTAGTTTTCAAGTCTGTCTCCTGCTGTATGAAAGGGAGTTCCTGTGGGAGCCCCATCTCTATCAATGAGTCATATAATAATGATAAAGTGTGCCTTACTGGTGTTCTGTTCAAACAAGTTTGCTCAAATGAGGACGGCTTCCTTGGTAGAGTGTGAAGGTAAGCTCCCAACTAGGCCTAGTGTAGAAAATCTAGAGTAGTCACAAATTTGTTCTCCAGTTCCAGATTCATCATAAGACGATTACTGGAGGAGAAATGCAACAACCAGAAAGTACCCAGCTGGATAAGGGCAGCAAATTGAGGATCTATCCTTATATGTAGAATGTCCTCCCCTCCTAGCATGGGAATCTAGGAGATTGCAATACCACATATACTAGTATTAAAAACAAAGGCATTTAAGTGGACATTAGATGAATCTCCAGCAAAGAAGAAAATCACTATAATCCTTGTTTAATCCTTTTAAAAATCCTCAATAAAGTAACCATGTCATTGCATAATTATGTAATTTGCCCAGTAAAGTACACTCACTTCTTAGTGGACATAATCCCTGGAATTCATAAAGACTGGTGCAGACAGACTTTGCGAAAGTATCTCGCATATGTTCTAAAAAGTGGTGCAACGTGTGCCAAATTCATGTACCTGCCTGAAACTTGTACATGACTTTGGTGCATCTTGTGCCACCTTTAGAACTCATGTGAGACACTTTCCCAAAATCTGCCTCTGTATGCCAAAAATAATTTGGTCCATTTTCATAAGATACAAACTGTTGGCATTTTATTTTGAATTTGACACAAGTGCCACAATGTAGAAGTGGAGCAAATTAGAACTACCTGAATTTGGAGCTGTCAGAACCAAAACTGTTGCAGATGTTTTTTGAATTAGGCGCAACACATAAGACCAATTAATGCTGGAAAGTGGCACCAGGAGTTTTTTTTAAATCTCCCCCCCCCCCTAAATCCCTGTAGAGTTGCCAATCATTTAAATTTAAAATTGCATTTGTTCTCCTTACTCTCTGGCTGGAGGTGGTAAATCCAGCAATACACTGTCTCACCCTGCTCTGCACATACTCAGTTGCTCTCCATTTGTAGGCACTGCCAAGTTTGTAGTGGCCGATCTGCTGACAGCCTTAACGTGTTAAACCCTCCTATCCTTTACAGCCAAGGAAGTTGCTTATGTTTGATCTGCAACAGCCATGGTGCTGCAAATGGGATCAGTGACACCAGCCATTTGCAGACAGTTTGGTTGAGGACATAAGCAAATGTGACAGTTAGCATTTCCAGCATTCCAAGAATGTAACTGTTTTTTTTTTAAATCAATGGGTTTAGTTCCGTTATATAATTTACTGCTGTTCAGGGGCTCTGGGCTTAAGCAAAAAGAAACAGGAGCAATGGTGGAGGCAATTTAAAGCACACGCTAATTTTGGTAGCATAATTATGAATATGGAATGTATGTTATGTTCCTTGCTAAAGAACATTATTTTTTATCAAGTTGTTATGGGTAAAGTTCCACTTTAAGTTGATGCCATGACCACTTTCCAAGGTTTCCTGTTTCAGGGTGGCTCCTTTCTCTTGCTTTGTCCTATGGAACCACCCTTGCATGCAGGTACTAGAGTTGTGTCTCCCTACACCATGGGTGCTCAATCTGTGGTCCTCCAGTTGTTGTGGATCTACAAGTCCCATGAGCCATTGCAAGCTGCTGATAGTTACAAGCATGACTTCCAAGACATGACGGGAGTTGTAGTTCCGCACCAGCTGGAGGGCCACAGGTTGAGCACCTATGACCTACACTGTGTGCATCAATAGAAAAACACAGCCTCATAGAGTAGGATGTCAAGGCTCTTCCCTGTTCCTACCCACTCCCTTCTCAAAGCCAACAGACTGACCTGAGACTTCACTGTCCACTGTTAACTCTTTTCTGTGAAGACCAGAAGTTCAGGGAAGCAGTGCCAAAAGAGCAGGAGTCAACACCACTGAAAGTTGTAAACTGTACCACATTTGTGCAATGGCAAAAAGGTGAGCTTTAAAGCCCACACACTGCTCATAGACGTTGCTGGGCGGCGAATGTTTCTGTGCTGAGAGCACGCTCACCAACACCGAATGCTCCCAGCTCAGAGGCTGAGCTGGTAAAAAAAACCTCTTGGTAATGAGCGGTAGCCAGCAGGACCGACTACTGATATATGATCACTGTAACAGCCAATCACAGTGATTAGGTGATTGGCTGATATTTCCAGCACCCCCCCTCCAGCACTCAGAGTTTTTTAACCTCTTGCCGACCGGCTCACACCGATATACGTCGGCAGAAGGGCACGTAAGGCAGATTAACGTACCTGTACATTGCCATTTAAGAAGCGGTTTGCGGGCGCACACCCGCCAAGACCTCCATGAGTGTGATTGCGGGTCCCGCGGGGATACCAGCGATCATCTCATGGAGAGGAAGAACGGGGAAATGCTGATGTAAACAAGCATTTCCCCGTTCTGCCTGGTGACACTGACACTGATCACAGCTCCCTATAATCGGGAGCGGTGATTAGTGTCGTGTCACACATAGCCCCTCCCCCCACAGTTAGAATCACTCCCTAGGACACACTTAACCCCTACAGCGCCACCTAGTGGTTAACCCCTTCACTGACAGTCACAGTAATCAATGCATTTTTAATTGCACTGATCGCTGTATAAATGTGAATTGTCCCAAAATCACGCCAAAAGTATCCGATCGGTCCGCCATAATGTCAGAGTCACGATAGAAAATCACTGATCGCCGCCATTACTAGTAAAAAAAAAAAAAATATTAATAAAAATGCCATAAAACTATCCCCTATTTTGTAGACGCTATAACTTTTGCGAGAACCAATCAATAAACGCTTATTGTGATTTTTTTTTACCAAAAATATGTAGAAGAATACGTATCGGCCTAAACTGAGGGAAAAAAATGTTTTTTTATATATTTTTTGGGATATTTATTATAGTTAAAAGTAAAAAATAATGCGTTTTTTTCAAAATTGTCGCTATCTTTTTGTTTATAGCGTAAAAAATAAAAACCGCAGAGGTGATCAAATACCACCAAAAGAAAGCTCTATTTGTGGGGAAAAAAGGACGTCAATTTTGTTTGGGAGCCACGTCGCACGACCGCACAATTGTCAGTTAAAGTGAAGCAGCACCGAATCGCAAAAAGTGCTCTGGTCTTTGGGCAGCCAAATGATCCGGGGCTTAAGTGGTTAAAGGAACACTGGGGCGGGTGGGAAGGGGTTAAAATAGAGTTTACTGGGGAATGTTTATTTTGTTAGGCTTACCGTGTTAAGCTAAAAAAACGCAGAGAGTTTAATATTACTTTACGCTTTTATGAATATTTGAGTATTCTGGAATTCTCCCAGATGCAGATTTAATCTTTACTTTTTACTACTTATCCCCATCTTATGACGCCACCTCCCGCCAAGCTGTCCCCCATCTGTATTATTGTCGTGCACGGCTTTTCTTTGTACTGTATTATCTACATTCCTGCTATTTACCTGATGCACCAAGCTTCTATCTCTGTCTATTCTTTTTATGAGTGTCCCATGAAGCAATGAATATACAATAAGTTCCACATTAGAATGAAATGGGAATAACTCTAATTTTAGCCCGCCAATGCCAGCTTTTATTCGGTAAGGGGAGAAGATGTAATTTTCTCATATTTTCCTTGTGATCATTCGTTAGAAGAACAAAACCACATAACTGAACATAAAATATTAATGTCCGAATGGTACAGAACCTATTAGAAAAAAGGAAAAAGGGAAAAAAGTATGAGTCAAGAAAATCTGTCTCTTGGTGATCACAAAAAGGAAAACTTTCCAGATTAGATTTAATGGCGATACAAATAAGTCCGGAAGAATCTCCTATGGGGACAATGGTGCAATCAATATTTATATGCTTTTACTTTTGCAATATGCTGAAGATCAACAGTAACCGGTCTGGTTTGTTGGAGATTTCAGAGTGTAATAAAATATAACTGAACTACAAATGTCATGCAGTATTCCAGTCTCGGAGGTAGCTCTATTATGCTGAACATAGGGCATAATTGTCAGTGTAAATACAGTGCAAATAGCTAGCACTCTAATTCCTTTGTAGATCACATACTAAACGCAGTCCGAACAGACTTCTGGCTTTATGGGGCGGGGTGGGGAATGGGAGTTTTGTCTACAGTCACAGTTTCTGCAAAAGAATAAAATAAGAATAACTCTGTGCAAGATTTTTATTATTTCCTATAGTTCATTAAGAATTTTGTATTTTGGGTCCAAGAAGAGGTGCTGCAAGGATAATGAACTGAAATCAGCAGGTCTTGCCCTACGTTCAACATCTTGTGTGAATGCGCTCTGAAAATAATAGAAACAGTGAAGAGTGACATTATTGAAAAAAAAAAAAAAAAAAATTACCATGTATGTATTAACCACTTAAGTGACCAGGCCATTTTTTGCGATATGGGCTGCGCTACTTTAACTGATAATTGCGCGGTCATGTGGCCAAATAGAATGTATGTCCTTTTTTCCCACAAATAGGTGGTATTTGATCACCTCTGTGGTTTTATTTTTTTGTGCTTTTAACCAAAAAATACAGATAATTTTGAACAATATTTTTTACTTTCTGATATAAAACATATTCAATAAAAAAAAAAATTTGATTTCTTCATCAATTTAGGCCAAAATGTATTCTGCTACATATTTTTGGTAACAAAAATCCTAATAAGTGTATAGTGATTGATTCCCTCAAAAGTTATAGCATCTACAAACTATGGGATATTTAAAAAAACTAAATATTTAAATTGATTTTTCTTTACTAGTAATGGTGGCGATCAGCGAATTATAGCAGGACTGCAAAATTGCGGCAGACAAATCGGACACCTAACTGACACTTTTGACACTTTTTGGGAACCAGTGACACTAATACAGTGATCAGTGCTAAAAAAAATATGCACTGTCACTGTACTAATGACACTGGCAGGGAAGGGGTTACCATCAGGGGCAATCAAAGGGTTAAATGTATGCCTAAGTTTACTCACTGTGAGGAGGTGCTTTGACTAGGGGAAGGAAAAGATCCATATTCCTGCTTAGCAGAAGCACAGGATCAATACCTTCCCCTCTGACAGAACGACAATCTTCCTTGTTTACATAGGTAGATTGTCATTCTGCCTCTGTACTGTGTAATCCAATTGGCGGGCGCCAGCGGACACCCAATCTGTGTTACCCGCAGATCAGATCCCGCTGTTTCGGAAGCGGGTCGCCGGTGGCACTTGCGCACACCCCAGACCTGGAAGTGTATGGTGGCGGCCCACAAGCGGTTAAACAGGGTTCGTAGAATGATGTCGAGTATTATGCTTCCAACATTAGTTCAACAATATATTAACCACTTGCCACCAAATCACATAACTAGTATGTCATTAAATTTCAATTGGTTGAACTGGGGTGATGCCTGCACCCCAGTACCGTTTTTTAGAGCCGACGGTCGGATCTCTTGTAATAGCAATAGGAGTGGCTAACTAGCCATTTGATTACTATTACAAGCAGTGGGAGGGGACGTCCCTTCCCTCCCGCCGTCTTTCGCAGCTCTCTCTGGCTTTCCCGTCCCATCAGAAGACCCAAGCTACCAGCCGGCACGCCTGACGGCTGTCCAAGGACCCGTACAAAGCCAAAATTGGCTTTAATCGGGTCTCCTCTATGGTAACCTGGAATTTATGTCATTACATCACTTCCAGGTTACCTGACTGTCGACTGCGCCATTTTTTGAAAATTGAAAGTTTTAAAAAATCTTGATCTTGGCGTTTCGAATGCTTTCAAGTGCAAAGGTGGGATTTAGGGTCTTATTGACCCCAGATGCCTCCATAAAGAGTACCTATTGCCAGGGGCGTAACTAGAAATCACAGGGCCCCATAGCAAAATTTTGTATGGGCCCCCCCCCCCACAAAAAAAAGAACAATGAATGTTGGCACTTCAATCATCAAGGCACCATGCTTGTTATGGTGTCAGGATGATTGAAACACATTATTTCTATTATTATATTGTTATATAAAATGAAATAGTTCAACTCACCATAATGCAGAATCAGTGGGAGCCCTGAGTGTGTCACTTGCCAACGTCACCTGCCACAAGTTGCGGATTGTCACTTGCTACAAGTTGCGGATTGTCCACTTGCCACGTCACCTGCCACACGTTGAAAATTGTCCACTTGCCACGTCACCTGCCACAAGTTGCGGATTGTCACTTGCTACAAGTTGCGGATTGTCACTTGCTACAAGTTGCGGATTGTCCACTTGCCACGTCACCTGCCACACATTGCGGATTGTCCACTTGCCACATCACCTGCCACACGTTGCAAATTGTCCATTTGCCATGTCACCTGCCACAAGTTGCGGATTATCACTTGCCATGTCACCTGCCACACGTTGCAAATTGCCCACTTGCCACGTCACCTGCCACACATTGCGGATTGTCCACTTGCCACGTCACCTGCCACACATTACGGATTGTCCACTTGCCACGTCACTTGCCACAAGTTGCGGATTGTCACTTGCCACGTCACCTGCCACAGGTTGCAAATTATCCACTTGCCACGTCACCTGCCACACATTGCGGATTTTCCACTTGCTACGTCACCTGCGACAAGTTGCGGATTGTCCACTTGCCACAAGTTGCAGTACGTTCCCTCACCCGCCCGCCAAGCCGCCCAGCTGCGTTCGCTCACACAGTCAGTGTGACTATGAGCTCCGAATGGACGGGCAGCTCGGCGGCTCACCCAACGCCCGCTCTCTTGCACGCCGACTCACGGGGCCCTACTCGGCTGCAGGGCCCCATAGCGTCCTCGTGGGTCGCTATGGCGGTAGTTCTGCCACTGCCTATTGCTGTTACAAGGATGTTTACATTCCTTGTGACAGCAAAAAAAATGATAAAAAAATAAAGCAACAGTGATAAATAAATAAATTAAATTAAAGAAATTAATAATAACTAAAAAAAAATTAAAGTGCCCCTGTGCTAGCGTGCAAAGGCAAATATGTGCGTTCATCCCGCACGCAAGCAAACAGCGACCATCCCACACATGTGAGGTATCGCCGCAAATATCAGATCATGGGCAGATCATGGGCAGTAATTATGACACTAGACCTCCTCTGTAGATATATCGTGGTAACCTGTAAAGGCTTTTACATTTTATATGCAATTTTAAAGCGTGACGTGCTTGGTAAGAAATGTATTTTTTCCTGATAATTGCGTTTGCAAAACTGCTGTGCGAATACAGCGTGTGACATAAAAAATTGCAAAATCCACCAATTTATTCTCTCGGGCCTCACAAGGTGTCACAAAATGCCTGGTCTTCAAGTGGTGAATCATGATGGAATGCAGTACACAGGAAGGCAAGCAACCATACTATATACACTTAGCTAAATCCTGATTGTAGATGCAGATATATAGATTCTAAAATTACACATAGCTGTTAAAGAGATTTGCCTCAACTTAAATCAGTTTTTCTTAATCCAGGAGTATCCAACTATTGGGCCCATATTTTTTCAAACTTGTCTAGACACCCTCTATGCTGATAGATAAAGAGCGCTAACCTAAGTGTGTCCCCTATATGTTTCACCCATTCTTTAAGTGTTGGCGGGTCTGCTGACTTCCAATGCAATAAAATTAACTTACACACTTGTAATTGCACCCCATCCATAGCTTGTTTTGAAAACTCCTGTACTTGGAGATCAGTGAGAATACCCAACAAACATTGTTTAGGGTCTTCCTGGATTGTGACCTGAAATACCTTATAAAGAGTATTGATAAACCCCTTCCAGTAGATGTGCAGATTGGGACATCTCCATAATAGGGGAATCAAATCACCAAGATCTCTACGACATCTGGTAGACAAGGGGGTTGATTTACTAAAGGCCAAAAAGACTGTGCACTTTGCAAAGTGCACTTGCACTCTGAAAGTGCAGTTGCTCCAGAGCTCAGTTAATGGGGGAAGCTCTGCCGACTTCCATCATCCAATCATGTGCAAGTAAAAATGCTGTTTTTTTATTTTCCTTGCACGTGATTGGGTACTCTTTGCAAAGTGAAGCTTTACCTCATTTACTAAGCTCTGGAGCAACTGCACAGTCTATTTGCCTTTAGTAAATCAACCCCAATGAGTCGTCCAACATACCCAATTTAAATAACTTCAATTGAGTATAATGGACCCGTTTGAGAAAGTTGTGTGACATCCAGACAGATTTGTCGGTCAGTAAATTGGTTATGCATGAGGAGACTGATGTTATGAGCTGAGGGGTAGAGAGATGGATTTGGGTGTCATCAGCATAGAAATGATATTGAAAGCCAGGAAAGGCTATCAGCTGACCCAGGGAGGAGGTGTAGATCGACAATAGGAGGGATCCAAGAACAGAACCTTGGGGGACCCCTAGTGTACAGTTTTGGAGACAAGTGGAGTAAAGTTTTTTGAAGAGGAGTGGGTGGTCAACTATATCAAAGGCAACCGAAAGGTCCAGAAGTGGGAGTACAGAATAGAGTCCATTGGTTTTAGCTGTTAGTAAATCATTTGTGAGATTTGGGAGAGCAGTTTCTGTGGAGTGTTGAGGGCAAAATCCAGATTGAAGGGGATCAGGAAAGTTATTCCTAATGAGGTGGGAGGAAATTGGGAGGAAAAGGGGAGCAAGGAGATTGGGTGTAGGTTGTTAAGATTGATGGGGCCTAAGGAAGGCTTTTAAAGTATGGGGGTAGCTAGTGTATGTTTTAGAGCAGGGATCCTCAAACTACGGCCCTCCAGCTGTTACAGAACTACACGTCCCATGAGGCATTGTAAAACTCTGACATTCACAGACATGACTAGGCATGATGGGAATTGTAGTTCCTGAACAACTGGAGGGCCGTAGTTTGAAGACCCCTGTTTTAGAGAGTTGGGGAATATGTCAGAATAGAGGAAGAGAATTAAAATGTGAGTTAGAGAGTGTAGAATAAAGCCGGAGGGTGACCACAGTATTTGTGAGGGAACAGAAGTCCAGGGAGCAGGTGATTAGGTGGGCGTTAGAAAAAAGTTTAGCAACCTTGTCTATGATAGCGGGGTTGAATGAGAGGAGTAATGATTGTGAACATAAAGTGTTAAGTAGGAGAGGTGAAAAAGTAAACCAAATAAAATAGTATAGTGCAGAGCTAATGCAATGAAAAAACAGTGAAGATATCCCAATGGGAAATTAGGGTATATATAAGTGCAAATACAATAAAATTATTAAACCACAATATTGTTGAAGTGTAGATCAACAGTGATAGTGTATATAAAGTGCATATAGTACATGTATGACATCAAAATGGTGACTATAAATGAGTGTGAACTGGTTGTCTGTAGATAATCCACCACCGTAAGGAAAGAGGCTTACCAGACAGGTTGAACCCAACAAGGCATATGCCTGATGGGTCAACCAAGCTTTTGGTGTAACACACCCAAGGAGGTACAGCAACCACGACTTCCAATCTTGACCGAATCGGATGTGGGTACATGACGATTGTGACATCAGTGAGTATCCACCATACGAATGGCAACCGGAATTTGTGAGCAGTTCCTCTCAGCGTGACATATAGCAAAAGGATAAAAAAAAATTGGGCCACGTAGTGTGATTCCGTGTAGGTGTTAAACATTTAGGACGTTTGGGACGGGCTCTGCTGATGCCACTGCCTTGCTTTGATTTTATCCAAACACTTTTAATGTCTTCTCAAATGTGAGTGACCATTTTAGCATTTTCAATAAATGTTTTACATCTAAACAGAATCACACTATGTGGCCCAATTTTTTCTCCTTTTGCTATATGTCACACTGAGAGGAACTGCTCACGAATTCCGGTTGCCATTCATATGGTGGATACTCACTGATGTCACAATCGACACAGACCCACATGCAATTCGGTCTAGATTGGAAGTCGTGGTTGCTGTACCTCCTTGGGTGTGTTACACCAAAAGCTTGGTTGACTCATCAGGCATATGCCTTGTTGGGTTCAACCTGTCTGGTAAGCCTCTTTCCTTACGGTGGTGGATTATCTACAGACCGAAAATGGAAGGACACTAGGGAGGGGAAAAGAGGATTGCTGCTCACCCCTTAGAATTAGAACAAAAAGGAAGGTTTCCCCACATCAGAGTTAAAAACAATGAGCTCCAGTGGGTATTATCTAAAAAATTGTTTTAGCTGAACATACAAAAGCAGACATTTGTTCATAGCAATATTATGTCATGAACATTAGACCTGACGCGTTTCAACCCCTATGACTGGGGTCTTCTTCAGAGGATAGGTCTGCTGAGAAGAACATGAGAATAAAGTTGGTATACATATACATATTCTATTCATAAAAATATATAATATGAGCTACATGAATTGTGCAGTACAATAGTACAGTATAGTTACCAAATATGAGTATGTCCAACGAAAAACCTGAATTCCCACATGGAGATCCCTTTAAAAGTTTAAAGTGCTTTGTCCTCTCCTCCAGAGGGTGACTCCAACCTCCTCTACCGCTGTCACAACCCAGACCAGGATGGTGAGAGACAACGTGGCTTACGAGAGGCCACACTTTAGAGCACCGCCCACCAGAGCGGACAACCAACCGGAGAGCACCAGATTACCTGTGATGGAGATTGGCAAGGGAAAGATAATAAATAAAAATAAAAAACCCCATATAAAAGTAGTTGGGTTTTATCTATGCGCTAGAGAAGCCTCTAAAGTATCAAAGATTCTGTAGGTATGGTATGTATGGCCCAAACCAACTGGGGGGTTCTGAACCACAAGGAACAGATGTGGTAAGGGCAATAAACACTGCACCTGTACTGAAAAGAGAAAGACAATAGAAAGAAGTGTAGTGGTGCATAAAAGGAGGAGTGTATAAGATGCAAATGAAGTGCCATTGCGTTCATTATGATTAATGTGATCGAAAAACTTCAATAGTGATTCCTCAGGTCCCTCCCAGATTAAGAGGACATCATCGATGTATCGTCGCCACATACGTATACAGCTTACGTATGTGGCGAGGCCCTCGTCCTCTCGGAGTGCCTTCTCCCACTCCCCCAGGTACAGGTTGGCGTAGGCCGGGGCACAACATGTGCCCATAGCCACGCCCTGCACCTGGAGGTAGTGGGAGCTGTCAAAGAGAAAAAAGTTATTATTCAGAATATATTCAAGGCCATCGATGATGAACACCTTAATAGCCATGTGTTGTATAGCATCATGTTGCCCCTAAATAATAGGGTTACCTACCCCTATGATGTATAATAACGAACATCCTTTGACCACTTATAACATATGTGGCTACAAAAAAACCCCCTCCCCTTACAATTATATACTTTGTTTACTTTTTAGACTGGTTGACTCAGCTTCTGGATACCATCATCTGAGTCTTATATAGCCTACGACCAATCCTGTGTTGGCCAACAGGCAACAGTTTAGATACATGGGATAACTTGATGCATCCACATTGCCATTTAGCACCCTTTGAGGTAATGTCAACACATTAGTTTGTCATACCACTAATTATATTCTCACCTCCGTCTTTCCCCTTCCTCTCCGTCCCGCCTGTCCTCCCTCCACCCCCCCCTCCCCCCCTCCCCCTGTCTCTCCCAACCCTCTCCCCACCCCACCCCCCCTGTTTCCCCCCCCCTCCCTTCCCCCCCCCTTTCCCCCGTCTTTCACGCACTGGCACTTCATTTGCATCTTATACACTCCTCCTTTTATGCACCACTACACTTCTTTCTATTGTCTTTCTCTTTTCAGTACAGGTGCAGTGTTTATTGCCCTTACCACATCTGTTCCTTGTGGTTCAGAACCCCCCAGTTGGTTTGGGCCATACATACCATACCTACAGAATCTTTGATACTTTAGAGGCTTCTCTAGCGCATAGATAAAACCCAACTACTTTTATATGGGGTTTTTTATTTTTATTTATTATCTTTCCCTTGCCAATCTCCATCACAGGTAATCTGGTGCTCTCCGGTTGGTTGTCCGCTCTGGTGGGCGGTGCTCTAAAGTGTGGCCTCTCGTAAGCCACGTTGTCTCTCACCATCCTGGTCTGGGTTGTGACAGCGGTAGAGGAGGTTGGAGTCACCCTCTGGAGGAGAGGACAAAGCACTTTAAACTTTTAAAGGGATCTCCATGTGGGAATTCAGGTTTTTCGTTGGACATACTCATATTTGGTAACTATACTGTACTATTGTACTGCACAATTCATGTAGCTCATATTATATATTTTTATGAATAGAATATGTATATGTATACCAACTTTATTCTCATGTTCTTCTCAGCAGACCTATCCTCTGAAGAAGACCCCAGTCATAGGGGTTGAAACGCGTCAGGTCTAATGTTCATGACATAATATTGCTATGAACAAATGTCTGCTTTTGTATGTTCAGCTAAAACAATTTTTTAGATAATACCCACTGGAGCTCATTGTTTTTAACTCTGATGATATATACTATTTATCCAATAAAAGTGCAATATTTTTCATAAATCTTGACTACATTTTTTCTTGTGCTGCCTAAAAACCCCAATGTGGGGAAACCTTCCTTTTTGTGATTATCTACAGACAACCAGTTCACACTCATTTATAGTCACCATTTTGATGTCATACATGGACTATATGCACTTTATATACACTATCACTGTTGATCTACACTTCAACAATATTGTGGTTTAATAATTTTATTGTATTTGCACTTATATATACCCTAATTTCCCATTGGGATATCTTCACTGTTTTTTTTCATTGCATTAGTGCTGCACTATATTATTTTATTTGGTTTACTTTTTCACAGACTATCTGGCAGCTACTATTTTTTGTTTAAGACAGCGTGGTTTCTTTCTCATTTTTTTAAGTAGGAGAGGTATCTGCACAGCTGAGATCTCACAAATTGCATCAATATTATTTTCGAATTGATTAGCGATCTCCTGGGCAGTGAGTGAGTTAGTGGGTGGAGGCAGTGGAGAACAAAGAAGAGAGTTGAAGGGAGAGAAAAGTTGATGGGAACTAGGTGAGAAGTTGTTAATGAGAGTGATAAAATAGGTCTGCTTGGCAGTGTGGAGGCAGGAATTGTATTGTTGGAGGGCAGGATTATATTGGTTGAAATCTTTCTGAGACTTAGTCATACACCAGGGTTGTAGGGGTCAGGGTAGTGGCTAGATTGGGGCAGGACAGGGGTGAGATTTTGTCATAGAAGTGGTCAGTAGCAGAATAGAGAAGAGAAGGGTTAAAGTGGCAAAGGTTTCTACGGGTAATTGTTAGGCGGTTGGAGGGAGAGGTGGTGGAAGACAGGGAGACAGCAAAGCTAATAAGGTGGTGATCAGAGAAAGGAAAAGGATTGTTGGAGAGGTTGCAGAGTAGGTCGATACAAGGTCAAGGGTGTTGTCATCAGGGTGAGTAGAAGTGTGTATCCTTTGCTTCAGGTCAAAAGAGGAGTTTAGACTGAGAAGTTTAAAACTAGCAGGAGTGTTAGGATTAACATGGGTGTCATCAAGTCATCAAGTAGAGTTGATATCGGTCCAGGGGGCTGGTAGATCACAGCAGTTCCTAAAGAAATTGGAGAAAATAGTAAATGTATACAGTGATCTTCAAATCATGACAGGGACAGAGAGCGAGAAGAGTAAAGAACCTGAAAGGTGCTCTGTGGGGATAGGAGGATTCCCACTCCACCTCCCTTCTGTCCACTGGGTCTGAGGGAGAGAGTCCAGAGAGGACCACCATGGGAGAGGGAAGCAGGAGAAGCAGTGTAGGAATCAAAAAGCCAGGTTTAGGTAACAGTAAGTAGGTTAAAGGAGTTAGTGATAAAGAGGTCATGGACAGAGGTGAGTTTGTTGCAGACAGAAAGAGTCTGGTGTTGGGAAGAAGAGGAATGAAAACAAAACTGTGTGGATTGTGGCTGCTGCCAGAGGGTGCAGGATGATGGGTGCGTTGGGTACAGTTAAGTGATGGAGGCCCAGGGTTTGGGGATATATCTCCAGAGCTTAGGAGAAGCAGAAAGGTGAGGGAGGAAATATGGGAGTGTGATTTATATGAGGGGACATGCCTCAGCATCCTGGTGGTTTTATTAGCATGTGGGGATAGAATTAGGAGGAGGTAAATACTGCAGTAATAAGGAGTAGACAAGAAGTGAGGGTGATATATACAGATTTTGGGGTGGAGAAGAGGGGTGAAGGAAACAGAGAGAGAGGACACACATGTGAAAAGGAGAGGCAGAGACTGCATGTTACAGAGAGGAAGGTTTAGATTCATTTACTGTTGACTGACTAACTACCTCTGCTGGAAGTCTTTTCCAAGCATCAACTACTGTTTTGGTACAAAATACTTTCTAAGGTTAGCTTTAAATTTTCCCTCTTCTAGTTTAAGGACATGTCCCTGGGTTTTTTTTTTTAAATCTTAGCTTCGTATTGAAAATACTGTCCTCCTGACCTTTTCTATTCATCGTCACTGTACATATTCCCTTGAATTCCTAAAGACTGGCGCAGACAGATTTTGCAAAAGTGTCTCGTGCGCGTTCTAAAAATGGTGAAGTGTGCATCAAATTCACGTACCTGTCTAGAACTGGAATTACTTGATTTTGGTGCACACTGCGCCAGTTTTAGAACACATGCAAGACACTTTTTACAAAATCTGTCTGCGCCAAGGTCTTTCTCCGTACGCCAAAAGAGAGTTGGTTTTAATTAGCTCTACTTTCCTGAGGTGGTATTATACCCAAAAGCAGACATGTATTATATCGCAGCTTACCAATTCTTATGCCGCGTACACACGGTCGGATCTTAAGACGGGAAATGTTGGATGTGAGCTTGTTGTCGGAAAGTCCGACCATGTGTATGCGCCATCGAACATTTGCTGTCAGACTTTCCACCAACAAATGTTTGCTAGCAGGTTCTCAAATTTTCCGCCAACAATCGTGTTGTCCAATCGTGTGTACACAAGTCCATCGCACAAAAGTCCACACATGCTCAGAAGCAGAAGTGGTCGGTCTTGTAAACTAGCTTTCGTAATGGAGAATTAACATTCGTGACGTGGCAAATTATGAAATCTCCAAATGCAGCGCACAATTCTCTTCTTCTTTAATGGGATAATAATGAAGCTGCTTTGCTGGTGATACTGATGGAGTTATTGCAAACAAATTTTCAAAGGCTTTTTTTTTTTTCAAGTGATATTAATAATAATAATAATAATATCACAAAAAGCAAAAAGAAAAGCATGAATCAACACTCACCAGACTTCTACTAACACAAAATTAGCAGAAGGAGCCCAAAGGGTGGCGCTAAAGAGCTGAAAAAACACGTAGTACGTCTAGTACGTCACTACGTTCGTAATTTTTGGCCAACATTTGTGTGACCGTGTGTACGCAAGACAAGTTTGAGCCAACAACCTTCGAACAAAATTCCACGGTTTTGTTGTCGGAAAGTCCGATCCTGTGTACGGGGCATTAGATGTCTTCAATTTGTTAGTGTATTTAAATGTGCTACTACATTTAACACTGCCCCCCCCCCCCCCCCCCACAGACTGGCAATGCTGCTGTCTTCTGTGTCTCCTGTGCTGATTCCTCCAGCGTTGTGTCTCACTAACACTAATGCCCTGTACACACGGTCAGATTTTCAGACGGAAAAAGTGCGATCGGATTGTGTTGTTGGAAATTCCGATCATGTGTGGGCTCCATCTGACTTTTTCCGTCGGAATTTCCGACACACAAAATTTGAAAGCAGGATATAAAATTTTCCGACAACAAAATCCGATCGTTTAAATTCTGATCGTGTGTACACAAGTCCGACGCACAAAGTGCCCCGCATGCTCAGAATAAATTAGGAGACGAAAGCTATTGGCTACTGCCCCGTTTATAGTCCCGACGTATGTGTTTTACGTCACCGCGTTCAGAACGATCGGATGTTTGAGCCAACATCCGTCTGAAAAAATCCGACGGATTTTGTGGTCGCAATGTCCAATCAATGTCCGATCGTGTGTACAGGGCATAAGAGATGTGTTACTGGCTAGATCGCCAGGGGAAAACAGAGGGGGGAAAAGGCCAAAGAGAATAAAATGAATGCAGCCACCACATCTAATGATTGGTAAGCTGCAATATTTAGAATTTTTGGTTTTGGGTTTAATACCACTTTAGGATAAGAACTGTCAGTATTTTTTAAATTTCTTTTTATTGATTTTAAACAAAGTTATACAAGCAGTACAAAAATTGGACTAAAAAAGCAAGAAAGTACAAAATAATACAAAACATCAGCACAAGTGTGCCTAAGGCCTGGTTCACACTGATGCGTTGTGTTTTTGTTCAGTTTTTTTGTCCTTTTTTGAGGCGCGATTTTACCGCGATTTACCGCGAATTTCAGGAGTTGGATATAGCTGACAGTCTAGCCAATGGAATCATAATGTAAAATAAAAAAAAAAAAAAAAAGGTCTTAACTTCCTGTGTACTTCCTGGTTTTTGTGGAGAGTAGTGTGGTGGAATTCGCACATATGTGAACCATCAATGCGATTCAAGAACGATTTACATTGATGTCTATGGAGACTAAATTCGCAACGCAGTAAACTCACACAAGACCCTTTTTTTAATCGCATCGCATTCGTAGAGGAATCGCAACGCATGTATGTGAACGACGGTCATTGAAAACAATGACTTTAGGGATGACATGCGAATTTAAAGTGTTTTTGACGCATCGCATTCGTCATGAACTCGCATCAGTGTGAACCGGGCCTAACAAAGAAAGTAAGCAAGTGCTCCACTCCACACATTACTGCGCTTGAGTATACATAAATAATAAAATTACTGACCATACATAAATAATAAAATTACTGACCGGTGTTTAGAAACATAAGGGCCTCACAAGAGTGACAGCTATATACACCTTGAATGTGAGGAAAAACATAAAATGGATTATTCTGCAATAGCATAAGGGGATGTAACAAAACAAGTCAAGCGGAAAAAGGAATGTCACATGGAGTGACCTTCAATCACCTTATAGGGACAGCTATATTTGCCCATTACATCTGAAGTCTCTGCTTCCTGCTTGATCCTTGTTTATCCTCTTATCACAAAGCAAGGCCATCAGAAGCTCCTGTGTGATTGAAAACATTAACTTTGTGCAGTTTCCAATGATGTGCAAAGTGATCTGCCAAGACAGAGGTACTTTTCTTTCTCATTATTATTTTGTTAATTCAGACTATTAATTATTCTGATCAGTTTGTGCTATTGATCCATGGGAACCTTGAATGTTCTTGATAAGTCCACTCCAACATTGCCTCATTTTATAATTCCCAGGCTTCGTTCGTGATGCTTAGAAAGTAGAAAATATCTACGTACGTGTTGATACATCATTATATGCGTGTAGCCTTCTATATTATGCTGATGTTTCTAGCAAGCCAGGAGAGAGTATCTTCAACGTGAAACTTGAAGAGCAACATCAATTATTCCTATAGGAATGAAGAAGGGGAGGGGGAGCCAGAGAGGAAGAGAGATTAAAAAATACAATTCCGTCACCTACAACGTTTCCTCTACCTCTGCTGCACCCTGTATTGTTCCTTACCATATATACATCTACAGGTTACATACAACACCAAGCTTCAGAACTGTCGATAAGGTGGACATATCATATTAAGCAGCAGATGGCTATGTGTGGGAGTCAAACTGCTGATTTTCAAACAGATTTCTTAGCTTAAAAAGTTAATTATGTACCTCGTGCGTTGATTTCAATATACGAATCATTCTACGGAGGCGAAATTTTATACCTTGTCTAGGAAGAAAATAAAGGTTTTTCAAGGGAATGTTTGGATATTTTTAATTGGTTTTGGAAAGTGCAGTGCATGCCTTCGAATTGTTTCTGATTAACTCCATCCGTACTGAAAAGATACTTTAAAACACACACTATATTACCAAAAGTATTGGAACGCCTGCCTTTACACGCACATGAACTTTAATGGCATCCCAGTCTGTAGGGTTCAATATTGAGTTGGCCCACCCTTTGCAGCTATAACAGCTTCAACTCTTCTGGGAAGGCTATCCACAAGGTTTAGGAGTGTGTTTATGGGAATGTTTGACCGTTCTTCCAGAAGCGTATTTGTAAGGTCAGGCACTGATGTGGACAAGAAGGCCTGGCTTGCAGTCTCTGCTCTAATTCATCCCAAAGGTGTTCTATCGGGTTGAGGTCAGGACTCTGTGCCGAGCACAAGGATGATTGTGTGTTGAGTGCAGTACGGTAGAGAACTTAATTCTAAATTTAGTAATGTTAGGCCTGTGAAAGAGGGGATGTGGACTTGTGATATTGTCCATAGAAGGGAGAATATCACACGCCAAAAGCGTATAAATTTGGCACAGTTCCAGAATATGTGGAATGTGTCCCCTCTTTGGCCGCAGTTTCTCCAACACTGATCTGCGAGTTTTCCTTTGAAGTGGGAGATCTTATCTGGCGTTAAGTACCATCTTAAGAGGAGTTTTTGGGAAAGTTCCTATGATGCGGAACATCGCTTTGTAAGTTGCCCTGCATGCCTTCACCACTTGTCGACCGCCGCACACACATATATATTGGCAGAATGGCTCGTACAGGCAAATGGGAGTACCTGTACATCCCTTTGAATTTGCCGCCTTGCATGTTCACGGGTCCCGCAAACTCGATGTTCGCCGGCGGCCCGCGACAGTGAGATGGAGAGGCAGAACGGTGAGATGCCTATGTAAACACGGCATTTCCCTGTTCTTCCTAGTGACATGACAGGGATCTGCTGCTCCCTGTCATTGGGAGCAGAAATCATTGTCATGTCAGTGGTAGCCCATCCCCCCCGCTGTTAGAATCACTCCCTAAGACACACTTAACCCCTTGATCGTCCCCAAGTGTTTAACCCTCTTCCCTGCCAGTGTCATTTATACAGTAATCAGTGGCTATTTATAGCACTGATCGCTGTATAAATGACAATGGTCCCAAAATAGTGTCAAAAGTGTCCGATGTGTCCGCCATAATGATGCAGTCCTGATAAAAATTGCCGATCGCCGCCATTAATAGTAAAAAAAAATAAAAAATAATAAAATTGCCATAAATCTATCCCCTATTTTGTAGACGCTATAACTTTTGCGCAAACCAATCAATTTAGGCTTATTGTGATTTTTTTTACCAAAAATATGCAGAAGAATACATATCAGCCTAAACTGAGGAAAAAAATTAGTTTTCTTATATATTTTTGGGGGATATTTATTATAGAAAAAAGTAAAAAATATTGCTTTTTTTTTCAAAATTGTCGCTCTTCTTTTGCTTATAGTGCAAAAAATAAAAATCGCAGAGGAGATCAAATACCACCAAAAGAAAGCTCTATTTGTGGGAAAAAAAGGACGTCAATTTTGTTTGGGTACAATGTCGCACAACCGCGCAATTGTCAGCTAAGGGGGTAAATCCTTGCGGGGCTGAAGTGGTTAATCCATTGGGAGTTAGTACATCTATAGTCTAGGTCCTTTTCCCAGAGGTTAATGGCATAATTTTTCACAAAGTCAGTTTTATTTTGGAGTAAGTTGTAAAAAAAGCGATATGCCTTTACGAGATGTCGGAGGAGAATGGTAGTATGCTTATAAGGCCACATGGGATTTTTAGATAGGCAGTGAGTTGTGCGAAGGTACAAGTGTCAAGCTCAACTAGACTAATGTTTAATTGCCTTGTTGACCTATGTTTGTCAGATGAAGGTAAATTGTTCAAAAGTCTTCCTTATTTGTATGTTATCTAAAACATTACATTGACATTAAATCCCTAAATGGTTATTTGATTTCTTTACTGTGATTTGAGTAAGGCTGTAATCGCGTCTTCTGTATAGGGTTAATCTTGGCATTACACTGAAGGATTACATAGTGCTTCCCTCAACGTTCTGGCAAGGTTCCTCCGCTGAAAGCTTTGACGATGAAGAACTGCCATATGATGCTGGAAACAATTGTCTTATAAGATATTTATGGTTTACCGTACACTGCGCTCCACACAGCAAGCCTCGTACAAGATTTTAAGAAGCCGCTGTGTTTTGGCCATATATTTTTTTCTGATAATAGGACACATTTTTAATAGTTGCCCTAGCAGGAACCAAATCTGGAAGCCCACTGCTGCAGTGGAGAAGTCACATTTGTCCATAGACATTTTAGACCTTGGAAATATCTTGGTCTTCCACATAATAAATTCCTTGTATTTCTTTATTTAAGATTACATTCTTATGACTACATTTATGTTCTCTTGTATTTAAGTATATATACACGGTATATTTTTTATTAAATTCAATTGTGGACTCTAAGCTTGTAAAATATGTAGTCCAACGTGTTCCCAGTACCACCCTCTGATGTTCTTAAAGTGGACCGTACACTAAAATTAAGGCACATTTACATGTTGCATTTTATTGCACACACTGCAATAAGCCAAAGCACACGTCTGTTTGCATCTCAATGCTGCAGTGCTGTGACTTTTTTTGCCTTAAGTTGCTTTTTTTTAAGATTCAACTACAAAAAAAAAGATGAAAAATTACTTAGTTATTTTAGCTTAACCTGTTCCCATCCCGCGTATAGTCAAATGACGGCCACAAGGTGTCTCTCTTATCCTGGGAGGCCGTCATATAAGATCCTCGGCTTCCTGGCCGCTAGGGTGTGCGCCGTCGCGTCACTCGGAAGCCGATGCGCTGCCTGGCGGCTGCGATGTCCGCCGGGCACCCCGCGATTGCCGGTCACAGAGCAGGGACGTGGATCTGTGTGTGTAAACACACAGATCCATGTCCTGTCAGGGGAGAGGAAACCTATCGTGTGTTCCCAGTACAGAGGTCACCTCCCCCAGTCAGTCCCCTCCCCCCACAATTAGAATCACTCCCTAGGTAACACATTTAACCCCTTGATCGCCAGCTAGTGCTAACCCCTTCCCTGCCAGTGACATTTATACAGTAATCAATGCATTTTTATAGCACTGTTCGCTGTATAAATGTGAATGGTCCCAAAATAGTGTCAAAACTGTGCGATCTGTCCACAGCAATATCGCAGTCCTGAGAAAAATTGCAGATCGCCGCCATTACTAGTAAAAAAAAAATTAAAAATTAAAATACCATAAATCTATCCCCTCTTTTGTAGGTGCTATAATTTTTGCGCAAACCAATCAATATAAGCTTATTATGATTTTTTTTTAACCAAAAATATGTAGAAGAATACATATCGGCCTAAACTGAGGGGAAAAAAAAGTTTTTGTTTTTTTTTAAATGGGGATATTTATTATAGTAAAAAGTAAAAAATATTGTGTATTTTTCAAAATTGTCAGCCAAAAGAAAGCTCTATTTGTTTGAAAAAATGATCAAAATGTCATATGGGTACAGTGTTGTATGACCGCGCAATTGTCATTTAAAGCGTGACAGCGCTGAAAGCTGAAAATTGGCCTGGGCAGGAAGGGGGGTGAAAATGCCCTGTATTGAAGTGGTTAAAGTTTGAGCTCACACTTTTGTTTTAATCACCCTATCCCCATTAGCAGATACTTCCTTTTCCTTTGTTTCACCACTCCCTCCAGCTCGAGAGCAAAGAAAATACTCCATACTTCTGAGTATGGAGGAGCATGTGACTTACTTCCTGTGGCATCACTGGGCCAAATACCAGCAACATCACATAGGGTGAGTCCAATGATTACAAAGGGGGAGATTTACTTAAACTGGAGCACTCAGAATCTGGTGCAGCTGTGCATGGTAGCCAATCAGCTTCAAACTTCACATTGTTCAAATAAGCTTTGGCAATAAAACTTGGAAGCTGATTGGTTCCTATACAGAACTGCACGAGATTTTCCACTCTCTAGTTTTAGTAAATTCACTCCAAGGGGTGGATTCTTCTGCTCCCAGCAGTGAATGGAGTGGTGGGGGAGTATAGGAAAAGTAATTACATGTTGTTAGGGAGGGCCGATTCCAAGCCAAGCTGCAGGATTTAGAAAAAAATCCACTCTTGAAGTGAAGCATCCTTTATCCATATTGCAAGGGTTCAAAGCTTGCTCTGTCTAGGTGGTATAGTAACAGGCATTATAGTTTACTTTTTTCCTAGCTCTGGTCAGCTCCAGTGCTCTCCTCTTCTTCCCAAAGCCTCATCATATACAATGTAAGTCTACTAGTGTTGTATTGTACTGTGTACTGTTGTACTGTGAGCAGGCGGGAGTGTGAGTGGTTAATGGAGGAGGCTGCAGGGGACCTGTTCCAGCATCGCTAGACATAATAAACATTTAACCCTTGCAGTGTGGGGAGGGGGGGGGTGTTTACTACAGGGGAGATGTTTTCTAAATCCAGGAACTGGGCTTTAGGCTGGGTTCACACTAGTGACAGTAGAGGTCTTGTGCGTTTTTGGCTCCGTTTTAGGCCCCAATTCAGGCAAATATTCGGGCCACGATTCCTCCATGAAACAGAGAACAGGGACACCCTGGACCTCTGCTGTGAGCTGCTTTGGCATTAGGTATAAACCCAGCCTGAAAGTATAACTAAAGGCAAAACTTTTTTTTTAAGTTTTGGATATAGTGCAGAAGGATTAGAACGCTTGTCAGGTTTTTTTTTGCTGCCAGTGCCCCCATTAAGGAGGTTCACCCTCTCAATTTGTTCAGTTTATCATTAGTGAAAGAAAATCCCAAAATTTGGGTTGTCCCCAGAAAAGTAGTAGAGGGGAAATCTTCCAGTGAGGACACTAATTCTGATGAGCTGGGGGTCCCCAAGGAATTCCCTTAATTTGCAGAGATTTGATCTCACTTCCTGTTTGTCTAGGGGACAGGAAGTGAAGGGAAATCTCCACAATGTGACAGAGATGGCAAAAAAAATCTGACAGGGGTTATAGCCCTCCTTTACTCTATCCAAAATGAAAAAAAAAAGTTTTGCCCATAGTTCTAATTTAAGTCAACCTGTTGATTTGCCCTATACTTTCACTCATCTCATCTGCAACACATGGACTTTACTGTGTAAATGAGACCCCCGTCAACAGGTTCTTAATATCAATAACAAATAGTATAGCAGCCCCATTAAAGAAGGGGTATGGCCAAACCTTGTTTGGCCATACTTCTCCTGTGGGTCACAGGACTGCAGTTAGTCCTGCTCTCGTGTGACCCATTTTCAGCTGACAGCGCCAGGCTCTGAAAAGATCCTGATCATGTGGTCGGGATCCACCCAGAAGCTTGGACTTACAGTTGGCTCAGCCACTCAGCTAGCTGCAGAGAACCCGAGCCAGCTGCTCCCACCCCCTTAACAGACCAGCGCTCCAGTGAGATTTGGTGACTGGGAGCAGAGAGCCGGTGAATGGCAGTCACCAGCTCTCTGCAGGCTAAGGACAGTGAGCTGAGTGATCAGCAGTGTTTGATCGCTCAGCTCTTGATCTTAGAGGTAGCAGGGACAGCTGTAGCTGGGATCGATGCTGCAGCCATCTAGGTAAGTATTTTTTTTGTTTTTCATATTCCTCGAACTTCTCTTAGGATCCACAACATAAATCCAGAAGGGTTTGGTGTACGCATTGTCTATGCTCCACTATCAATATCTCAATCAGAGAATAAACTCATAGCATACCTGTCCTATAAAGTTTTATTTTAAATTCATGTGAAAGCTGGATGCTGACAGAAACTCTAATATATTTTGCACAAATAGATCATAGGATGGATCCCAAACTACTGAATGATAATCATTTTATTGCAAAGTTCAGATCTTTAGACCTTGTATCTTTGACCAAGCTGCTGAAATTCAGGTATTTACAAGAAGTAAATTACCTTTTAAACAAGCCTTTACTGATCTATATAGCTGCAGGTACTGTGCAGTAATTTATGCTCAAAATACAGCAGAAACACTATATTATTAGAAATAATTATCTCTCATTTCACTGTGCTCCCTTTTTTACAGCAGGGAATCAGCAGCTCAGCTCCTTGTTCCTCACATTCAGCAGTGAATCAACAGCTCACCTCCCAAAAGTGACTAAGCTGCTTAGCTCTCCATCTACTTTTGGGAGTCTCTCACACACATATACATATATATATATATATATATATATATATATATATATATATATATATATATATATATATATATATACATATATATATATATATATATATATATATATATATATATATATATATATATATATATATATATAATAATTAACATGAGCTAATTATCTAATCCTTTAGACAGCCTAGGTGACTTAGAGACATGACCTTTAGGACAGACTTCACGTCTCCTAGTTCACCGACTATACACTACACATTATCATACATCTCAACACAGAACTCCTTCATACAATTGCAGGCTTAATTAGCCCAGACAATAATGGCTGAAAGAGAAGCCACACTAGACTAATTTACATTATAGAAGACAACAGACAGGTGTCTGGAGTTGATGACATTAGCATCTAACAGTATGTGTCCCAACAGTATGAATCAGTCACTACTTGTAATATGGCATATCCAGGGTCCCCAGAGTCTGTGTGTCTTGGGGGACATGGACCTGAATCTAAAGTAAGGCCACCTCAAGGGCCCCCAGGCATACAGCTCACAAAGAGCACCGTTCCCCCAAATGCCAGGGCCCATAATCGGTAGGCAAGAGGCTAGCATTCAGTCCCCTCCAAAAGCCTCTGTCCGGCTAGGTCTGTCACAATATAAACATATATATATATATATATATATATATATATATATATATATATATATATATATATATATATATATATATATATATATATATATATATATATATATATTATTACCTCAGTAACTGGGAACAATTCTGCCATTAGGGCTCAATGGACTGCCATTGCAGCACTTGCAGCTGTGGCTGGGTCCCTACTCAAAGAGAAGCCCAGGTTGGTTCTGGCCAACCTCCTGAAACCCGCAAAGTATTGCAACTATTCGTCCTGGTTTACACTATAACCCACATGTGAATTGCACAGGAACTGCACCACATTCCTGTGCAATTGTCATGTGATGATTCAGTGTTGTGCGATTGGAGCCCATTCATTTTGAATGGGCTCCAATCGCACTGCATTGCACCAAAAAAGTGCAGATGCCTTTTTAGAAACCGCACCACAACCGCATTGCATGGTCATTTTGTACAATGCGGTGCAATGCAAGAAAATTGCATTGCCTTTGCAATACTTTTGAGGTGTCGTAATTTTGACAGCCACAGCGGATCACAAACACAGTGCAATTGAAATGCGATCTAGGAAACTCGCATGGAACACTGCATTTCCCACACCACATATGTGTGAACCTAGGCTTACAACTAAATATTATGCAAAAAGGGCAAGCAGAAAATGTTGCAATAAGTAACAGCTTGTCCACATTTTTCCCAGATCGGAGGATGCATGGAAGAGCAGCAATGTTGTAATCCCATCAGGTCTCCACTGTCACTCTCTGCATGATTGTAAGTGTTATCTCCCCCCCCCCCCCCCACCATATATTCTGTATAATTAAAGTAGTTAAATATACTACAGACTTTAAAAAAATGTTAATAAGTATGGTTGTGAATGTATATGGGTCTTGGGTTATCAGGTTACTGCAGTAATATATTGGCTGCTGTTGTCAGAGATAGATGGGTTAAAAAATATATAGCTCACAAGATAAAAATCAACCTACAAAATGGAAGTATTTATTTTCTCCCACTAAGGCTTCTGGGTGACGGATGTATCTGTTGTGTTCACTGGCTGTCATGAGGCAGTTTGAATTTCATTAATCATCCCTGCATAGGTCATACCGCCAGGGCTGGCACAATCTACTGCCTTAATGTGACCAATAAACTGGTCAAGAAGAATGATAAAATGTGTTTTATGTATTCCATCTTATGAAAAGGCAGAAAGATACATACTCATTAACACTTTCAATGTTACCAAGGACAGTTACTTTATATAACCACATGACTGGCCCAGAAGATAAAGGAAGATAAAACCAAATATACCAAGCTCGTGTTTCTTTTGTATGTGCTGAATATTTTTAGTGTGGGTAAAGCCAAAACCTTTTTATTTCATTTTGGATAGGTTGGGAGGGGGTTAGAACCACTGTCGCGTTATTATTGCAGTCTGTTTTCTTGATAAAGAGATTTACTGTCTCTGCTTATCCTGGTGACCATTGTTACTGGAACTGGAAGTAAAGAAAAATCCAAAATTTTGAGTTATTCCTAGAACAATTATGTTTCAGTGAGAACGGTCTGAAAAGGGATTTTCCCTCACTTTCTGTTGTGTCCACAGCGAAGGTAAATAATTATCTCAAGCGGGACAAGGATAAAAAAAAAAAAAATACAGACAAGGGTTTTGGCCATTCCATACTTTCATCTACAATAAAAAAAATAGTTTTCTCTCTGTTGCGCCCTGCCCTAGTTGGGCTAGTTTTTGGCTCAGTTGTACTCAGTGAAGTAATGATCTGTTTCCTAGGTCTGATGATGTTTCTCTAAGCTTGTTGGTTGGATACTCCTGCCTTCCTCTGGAAGAAGCTTGTAGAGATAGAATGGAGAGGCCAGCCACCAAAGTCATGAATATTTATTTGCTCTTAGCCAAGAAGGTGGCTGAAGTAGAAGCTAAATGTTGAGTCTTGCACAGAGTGCCTTTTTCCTGGGGCTACTGCCCCTGGGATGCAGCCTGTGTGTTGAAGAGCTGATGTTAGACCTCAGTACGTGCTTACATGAGGGCCTGAAGAAATCTGGGCTGAAAAATATTTGCCAGAGGGCATCATCCATGAAAGCTGACCTAAAGAGGGATTTTTTTCTTCCAATCACAGAAGAGTGTTGCATAGAAGCTGGTGGGTGACAGCTGTCCTTGGACATTGTGACTAGGACCCTTGCTTAAGACTCTAGGTGTGCATGTGCTATAGAGGCTGAAGGTCAGAAGTTGATAACAACGAGTCTCACATTAACTGGCTATACCCTCTACCTCTAACAAAAGCTGCTGCTAGAGGATTTGTGATTAAGAGACTGTCCTCCTATATCTGTTTTGCATTTTGGAGTATTCTACACCCTCATCCCTCTTTCCTGTTTGAAGCACTTCAATAAAACTATAAAAAGACTTCCCCTAAGTTGAGCCTGTGCTGTCGGTGTGTGTGGAACTGGTGTCTGGGCCTGGCAGCCTCTGAACAAGTAGGGGAGATCTGGGTCATA
This sequence comes from Lithobates septentrionalis, assembly GCA_037952835.1. Classification (NCBI taxonomy): domain Eukaryota; kingdom Metazoa; phylum Chordata; class Amphibia; order Anura; family Ranidae; genus Lithobates; species Lithobates septentrionalis. The sequence goes on along the minus strand of JBBDGP010001243.1, from coordinate 1,777,230 downwards.
TCTAATGCCTCGTTTCCACTGAGTGGATCAGTTCGGGTTGGTACAGTTTGGAAGGCCTAGAATGGTCTGGTCTATTCAAGTGAGTGTTTCCACTGCAAGTTGGACCACAAGGGGCCATACAGGGTGTAGAAAAAATGCCTAGCGTGATGTCATATTAGTGCAACAAGAAACGTGGGAAACAATAACAACAATGGAGATCATCCAGCAGCTCATCTTTTCTCTAGTTGCCTTTTGGTTCTTCATATTTAAAAAACATGCCGCACTGTATGAGAGAAGGTTGCGAGCGGCAATGAGAAACATAGCAGAAAAGAAAAGAAAACTTCTAGCTTGGATATGTAGCCGGGAGGAGAAGTACACCTTTGTGCGGCAAAGACAAAGACAGCAGCGCTAAAGGGTAAGCAACTGACCCACCTACCTGACGCACACACGCACAGACCCACCTACCTGACACACACACACACACACAGACCCACCTACCTGGCACACACACACACTGACCCACCTGCCTGACACACACACACACTGACCCACCTGCCTGACACACACACACACTGACCCACCTACCTGACACACACACACACACACACACTGATCCACCTATCTGACACACACACACTGACCCACCTACCTGACACACACAGACCCACCTACCTGACACACACACACAGACCCACCTACCTGACACACACACACACACTGACCCACCTGCCTGACACACACACACACTGACCCACCTACCTGACACACACACACACACACTGACCCACCTACCTGACACACACAGACCCACCTACCTGACACACACACACAGACCCACCTACCTGACACACACACACACACTGACCCACCTGCCTGACACACACACTGACCCACCTACCTGACACACACACACACACACACTGATCCACCTACCTGACACACACACACACTGACCCACCTACCGGACGCACACAAACACAGACCCACCTACCTGACACACACACACACAGACCCACCTACCTGACACACACACACAGACCCACCTACCTGACACACACACACACAGACCCACCTACCTGACACACACACACACACTGACCCACCTGCCTGACACATACACACACACACTGACCCACCTACCTGACACACACACACTGATCCACCTACCTGACACACACACACACTGACCCACCTACCTGACACACACACTGACCCACCTACCTGACACACACACACACTGACCCACCTACCTGACACACACACACACTGACCCACCTACTGTACCTGACACACACACACACACTGACCCACCTACCTGACACACACACACACACACACACTGACTCACCTACCTGACACACTTACAAAGAATAATGAAAAATGTATATGTTGTATGAATATGTTGTATTTTTTGTGATCTGTTACCATCTGTGTTTTTTTTTTCAGATGCTTCTCCTTTAGTCAAAGCAGACCCGCCGACCAGTCATTTGGACTCTCCCCCATGCCAATGAGTGGTGGGATGTGACCGTCCCGGGATTCACACACTCAGTGGGTGCACAATTTCAGAATGTCTGAGGAAACCTTCTCATACCTTTGTAAAAAGCTGCGTCCAGCGATGGAGAAGCAAAACACCAACTTTAGAGCCAGTTTGCTTGTGAGGAAAAGAGTTGCTATTGCACTGTGGAAGCTGGCTACCAACAGTGAATACCGAAGTATAGGTCATCTTTTTGGTGTCAGTAAATCATCAAAGTGCCGGTGTGTGAAGGACTTCTGTAAGGCTGTCTGCACATTGCTAGCTCCTGAAATTGTTCATTTTCCGGACAGGAAAAAGCTTAAAGACATGGCTGACTACTTTGAGAACAGGTGGGGCCTTCCACAGTGTGTTGATGCTATTGATGGCTCACACATACCAATAATAGCACCACAACAATACCACACTGACTACTTCAACAGAAAAGGCTGGCATTCCATCATCCTACAGGGAGTAGTGGATGGAAAAGGACTGTTCTGGAATGTGAATGTAGGAAAGCCTGGGAGTTTGCATGATGCTCTGGTTCTAAGATTGTCCACATTTTGGGATTGGGTTGGCCAGGGAAGCCTGTACCCTGTTTGCACTAAGAATATTTGTGAGGTGAATGTTGGCTATTATGTGCTCGGGGACTCTGCCTACCCTTTACAAAATTGGCTCCTGAAACCATTACCTGACAATGGCCGCCTGACACCAGAACAACAAACCTACAACAAGAAAACATCCAGGGTCGTAGTGGAAAATGCTTTCGGAAGACTTTAGGGTAGATGGCCGTGTCTTATGAAGAGGAATGACAGTGACATTAAACTTGCCAAATCCATGGTGCTTACTTGCTGTGCTCTTCACAATCTTTGTGAAAGATCAAGGAGAAGACTTCCACCGGAATTGGAATACATCTTCAGAAGAGCCAGTACTAGTAATAGCAGCACAGGATATGGAAGAAGAGTACAGTGAAATACGTCAGGCTCTGACGCGGCACGTCAACGTTTAATTTCTTACCATTCATTTTTAAAAGTTTTAATAAAGTATTACTATATTTTTAATAAATTGTTACATTAAAACAGACATACTCTAAAAAGTCTCTCATGTTTTTTATTTCACAAAAAAAATCTTTCAATATATTCTTGAAAGTAAAAATGTGAAAAATATATAAACAAATAAGCTTTTTTTACAAAAACTTAACAAAATTTTTTTTAACAAAATGTGCACAAGTGTATAGGTTCTGTGCTCCATGAAAGGCACAACTGTCTGGGTGGTGACCTGGGATCACGACTGGCTCCAAGCACTTGAACAAGCTGACCCAGGACACCAAGGAAGGCCTGGTTGAAGGTAGCCAACTGCTCCATCTGCTGCCGGGCGATTTCTGCCTCCTGGCGCATAGCTTCCTGTGCATCCTGACGCAGTGCCTGAAACCGCCTCTCAGAAAGGTTCTCAATCCTTTCCAGCTGCCTTTCCTCTGATGCCCGCATATCCTCCATGACTGTGCGCAGATCTATCTGCAACCGTCTCCTTTCACCTGTAATATACAAAAGACCAGAATAGTTTTTGGTAGCATCAGTCCCACCACTGTAACCCCCTTTCTCATCTGCCCCACCAGCCTTTACCCCCTACTCTCCTGCCCCACCTCTGTTCCCCCTGATCTTCCGCCCCACCTCTGTTCACCCTGCTCATCTGCCCCGGCAATACACCTCCTTTCACGTCTGCCCCACTGCTGAACCCCCTTCTCATCTCTTCCACCACTGTACCCCCTGCACATCTGCCCCCTGCACTTCTGTCCATCTGCTGAACCCCCTTCTCATCTGTTCCACCACTGTACCCCCTGCACATCTGCCCCCCTGCACTTCTGTCCATCTGCTGAACCCCCTTCTCATCTGTTCCACCACTGTACCCCCTGCACATCTGCCACACTGCTCTTCTGTCCCACTGCTGAACCCCCTTCTCATCTCTTCCACCACTGTAACCCCTGCACATCTGCCATACTGCTGAACCCCCTTCCCATCTGTTCCACCACTGTACCCCCTGCACATCCGCCACACTGCTGAACCCCCTTCTCATTTGTTCCACCACTGCACCCCCTGCACATCAGCCACACTGCTGAACCCCCTTCTCATTTGTTCCACCACTGCACCCCCTGCACATCCGCCACACTGCTGAACCCCCTTCTCATTTGTTTCACCACTGTACCCCCTGCAAATCTGCCACACTGTTGAACCCCCTTCTCATCTGTTCCACCAATGTAACCCCTGCATATCTGCCACACTGCTGAACCCCCTTCTCATCTCTTCCACCACTGTACCCCCTGCACATCTGCCACACTGCTGAACCCCCTTCTCATCTGTTCCACCACTGTACACCCCTGCACATCTGCCACACTGCTGAACCCCCTTCTCATCTGTTCCACCACTGTATGCCCTGCACATCTGCCACACTGCTGAACCCCCTTCTCATTTGTTTCACCACTGTACCCCCTGCACATCTGCCACACTGCTGAACCCCTTTCTCATTTGTTTCACCACTGTACCCCCTGCACATCTGCCACACTGTTGAACCCCTTTCTCATCTGTTCCACCACTGTACCCCCTGCACATCTGCCACGCTGCTGAACCCCCTTCTCATCTCTTCCCCCACTGTACCCCCTGCACATCTGCCACACTGCTCTTCTGTCCCACTGCTGAACCCCCTTATCATCTCTTCCACCACTGCACCCCCTGAATATCTGCCACACTGCTGAACCCCCTTCTCATCTGTTCCACCACTGTTTCTCCTGCACATCTGCCACACTGCTGATTTATTTTAAGAAAATGCACAATTACAACTTTCACTATATTACCATCATGTCTTACCAGTGTGCTGGGGTGCATTGGGCATACTCTGTGGTTGGCTACTCTGTGGTCGGCTACTCTGTGGTTGGCTTGATGAAATAGTACTGGTGCTGCTAAAAGACATTGAAGGTCCATTGTCGGAAAAGTTTGACGCATCATTGGAGAGTCCATCACTTGTTTCTGAAAATGCACATATGGTTATATATATTTTTTAAATGGTTAGAAGAGCGAAATCCTATGCCAGATATAATAAAAAAACACTTACCAAAGGGGTCTTTCATGGATTCAAGAATTGCAGTTGCAGAGTCCAGACCTCCCTCCCTGCCTTGGTTTGCTGGCCTATGACCGTAAATGGCGTCCATGGCGTCGTACCACCTCCAAGTACTCCGACTGTTTCCACTACGGCTGTTGTCGTCCTTAATTTTTTTATATTTTTTTTTAATATATGGCCTTTAAGCTTCTTCAGCTTTTCCCTACACTGACCCGACGTGCGTTCAAATCCCTCGGCTGCAATCCGCTGAGAAATATCTTTATACACCTTTTCATTTCTTACTGATCCATCAAGCTCACTCTGAATAACGCTATCACCATTTATACTTAGGAAAGTAGATAGTTTCTGAGATGACCAAAGCCTGCTGTTGTTTGCAGGCATCCTTCTCCTTTATATGGACTGAACGGTGACGTGGTGTTTGTTTGGCGCTTTCCTTTGATATCAGCGTTGAGCTTTTTCTGTCAGCCAATCAGTGGAATGTATCGTGTGATGCCAGTAGCTCAGCCCTAACCGAACCATTCCATTTTCTATGGCCCCACATCTGAAGCAGGACCCTGAATGGAGCGGTATGGTTCGGTTGTATGGTCCGCTTTCATAATGGAAACACTCAAAATAGCGTACCGTACCGAACCGACCCGAACTGATCCGCTCAGTGGAAACAAGGCATAATGGTCCATTTGGGGGTGAGCACTACATTTCTTGTCACATGTCTTGTTACATGTCTTGAAGTGGAAACGCTACTTTAAGAAAACTTTCTCTGCTGACGATCGGCAAAAATGTTTTATCTTCATGCATAAACTGTCCATGCTTTCCTATTTTCAGGAACAAACTGGATCATTTCCCTGTGGTACAGAACTCCAGTTGATCCATATCCTTTAACTCCAAGAACTTGTTGGAGATGTCTGGATGGAAATGGTCCCTGCTTTCACATTTGGTGGGGATGCTGAGCAATAGTTCTCTTTTAGTAGAATGTATTCAATGCATACAAGAAAATGACCATTGCTCTCAGTGATTTCTGGGTCCACGTCTAAGATTAAGAAGGGCATATTGAAACACTGCCTTATTGTGGCCACCCGGCAAATTGGAAAAAAGCAATCCCACTACATATTTTAGAATAGGCCCAGATGCTCAATGACGTATGACAATGGAGACACTGGTGGGCGCAGATAATAATGATCCTGAAGAAATACATGCTATGTGGACATGTTGGCGGGCTCATAGAGATTCTATGGGAGACAGCTTCTGCACTCTTTCATCACCATGAGCATATACTTTTTCCTATATAGTCTGACTCCTATGTGTAAGCAGGTGTTATTTGTTGTTACTTTTTGCCTCTTATGTCATGTTATTGTAGTGTCTTTTTAATGATACTCATGTGATTACTGCAGGGGTCAGGTCGTATGTGATTTCTTCCTCTGTACTGTCTGTTCTGGGGTATAAATACACCTGCAGAGGACCAGCCCAGGGTCCTTTGCTGTTAACCAATGGGAGTTTGTTGGTCAGGATAGCGTGCCGCCATAGGCGTGCGCATGGGGTGTGCCAGGTGTGCCTGGGCACACCCTAATCACCCCGTGCTGTGTCCAGAGATTTGCCCCAAAATGCTGCATCTAAGAGAGTGTGTGGCCCGCGCTGCCTGTGAAACAGTTTCACAGGCAGCAGAGCATGAGAATTGTCAGAGCTGATCAGTGTATGGAACTGTCAGATAATGACACTGCATGCAGGAAGTGAGACCAGCTGTCTTAATGTCAGGGTGATGTCGGGGGTGGGCGGGACAGAACGGCCATCAAACACCAGCCAATGGGATGGGGTCTGGGCGGGCCGCTACATGTATGTGGCCCCACCCCCTCTCTGAAGCAGCTCAAACATTGGCTTGTGTTTATAGCGCTTGGTCCCGCCCACTCCCGACATCGTGGCTAAGTTGTAAGTCATCACAACTCAGCCGCGATGTCGGGGGTGGGCGGGATCAAGCGGCAACACCAGCCAATGATTGGGCTGCTTCAGAGAGGGGGCGGAGCCAGAGAAATGTAGCGGCCCGCCCAGACCCATCCTATTGGATGGTGTTTGGTAACTGTTCAGTCCCGCCCACCACCAGCATCACCGCTGACTTTTAACAGCTGTGTCCCTCCCTGCATGCAGTGTCATTATCTGACAGTTTCATACACTGAACAGCTCTGGCAATTCTCACCATCTGCTGAATGTGAAACTCCTCCTCTCCCCTATCTGTGCCACCCAATGCTGCCAATCAGTGCCAATCAGTGCCAACCAATGCTGCCTATCAGTGCCAACCAATGCTGCCAATCAGTGCCAACCAATGCTGCCAATCAGTGCCAACCAATGCTGCCTATCAGTGCCAAACAGTACTGCCTATCAGTGCAAACCAGTGCCGCCTATCAGTGCCAACCACTGTTGCCTATCAGTGCCACTGCTGCTTATCAGTGCCAACCAATGCTGCCTATCTGTGCCAGTGCTGCTTATCAGTGCAAACCAATGTTGCCTATCAATGCCAACCAGTTCTGCCTATCTGTGCCAGTGCTGCTTATCAGTGCCAACCAATTCTGCCTATCAGTGCCAACCAGTGCTGCCTATCAGTGCAAACCAGTGCTGCCTATCAGTGCCAACCAATGCTGTAAATCAGTGCCAACCAATGCTGTCAATCAGTGCCAACCAATGCTGCCTATCAGTGCTGCCAATCAGTGCCCATCAGTGCTGCATATCAGTGCCCATCAGTGCTGCCTATCAGTGCCAATCAGTGCTGACAATTAGTGCCCATCAGTGCTGCCAGTCAGTGCCCATCAGTGCTGCCAATCAGTGCCAACCAATGCTGCCTATCAGTGCCAACGAATGCTGCCAATCAGTGCCAACAAATGCTGCCAATCAGTGCCAACAAATGCTGCCAATCAGTACAAACCAATGCTGCCTATCAGTGCAAACCAGTGCTGCTTATCAATGCCAACCAATGCTGCCTATCAGTGCCAGTGCTGCCTATCAGTGCCAACCAGTACTGCCTATCTGTGCCAGTGCTGCTTATCAGTGCCAACCAATTCTGCCTATCAGTGCAAACCAGTGCTGCCTATCAGTGCCAACCAGTGCTGCCTATCAGTGCCAACCAGTGCTGTAAATCAGTGCCAACCAATGCTGCCTATCAGTGCTGCATATCAGTGCCCATCTGTGCTGCCTATCAGTGCCCATAAGTGCTGCCCATCAGTGCTGCCAATCAGTGCACATCAGTGCTGTATATCAGTGCCCATCAGTGCTGCCTATCAGTACCAATCAGTGCTGCCTATCAGTACCAATCAGTGCTGACAATTAGTGCCCATCAGTGCTGCCTATCAGTGCCACCTACCAGTGCCCATCAGTGCTGCCAGTCAGTGCCCATCAGTGCTGCCTATCAGTGCAGCCTATCAGTGCCCATCAGTGCTTCCAATCAGTGCTGCCTATCAGTGCAAATCAGTGTAGATCAGTGCTGCCAATCAGTGCTGCCAATCAGAGCCTATCAGTGCCCATAAGTGCTACCAATAAGAGCCCATCAGTGATGCATATAAGTGCCCATCAGTGCCACCTATCAGTGCCAATCAGTGCCCATTAGTGCCAATCAGTGCTGCCTATCAGTGCCACCTATCAGTGCACATCAGTGCTACCAATTAGTGCCCATCAACGCTGCCAATCAGTGCAGCCTATTAGTGCTCATCAGTGCTGCCTTAGCAGGGATGGTGGAAACCCCTCTACAGATAATTGCAATACAAATTACCTTCGAGTGCAACAACTTTTTAGTTGGGAGGTTCACACCATTATAGCACTTTGGATTTTTTATTTTTTAGAGTGTTACACTTAATTGTATATGTTTTAGTTACAGTTATAATATGAATTATTGCACTTGAAGTTAATTTCCCACCACCCCTGCTAAGTCCATGTCTTTATGGACCTTGCTTTGTGCACTGGGGAGCAGTCATGTTGGAAGGGGTGATCCCAAAACTGTTCCCTCAAAGTTGAGAGCATGAAATTGTCCAAAATGTCTTGGTATGCTGACGCCTTAAGAGCTCCCTTTACTGGAACTAAGGGGCCGAGCCCAACCCCTGAAAAACAACTCCACACCATAATCCCCCCTCCACCAAATGATTTGGACCAGTGCACAAAGCAAGGTCCATAAAGACATGGATGAGCGAGTTTGGGGTGGAGGAACTTGACTGACCTGCACAGAGTCCTGACCTGAACCCGATAGAACACCTTTGGGATGAATTCGAGTGGAGACTGCGAGCCAGGCCTTCTCATCCAACATCAGTGCCTGACCTCACAAATGCCCTTCTGGAAGAATGATCAAAAATTCCCATATACACACTCCTAAACCTTGTGGACAGCCTTCCTAGAAGAGTTGAAGCTTTTATAGCTGCAAAGGGTGGAGCCAACTCAATATTGAACCCTATGGACTAAGACGGCATTAAAGTTCATGTGCGTGTAAAGGCAGGCGTCCCAATACTTTTGACAATATATATATATATATATGTATGTGTGCTTGAGCTTTTGGGTGCACACCCTAATGCAATAGGCTGCGCACGCCTATGCGTGCCGCAAAGTGATTTCTTCTCTGTTGCTACCACTCAAAAGGGCCCATCTTCAGGGACTATTAACTTTGTTGCTATGGACATTATTCATCACAGCTTTGGGCTGCAGCATGTTCCTTATGAACACTATCTTTTGGAAAAGGACAGACAGACAGATTTATGTTCAGCAGCATAGCTAATTCTACATCAGCCAAATTATGCTAACTGATCGCATTTGTATGAGAATAAATGATGAGAGATGTATCTGTATTTGCCTCAGTAAAATTAACTTTATTCAAAGAGGCAGTGGTCAGAATCATTTACTAATAGAAATGTATATTACCAAATAACTGTAACTTTGGTGTATCCAAATAATATTATAATGGGAGTTAAAGTCATTCAGCCATCTGGGTTGAGCAGCCTTTGCTTTGCTTCAGAACATCTGTACCAGGTAATCCCCATGGTTGAGTACATTTGAAGAGCATGCACTTTAATCTTAAAGTTTGGGATGCAATCTCAAAGGCGGCCAGTCTGAAGAGGAAGTGGGTGACTGTGGTGGGAGACAGTGGCCCTGTTGGGTGGGAGGACAGGTGTGCTTTGTGGCTTTCATCTTGGACACTCATAATGGGACCCATTGTGGCACAGGGTTAACCTAAGAACTTGCACTGGGTAGTTTGTCAGGAGGGACATTCCAACAGACAGAATGGCTCTTCTAGACAGCTTCCTGTGCATAGGCACAGGCTAATTCGTGTTCCTTTTCATACTTATAGAAATTGTGCAAGTGCTTGCGCTCACGGACATGCGTATATTCATGCTGTAGACAAGACAGCACTGAAGCATAGCACAGGCACAGTTTAAATAGCCCGCTTGGCGCCAATGCGAGCAACAGATGTTTGCACATGCACACATATGCGCATGTCCCCCCTGACAGTAGTTATGAGAGAAAGGCCTATATGTTAGTATAAAATGATGACTTCCTGAGATGTAAACCTTTATGGCAGAGAGAATCCATAAGATAGAGTTCCTGTATGTCTCAAGTGCTGTATACCCAAGGAGGGACCCGGGTGCTGGCAGGTTTTTGGGCATGCTCTGCACTTCCAAATTAAAACATTTTTTTTCATCTTGCGAAGGAGAACATGGAACACTGGTGTATGTTGCTTCCAGGTGTGAAGAGTTTAGGTACCTAGGAACCGAAGTGTGGCTAATGAATTGACTGACTGTTTCTAACCTGCCCTCTAGGGGGCGAACTCCCTGTCTCAGTGGCGCAGCCCAACTATGTGTCAATCATTCTATATAGTATGTACAGAACTGTGATTGTTTCTTAAGCCTGGTATTCACATCATTTTTTTTTTCCATTCAACCCAGTGGGATGAATAAAGAAAAACTGACAGATCCCTGTACTAAACACTTTGTGTTCTGACAAGGACAGGAGAGGGACAGAGGGACTGCAACACTACCCCCCCCCCCGCACCCGCCAGAACACACTGATTAGCTCTCCAGTCATTGGCTGCAAGAGAATAGTACAATGGGCAGCTGACTACTACTTGCACTGTAATGCATCCAGGTACGTTTTACAGCTCCTGATCGGAGGTCTGACATTTTATTTGTTGTGTAGCAGAGGGTGAGGGAGGACCTCTGCAAAAATATCGTCTATAATTTCAGCTCCTTTGTAGTTCTCAGTTTTCATTTGTACATTCCACACAACATTGATGTTGGTGTTAGATGTGTGAATTTTACCGAGATCACTTTTTGTTTTTTTATATTAGGGTTAAAGCCTAGGTGTTCTTTAAAGGCCTAGATTTTAGGGTCTCAGGTTGAAAATGAGGTTTTATTAGTTGTGTTAAGTTCAACTGATGAGTTGTATTAAGGTTGAGGGTTGTGTTTTTGGACTTGGTAAAGTTTAGGGTTAGGTTTATGGGTTGGAATCATGTTACAGATTTGCTTTAGCGTTCATCTATACAGCAGCTAGGACACTATTTTTTTATTTTTACAGATTTATATCTACACTATATTACCAAAGTATTGGCACGCCTGCCTTTACACGAACATGAAATTGAATGACATCCCAATCTTAGTTCATAGGGTTCAATATTGAGTTGGCCCACCCTTTGCAGCTATAACAGCTATAACAGCTTCAACTCTTCTGGGAAGGCTGTCCACAAGGTTTAGGAGTGTGTCTATGGGAATGTTTGACCATTCTTCCAGAAGCGCATTTGTCTCATTCATGTCTTTGAGGACCTTCCTTTGTGCACTGGTCCAAATCATTTAGTGGAGGGGGGATGTGGGGTTGTTTTTCAGGGGTTAGGCTTGGCCCCTTAGTTCCAGTGAAGGCAACTTTTAAGGCATCAGCATACCAAGACAATTTGCACAATTTCATGCTCCCAACTTTGTGGGAACACTTTGGGGGTGGTCCTTTCCTGTTCCAACATGACTGTGCACGGTCCATAAAGACATGGATGAGCAAGTTTGGGGTGGAGAAACTTAACTGGCCTGCATAGAGTCCTGACCTCAACCCGATAGAACACCCTTGGGATGAATTAGAGTGCAGACTGCAAGCCAGGTCTACTCGTCCAACATCAGTGCTTGACCTCACAAAGGCGCTTCTGCAAGAAAGGTCAAACATTCCCATAGACACACTACTAAACCTTGTGGACAGCCTTCCCAGAAGAGTTGAAGCTGTTATAGCTGCAAAGGGTGGGCCAACTCAATATTGAACCCTATGGACTAAGATTGGGATGCCATCAAAGTTCATGTGCGTGTAAAGGCAGGTGTCCCAATACTTTTGGTAGTATAGTGCACATAATATATATGACATTAAAGTGAACCTTTGCATTGCCCATGCAGGGCACAAAAGCGGGTTCACGTTAAAGCAGGCCACCACAGTATCTCACATTACATTTTCCTTTGTTCTTTCACTAATTGTACATGGCTAGGTGTAAGGAGAAGTAACCCTTTGTCAACTCAAGTTGCATCCAAGATTTTGGAGTGCTTAAGAATCTCTCCATACCCTCATGTGACAGCTGTAGGCCAATCACCAAGCGCCATTGCTATGACATGGGAGGAAGGAAGTGTGCTGATACCTGGAAATAGCAGTAATTTATCTTGGCGAACAAAGTGGCGTAAAAAAAAATGATAATAATAATGGTGAGTTGTATGCAGGAGGGGGAGGCAGGTGGGGTAAGGTGGCTGCATGCAGCACCCCCAGAGGGAAAGGTCCGTGACTCTCTGCATTCACAAAATATAGGTTGAATCATTGGATGTTGCTCAACCCTAAGCTGGGGTTGGGGTTACTCAACAAATGCTGGGTCACAGAGTGGGTGAATAAGTGGGGAACAATGCTGGAGAACGGTGGACTATTGCAGCAAGCACTTTGCCAATGTTTTTACACTGCAAAATAATGTAAGGCTTTAGCTCCTACCACTTTTTTCAGATTTTACCGGTGGCCCTGACTGATTTCATTTGAAGGGTCCCTTATGTGTACCGAATAAGCCATTACTGGAATCACCGTAACTTGCCATTTACAGTCAACCAAGCATAGCTAAGCTCACAGCTGCCGCTGAAGAGAAGCAGTGTAAGCTAAAGCTTATGACCATGGCTCTCCCAGAAACTAGAAAACTATAGAAATTATAATTATGTAACATATATATAATTACACTTACAAAACCCTGGGGTCATTTTGAAATACAGCATATAATCTGGATACAATTTAAACACAGATGGCAAGCATATCTGTTTTTTGTTTAGTTTTATTTTAAAGCTTACATTTGCAGTTTGAGTATTTTACTATATCAGTATTGACTTGAAATCACTGACTTGTAGATGGAACTGTTTCTTTCAAGGTCACCAGTCAACACTGTGCTGTATATCTCAGGCTTGCAGCCAGGCTGACGAGCTGAAAATCTTGGCACTTGTCTGCTATATTGTTGATAGATTAATAATAAGCTGGCAGTTTAGCGCTAACCCAGTTTGATACCGATCTCCAGTAATGTCAATGCTTACATGCTCAGGTACATGGTGTCCGGGTTTTGCTGAACTAAATCACAGATGGAGGTAATTAAGCTACAAATAACGGAGTCTTATGAAAGTGGATGATAAAATTAACTGGACTGACAGCAGATATCTATGTACACAAAGTTCTTAAAGGATAACTCACGGTAGAGAACCAGTCATTTGAAGCAGAACTTTAGTCAAAAACGACCCCCCTGCTACCCTGTAAATCCAAGACTAAAATCTCATAGAAACTTCAATGTTAATGTAATTTCAGAAGCTATTTTTTTTTTATTCTAACTAAAACACACTGACACTAACTGACACTGATACTAATTAAAAAAAGAAATAAAATTCTGCCAAAAAACAACAACTGACCTTTGAACCTGACCTTGACCCGAAAACTAATGCACTGTACACACGGTCGGATTTTCCGACAACAAATGTTCGATGGGGGCTTGTTGTCGGAAATTCCGACCGTGTGTAGGCTCCATCTGACATTTTCCGTCAGAATTTCCAACAAACAAAATTTGAGATCTGGATCTCAAATATTCCGACAACAAAATCCGTTGTCGTAAATTCCGATCGTGTGTACACAATTCCAACGCACAAAATTCCACGCATGCTCGGAATCAAGCAGAAGAGCCGCACTGGCTATTGAACTTCATTTTTCACGGCTCGGCGTACGTGTTGTACGTCACCGCATTCTTGATGTTCGGAATTTCCGACAACATTTGTGTGACCGTGTGTATGCAAGACAAGTTTGAGCCAACATCCGTCGGAAATATATCCAGGATTTTGTTGTCGGAAAATCCTATCGTGTGTACAGGGCATAACCCTGGCACTGACCTAGATCAAACCTTGACTCACGTATTTTTTTGTATTTTTTTATTATTATTACTATTATTATTATTGTTATTATTAAAGTTATTTTTTTCACACACTTTTTTTTTCTCTGCAAGGAGAGAGAGAGATACAATGTATCTCTCTCCTCTATTCACAGAGAAAGAAAACACGGAGGTGGGCTTTACAGTGACTGATCACTGTGATAGCCAATCGGAGGCTATCACAGCAATCAGATGACCCATAATCAGCAGTTCCAGGTCCCGATCGTTAACATGGATACCCTGGTCTTTGTGCTGTGCGGCACACTTTACAGCCCAAAGGGAGATACGCAAATATGCAGCCCCATGGAAAAAGGGGTTAAATTGGCTGTTTCAGCACCCATTGTGCAGATATGGCCCACTATTGTCACCATTAGAGAACCATTAGAGATTTTGAGAAAACCTATGCAGACATTGTTACAGTGCATGTAGTTGGGAAGTGGCCACAAAGAGGCTGCACAGACCAGCAGGAGACCAGGAGATGCAAAAAAACAAAAGATAAAAACATTACCATTGTATTGTCAGAAAAATATATCTGGAGCTCTGTTTTTAAACTGCCCAGAAAAGACACTTGGGTGACCAGTGTGCCCATAAATGGTTGTGATCTGAGCTCTCACTGGAGAGCTCAGATCGCAGGCATGATGTACAGACCCAATCAGAGTGGCTCTGTATCTTGTGATTGCTGTGATCCAACCCAGCCTTTACAAGTGTAAACAATACAATTTTTACAAGCATTCAGCACATTCACAACAGAAGAAGCACCCCTTTCTCCATTGTGAATAGGGTGAATGTTTGTAAGCAAAGCAGGAAGGTGGGATAGAGCAGGTTGACTTTCAAAGTTACATGCCTTTTCACTACAAAATTTGCATTTGTTGTTGACTCTTCTGCTTCTCAAAAGATGGCAAAATGAAGAGGTACTGTGAAGACTAGCAGAAGTTCTGCTTTAAAATGTTAATAAACTCACAACAGTTAATTCAGTCTGTATATGCAGTAAAGCATGCTTGTTATACTCACTGTGGAACCCAAGGGGTTAATCCTCTGTATTGTGTAAAAAGGCTATTCGATCCTGTCTTCTCTGATCCTCCCCTTCTTCCACTTTCCCCAATATATTTCCTGATATTTACAGGGCCAGGGGACAGGCTGCACACGCTCAGTTTGGTGTGTATTGCTAGAGATTTTTTTTTTCTTGGAAGAGTGCATGTGATCAGCACAGGGCCAATCAGCACTGTCCAGACAAAGGGTCAGGGGTCCTGCATTCTCATTGGACAATCGTGGGAGAATGAAAACTTTAACCAGACACTGATAGAAGTCACAAGACTGCTCTACTGCTGATAAAAAAAAAGGTATTTAGCCGTTTATATTTACTAAAATAATTGCATTTGAATGTTTTGTGTAATGTGGGAGACCAGATATAATGAATGCAGGGTTATAGGTTTAGTAACACTTTAACTCTTCCCTCTTCCACAAGCAGAATTGCTGGATTTTTTTTGCTTGTTTTCATTTTTCTATTTTTTTTTACTTTTTAGTACTGCCCCAACTGCCCTTCTGGCCTTGGACAAAATTATGTGTACCTGGTCATTAAAAGGTAACATAAACTCCAAAGTTTTATCCTCTGTACCTAGAGATTTAGTCTACTGAACTGGAGTATTCAGACTACTGTAGCTGATACTCACATTTTCATGGTTTGTGTTACTGTTACTAAAATATATTCTAAAATGTTGATAAAGTAGAACATCCATATGATGCTGTAAACAGTTGTATTTGAAATGTCAATGTTAATAATTTTACCGTAGACATACATAAAACAAGCCTTACTGATAATGTTAGTTTTCTTTATTCTTTATGTATTTGTTCAGCACTTTTGAATTGTGATGCTGCTCCCTTTTTGCAAATAAGAATGCAAACAGTCAACTGGCTTTAGAAACTGAGCAGAGGGATGCATTGTGTGTTTAACCTCCCTGGCGGTATGATTATTTCAGATTTTTGATGTTCAAAGCGGTACATTGTTTTGCATGGAAATTTGGCGTTTTATATTGTAGGCCTGTAATTCTTAGAAATAACTCACTTAAATCTGTCCAAACAAGAGTCTAGAAGACATCCCGGGAATGATAAGGTATGAAACACAAAATCATAAATTATAATATAATAAATAACTATAAATAATTATTACAAATAATATAATAATAATACAAATTATTCAATAATGTAATCAAATCAAAAACACTGAAATTTGCTCAGTTGCAGAATTGTCACTGTTATTACTTTTAGTGTTTGATGACGGACTTCCCCACAAATCACTCAATTCTGCAAATGATTCTAATCGCTGTTTTCTAGCTGGTCTAAAACCGCTTTTGATGTAAAGGGACGGTTTTGGTTGCTATGGACAATTTCCAGTTTCCAGGCAGAAAGAACAGTTTTTATAATATAAAACTGCATGCAGGCCACTGGAGAAACCACTAGGGACAAAAGGGATGTGAAATAATTTGATACAGTAATGTAATCTGTAAGATTACAGTGTACTGTATGTAAATATAAACGAACTAGTGCGCAAAAAACCACAATACGAACAAAAAATATTTTTGAGACTGACGGTAAAATACCCGATAGAGAGCCGCCAACACAGATGGGTCCACTCAGCTCCCCCAGGATAGAATATTAAATAGAAATGTGTGGCGCTACTCCATCAATCAGTATCAAATAGATAATCTGAAATCACAACTAGACTTATCTAGGATATAGGATGAAGTTGGTAGAGTGGGCTCCACCACCTATAATCAATGCTAGGAAACAATATATTGACTTTAAAAAAGATGTCACCATACAGGGGTTGATCAAAGAGGAGACCAGTTCTATAGGGTGGAGATGGGTAAGTGAATACCAATAATTAAAATGGTCAATAAAATATAAGCTGTCTCAGTGCCCAGAAAAATAAATGTAGACTGTATAGGCCACCTCACATCAAGTGACAAATAAAAAGTAGACCTGTGAATATAATGAACTAGCTTCCCAAAATAACTGAACAACAAAATCCTTAATCATAAACGAAGTAAACAATGTGACGCAAATGCCAGCTGAAGATCAAATATTTTCTAGTGCTGATATCAAAATAAGTGAATCTTATAAGTGAACCAATATATGAATATAATGGACTGATATAAAGTGCAAAAAAAATCCCTAAGGTAAAAAGAATTTTTCATATAATCCACAATATAGTAATGCAGTCATAACATAATAAACATTCTAGTATAGTATAGGTAAATAATTAATAAAAGTATATAAAAAATATATAAAATATATGAATACAATAGGACAGATAATCCCACAACAGAGATGCTGTCCCAAATAATTATTTACCTATACTATACTAGAATGTTTATTATGTTATGACTGCATTACTATATTGTGGATTATATGAAAAATTCTTTTTACCTTAGGGATTTTTTTTGCACTTTATATCAGTCCATTATATTCATATATTGGTTCACTTATAAGATTCACTTATTTTGATATCAGCACTAGAAAATATTTGATCTTCAGCTGGCACTTGCGTCACATTGTTTACTTCGTTTATGATTAAGGATTTTGTTGTTCAGTTATTTTGGGAAGCTAGTTCATTATATTCACAGGTCTACTTTTTATTTGTCACTTGATGTGAGGTGGCCTATACAGTCTGCATTTATTTTTCTGGGCACTGAGACAGCTTATATTTTATTGACCATTTTAATTATTGGTATTCACTTACCCATCTCCACCCTATAGAACTGGTCTCCTCTTTGATCAACCCCTGTATGATGACATCTTTTTTAAAGTCAATATATTGTTTCCTAGCATTGATTATAGGTGGTGGAGCCCACTCTACCAACTTCATCCTATATCCTAGATAAGTCTAGTTGTGATTTCGGATTATCTGTTTGATACTGATTGATGGAGTAGCGCCACACATTTCTATTTAATAGTGTACTGTATGTATTGTGTGTTTTTAACTTTTTGAATTTGGCGCCGTGCTCCGTCCCCGTGCGTCGCAACGCTCGCAGGGAACGGAGCTCGGTGCGGTGATGAATCAAGCAGAGGACGGCTCACACAGCAGGGAGACATCGCAGGACCCTGGGGACAAGGTAAGTAACTGTACCTGGATCCTGCAATGCGATCCCGAGTGTGGCTCAGGGTTAACGCTCTTGGTAATGAAAATTCACCCCGAGCCACACTCGGGAATACCGCCAGGGAGGTTAAAGCATATTTATAGGAGTTGTAAAAGCAGAAGGTTTTTTATCTTAATGCATTCTATGCATTAAGAAAAAAATCTTTTGTGTGTAGCAGCCACCCCAGCACCCCCTAATTACTTACCTGAGCCCCATCTCTCTTCAGCAATGTCCACGAGTGTCCTCGCCACCCGGGACTCTCCCTCCTGATTGGCTGAGACACAGCAGCGGCACCATTGGCTCCCACGACTGTCAATCAAAGTCAATTAGAAAATCACGAGAAATAGGGGCAGGGCCAGGTTGGGGCTCCATGTCTGAATGGACACACGGAGCTGTGACTCGGCTCAGGTGCCCCCATAGCAAACTGCCTGCTGTGGGGGCACTCAGCAGGAGGGAGGGGCCAGGAGCACCGAAGAGCGACCTGAGAAGAGGAGGATACAGGCTGCTCTGTGCAAAAACAACTGTGCAGAGGAGGTAAATATAACATGTTTGTTATTTTTTTTTTTACGAGATTTTACAATCACTTTAAACCTTAAATCTATTTTTCAATATGCTTGGCATTATGCCTCACTATATACAGTCTTCTTAGGCAGGTTGTTTCTTACCTAGAGCCTCTTCTAGTAATAGAACTTGCTATTGATCAATGCATCAGCATTGTAAACCTGCCATGTGTGCCCCTTTAGTTGGCCACTGGACTGCCTATCTGATAGTTCTGAAACAGATCCTAGGTTTACATACACTTTATTGAGTGCCCCCTTTACTATGAAACAAATAATATGAAATTCTATATCAAAGGGTCCAAAAACAAATTTTGAGGAGAGGAGATGGCACCTCCTATTGCCTCCCTATGATGTTCACCCTGCCACATTGAAGAACCCCCGCCTTGGCTTGGACTTCTATGTGCTTTTTCCATAAAAAAATGAAAAAAAAAAAAAAAAAAACTTGTAGGCTGGGGACATATTTTCTCCATGTTCTATACCAGTTGGAAGCTGTTTCAGCAAATTGGTAACTATAGGGTCTTTCACCTCTTGTTCTGTCCCATTGACAGGGAGCTGAAGAGAAAGGAAGTAATGTTAAATCCCTCCATTTGGAATAGAGACAGACACAAAAACAATATATTAGTAGAGTCTGGAAGGATTAAGACTTCTGTTTTTATTCCATATTTGTTCCTGATCACAGATTTAAGTAAATACAGCCAGGAAATTAACATCAACAATGGCAACCTCCATGTTTCCTGGTTTAATTGCAAAAGTAGGTTTACATTTCATGTAACTGTGCAAAGATATGTTATTTTGCCTTTTGCTGTAGTATATACTGTATAGTGATTTGATTAGTACTAATATCATTTGAGCAAATAAGTTAAAAATAATGATACGTTTAATATTAAACCAATAAATGTATTATGGTAATTACTCACTTTTAAAACGCAATCAAAAGCCTAACAGTAATATTTGTTATTATGATCATTTTAATTACATCCTAATTACAGTATAATAGAATAAATGGCATCAATTATAATTTATCAGAAAATAATGCCTTGACATTCTTCCTTAAACTAGAACTCTATACAAAACTTTTTTTAGGATGTAGTAGGGAAGGACTAGTGCCTCTGTTGGGTGACTTTTTATGACTATGTCCTTGGTGGGGAGAGTTCCCCTCATTTCCTGTTATGTCACCTGGACATGAAGTGCAAAATCCCTCTAATGCCGCGTACACACGAGCGGACTTTACGGCAGACTTTCTGAATGAACGGGCTTGCCTACACACGATCAACCAAAGTCCGACGGATTTGTACGTGATGACGTACGACCGGACTAAAACAAGGAAGTTCATAGCCAGTAGCCAATAGCTGCCCTAGTGTCGGTTTTTGTTCATCGGACTAGCATACAGATGAGGGGACTTTTCGACCGGACTCGAGTCCGTCGGACAGATTTGAAACATGTTTCAAATATAAGTAAGAAAAAAAAGTCAGCAGGAGCCCACACACGATCGAATTGTCCGACGGACTCAGGTTCGCCGGACCAAGTATGCCGTAAAGTCCGATCGTGTGTACGCGGCATAAGAGGTACAAAGACAGTCAAAATCTTTTGGAGAGATATTTAAAAAAAAACAACAACTTGGTTTGTAACTATTTTGTGAATGTTTGTTTTCTTACAATTAATTTTATAAGACCTATTCAAAGCATGTTTTAGTTCACCAATGAAATTTAAAAGTTTGCACCTTTTCCAAATGTCCCAATTACTAACCACAATTTATATACACTATATTGTCAGAAGTATTGGGACACCTGCCTTTACACGCACATGAACTTTAATGGCATCCCAGTCTTAGTCCGTAGGGTTTAATATTGAGTTGGCCCATCCTTTGCAGCTATAACAGCTTCAACTCTTCTGGGAAGGCTGTCCACAAGGTTTAGGAGTGTGCCTATGGGAATGTTTGACCATTCTTCCAGAAGTGTATTTGTGAGGTCAGGCACTGATGTTGGACAAGAAGACCTGGCTAGCAGTCTTCGCTCTAAATCATCCCAAAGGTGTTCTATCGGCTTGAGGTGCAGGCCAGTCAAGTTCTTCCACCCCAAATAAGCTCATCCATGTCTTTATGGACCTTGCTTTGTGCTCTGGTGCGCAGTCATTTTGGAACAGGAAGGGGCCATCCCCAAACTGTTCACACAAAATTGGGAGCATGAAATTGTCCAAAATGTCTTGAAATGCTGATGCCTTAAGAGTTCCCTTCACTGGAACTAAGGGGCCAAGCCCAACATTCAAAGAACAACCCCACACCATAATCCCCCCCTCCACCAAATGATTTGGACCAGTGCACATAGCAAGGTCCATAAAGACATGGATGAGCGAGGTTGGGGTGGAGGAACTTGACTGGCCTGCACAGAGCCCTGACCTCAACCCGATAGAACACCTTTGGGATGAATTAGAGTGGAGACTGCAAACCAGGCCTTCTTGTCCACATCAGTGCCTGACCTCACAAATGGGCTTCTGGAAGAATGGTCAAACATTCCCATAGACACACTCCTAAACCTTGTGGACAGTCTTCACAGAAGAGTTGAAGCTGTTATAGCTGCAAAGGGTGGGCCAACTCAATATTAAAACCTACTGACTAGGACTGGGATGCCATTAAAGTTCATGTGCGTGTAAAAGTGTTCCAATACTTTTGACAATATTGTGTATTTGTAGCTCTTTTTTGCTGCCTTATTATTTTGAAAATGCCACATTTATAGAGTAGTGTACAAGGACTCTGTGAACCAAAAATTTGCATGTTTAGCATAGCGCTATGAAAAAACATGGCAACCATTAATACTTAAAATATCGCTTCTCCTTGGTGTACAAGAAAGTGTACACATTTTAGTAGTCACCTTTTTAAAAACAGACCCCTTTTAAAGAGCTCATTCATACCTGTTCATATACACGGTATTTCATGCAATAGCATGCATTATATTAAGGCACCTGATTCCTTTTAAATGGCTATTGCACCAGAGTCCACAAAAATAGTACCTGCACCAATGCAGCACACTACAATGGATGAGAATGCCTTAATCCTGCATAGCAGTGCACTGCAATACAGGGGCATTGGTATACTGACCATACACAGGAAACTTAAAGCGCTGCTCTATGTGCCACGTCAAAGAAATGTCTGGTGTCTTGCTTTTCGGTGCCGGAGTTCAAGGAGCTCAGCTCATCTAAGCTCACTCGATCATGCAAACAACAAGTAGGACGAGGCACACAGTCATGACTAAGCACAGTTGGCAGGGCAAAAGTCATCAGAGAGGCATGACCTACAAGAAGTTTTAAGGCTTAAAGGGTAACTCCACTTTTGTGGGGGGAAAAAATAGCAAATAACGAAAAAATTATATAGCATATACAATTGTGACACAAGTCTTATTGTAATTGAAGGTTATTAAAAATGACCTTTCCTTTTTAATCTGCAGCCCCTGTAATTTTCTGTAAAATGCAATATGGCTACCTGGTGGTGTTTACAGAACGCCCCCCCCCCCCCCCCCGAAACATTATTTCCTGCTTGTGTGATTGGCTCACAAATTTTCCCAGAAGTCTATTCTAAGATACAAGTCCGATTTCCAGCATCCTCGCAATGTAATTTTTGGTGAGATACTCCCAATAGGAAATACAATCTAAAGCTGGCCATACATGGTCGAAGTTCGAAAAAGAATTTTCTTTTGAAAATCAGAAAATTCCTGCGTTTTGTGATCCGATGGGGCCACCATTGATTTCAAAATTCGCCCAACCAAGCCTTCAATTTCACCTCATGTTGCTACAGAAAAGAATTTTCGTGGCTGGGAATCTTCTTTTCTTTCCGGGAATTTTCTTTTCTTGCACATGCGTAATTCTTTTTCAATTACATTTCTCGCACGATTCTCCCATCATTGATTAGAAAATCGTTCGTTTTTCAAAAAAATTCCAACATGTCCGATTACTCAAATTTGCTGCAGCCCACTAATGGTGCGAAATATGAACGAAAAATTCTTAGATAGGATTTTCGAAAGAAAATTCTTTTGAAATTCGACCCATTTATGGCCTGCCTAAAGGGATGCAGGACCTGCAGTTTTCCTCATTAGTGCCCTGCAGGTGCTGCAACTGTTTGCTAATTATGAAACCACTCCTATTAGATTCCCACAGCACAGAGGAACAAACAGGGATTTCTTCAGAATAACAAAAGGTAGGAATCTGCAACACAGTTTGTTAAAATCCTTGCACTGCACATAGATCACCCAGAGGGAAATGTTTTTTTCTCAACAAAAGTGGAGTTACTCTTTAAGCCGCTTTTTCAGTATCTCACAGCAGGGCTGTTTCTTTCTTGAGCAGTGTCCTACCCGTTGTTGTTTGAATTGAGATGGTATTCCAAATTGATGGCGCCAAAACACACCAACACACAAAAGTGTTTTTTATCACATGTTGCGAAAATGCAATGGTGTAAATTCAGCTTTTAGCCCCCTTTAAAGCTATGTGTTGTGGTAAAGTGTGAAGTGCATTAAAGTGTCATTCATTTAAAATGCCACCCACTCTGCCTTGTGGTTTGCTGTAACACAACACAAAATACCAAAAACCGCACCCACACTTTTGTGGGTGCGGTTTTTGGTATTTTGTGTTGTGTTGGCAGTCCTTTCAGTGTCTTTTTGGAGTAGAGATAAAGGTCTTTTTTTTTCTATTTTGTATAGTGTAAGGAAGGGTTATAACTCCCGGCGGGTGTTTTTTTGTATGTGTCCAACTGAGGAAATTGCCCTTCACTTCCTGTCTTATAGCAAACACAGGAAGTGAGTGGAAATCCCTCCATAGTGAGGGGATCCTTGGTTGTCTTGTCACCAGGGTCACCAGAACAAATGTCCCCATCGATTCTGGTGTCAACCCAAAATTAGGGATTTTCTTTTACTTTCTTTTTTGATGATAATAGTAAACATGACAAATAGAAAGGGTGAATCTCCCTAACAGAAGCACAGACAGCAATCAATCTAATTAATCTCTGCTGTGTCCAAAACTTAAAAAAAATTATGTATATATATATATATATATATATATATATATATATATATATATATATATATATTGCGTTTAGTTATACTTTAACCACTTCCAGCCCAAGGCCATCATATGACGTCCTTGACTTTCAGTGGGAATATCTGAATGATGCCTGCAGCTACAGGCATCATTCAGATATCCTCGTTTTCATTGGGCGATTCTGTGCACCATACGAACAATCATAGTGGCAGTTCCACCGCTTGATTGTTCTTACAGGCGACTGGAGAGAACACCCCCCTCCCGTCGCCATCCAGTGCTTCTCCGGGCTCTCCCGTGCCATCGGAGACCCGGAGAAAGAATCCACCGCCGCATGACGACCATAGAGATTTCCGGTGACCAGATGGTCACCAGTCATCTCTATGACCATCGGAGGCTCGGGCGCGGTGTATGCTGATTGCCTAATGTACTTGTACTGCAGCAGGTCTGCTCTATTGCCCGAAATGACGTACCTGTACATCATTTTGTGCAATAGAAACTGGAGGGGGGCTTGCGCGCATATTGGACAGAGGTTGGAGCCAATCAGCGGGTCCGGCCGACCCGGTGTCCCCCAGCCACACGCGATCATTCCCGAGAGAGGCAGAACAACGGTCTGTAAACAAGGAAGATCGCCGTTCTGACAAAGAAGAAGCCAAGACTTGCAAGACCGGCTCAATGTTGCAGTCCCGCTAAAAATGGCTGATCGCCGCCATTGCTAGTAAAAAAATAAATAAATAAATAAAAATGCCATATCGCATAGTTTGTAGACGCTATAACTTTTGTGCAAACCAATCTATATACGCTTTTTGGGATTTGTTTTTTACCAAAAATATGTAGAGGAATACATATTGGCCTAAACTGGTGAAGAAATTAGATTTTTTAAAATTTTTTTATTGGATATGTTTTATAGCAGAAAGTAAAAAATATTGTTTTTTTTTTTTTTTTCAAAATTGTCACTCATTTTTAGTTTATAGCGCAAAAAAGAAAAACCACAAAGGTAATCAAATACCACCAAAAGAAAGCTCTATTTGTGGGAAAAAAAAGGACATGAATTTTATTTGGGTACAGCGTCGCACGATCGCGCACTTGTCAGTTAAAGTAACGCAGTGCCGTATCGCAAATAATGGCCTGTTCATTAAACCTTCCGGGTTAATGTAGCACCTTAATATGTGTACAATCAGACTGCAAAGGTCTAAAGGGGGC
Source organism: Lithobates septentrionalis (assembly GCA_037952835.1). Classification (NCBI taxonomy): domain Eukaryota; kingdom Metazoa; phylum Chordata; class Amphibia; order Anura; family Ranidae; genus Lithobates; species Lithobates septentrionalis. The sequence goes on along the minus strand of JBBDGP010001243.1, from coordinate 1,752,300 downwards.
TTTGGTAAAGCTGGAAGGAGATCAATCCACTTTCATGATTTTTGCACTTATTTTCTTTTAGCACCTGCTAAAAAATGGCTTGTGTATCCAATGTTTACTAATTATAAAAAAAATAACATGTTTCTACAATTTGTCAGTTTTCAGGTTAATATTACAAGGCAACAATAATTTTTGTATTTGACAGCCATAGTACGCACTCTTGAGTAGTCAAAGCCGAGCCTCTGCAGCTACAGTGCAGATGATTTCACGGTCTGTAAAGGTGACGGACATTTAAATGAAAGGCACTAAAAGTGCTGGTATTCCCTCCCTAATCGCTTGGCAATGGCAATGAGAATTTGAAAAATAAGAGTTATTTCTGAAGTATCTCAACCTTCCCTGTTCTATAATCTAATGTCAAAGATGACAGATTTGCTTGTAAACAGCATTTTATTTACTTTTCCTGTCTGTTATAATAGTTTGAACCAGGAAAGGAGAAGTTATTGACGTCATCGTTGAGTTAAAAAAAAAATACACAAAGTAAGCACGTTATATATAACCATAACAACGTTTTATTACCATTAAGACTAAACTTGTATTGAAAAGATTTGATATAACAAGACAAGAAAAAGCAATAGCAAATTTTAACTATCAACTAGATTATGCATAGCGAGTAACTTTTCCTAGTACTCAGGGAAGAGCAGAACATTTTTTATTATGTTTTATTTTTTTAAAATATAGAACGGTACAGAGCACAAACATACTAAAATTATCAGTGCACTGGATGTGGGAGAGCCGATTCTTCCTTCCACTTTTAGCCCATAGCTCTGTTCTTGTATCCATCAGAAGAACAATAAAATAAAGACCCAGTTTTTTGTTGTGTTGTTGTTGGTTTTTTTTTTTTTTGTTTCTACTGTGCAGTAAGAAAAATTATTCACGACAAACATGACAACATATCAAACAATATTTCTACACAAGATACCTTGATACGCTTGTCAATCAAGTATTATAAGAAAAACATTTTAAGACATATACAAACAGAACTAGCAAAGGATTACAACTTAATAATAAATTAACAGAAAAAAAAAAAAAAAACTTTATATATATATATTTATATTATATATACACGTACACACACAAGAAATGACACAATATGCTTCTTCCCATAGTTTAAGTAAACAAATAAATAGGAATAGCCAAACCTGCTATAATTGATATTGGCCAAAATGCATTACATCAGCAATTAAATAAATACGTGTTGCAAGCAACATAAAAACAGTGTTTTAAAATGTGCCAACGCAGCCCAGTTATATTGGATTGGGCCATAAAGTGAACTCGAAAAAACTCTTTAACAAATTTAAAGCAAATGTTTCCTTTTATTATTCTAAACACATTACATTTAACTATGATACTAAGATATGTAAATGATTTTGTAGCACCTACAGCTCAAACTAAGGAAGTTTTTGCCCCACCCAAAAAAACAAAAAAACAAAAGTTCTCTTTTGTTCTGCTGATACCCTATACTGATGACTTAAAGAAAAAAAATTGTCTTGCAATGCACCTCTTGCTTGATTTGGGTTTTTGACTGTGTAGGTTTGGGGGGGGGGGGGGGGGGGGGGGAGGGGGGACCTGTGTACAACACTCTCCCTCGCTCAATAGAATTGTTTGCATTAGGCTATGAAAAGATACGAAGACCAACTGTTTGTAATCCTTCTTTCAAAAAACAATCTACTAATCCAATTTAAAACATATCTTGTTCTCTAAAAAGTTACCAGTGCAGTATGAATGACAAAGTTGTCAATTTTCCCCTAAATTAGCCAGTCAAAATATTATCTTATTTTTTCAAATCCAGATTCTCTTGTAAAAATTCTTTATATTTTATAAAAATAGATTTTTCTGGAAACCCATTTTCAGCAAAGAGACAAACTCTTTGGCAACATTGTTCGCTTATTTAAATTGTTTTGCGTCATCAGGTGATCTGACCTTAGCTGTCCCCTCAGGAATCTCCTTCCAATACCAAGTTGAGAAACAATACAATTAAATGCAAAAGTATTTTTTTTTTGTTCCCTTTTTGCACCTACATACCATATTGTTTCTACATATATATAAATATATAAATATATATATATATATATATATATATATACTGTATATATATATATACTGTATATATATATATATATATATATATATATATATATATATATATATATACATATATATACACATGCATACACATACCCTTTGAGTGTCAGAACCTTTGCTACATTCCCACACTAAAAGGGCTTTTGGAAAGGAGGGGGGAGCAGGTCACCAATCTGAAAAGGTCTCATCTTATGAACAGAAAAGAAAGCTGAGAAAGAAAAGAAAAAAACTTTTTTCTTTTCTTTATTGTATTACATTTGTAAAAATTGTTTTTATTTTTTCAAGTTTTTTTAATTATTTTTTTTAAATTTTTTTTAATTCTTCAAATGAACTCATGGTCATCTTAAAAACAGCCACCTTCAAAGAAGGCGTAAAACTAGCCGGCTGGGTTAAAAAAAGCCCTGCTCATTGTATTCTATGTATATTATATTCAACGACGACAGCTATGAAAGAACATTCAATGCATCAAAGTTTTTTTGTTATTTTTCTTTTTTCTAAGCATTATAAAATCCTTTCTGGTTTATCACAGGATATCCAATGGTAATACTTAGGCAACACTGGCTTATAAAGTCCATGGTTGGTTATAAGCCATTTATAGTCTGTTTTTTATTTTTTTTTCATTATATTGTTCATGAACAGAATTTTTTTAGGTCGATGTAGGCTAGAAATTCAAGACTTGTGGGTTTTGTTGGTTTTAAAGGAAACTTGCAGAACTCTGTCTCCCAAGCGGTATCCATTAAGGCTGGCGATAGCCATAGCTGCTTCATCATAATTGGTCATTGTGACAAAGCCAAATCCCTTGCACTTGTTGGTGTTAAAATCACGGATGACTTTGACGTTGTTGACTGCCCCAAATGGGCCAAAAAGCTGCCAAAGGACACTCTCATCTGAGTCGGGAGAGAGGTTGTAAACAAAGATACACCAACCGGTACCCGTGTGCCCAGGGATGTTCATTCCAACCAAGCTTGTCATTCCATCAATAGTGATTGGAGAAAACCTAAAAGGAAAGGGAGAAAACAGATATAAATAAAGTCATAACAAACATAGGTAGTAGAAATCGAGAAAGAAAAAAAATGGTTTAAATATACATGAAATGGTTCTACTAATGGAAAAATGTATAGTAAAAGCAACAACAATATACATAATCCATATTTGATATCAGCCCACCATATGATCAATTTACTTTTTTATAGAATTTTGGATACTATAAGTTTTTTGATAGGTTTCTTATATAAATAGAGGCAAATACAAATCAATGGATTCAGGCACATAAGCTAGTATTTGTAACAAATGATTTCAGATAGTTATCAACAAGACTCACAAAAGAAAGATTTGATTGGCCAGCAGTGGGTTACATCTCTGCCCTGGGTATTGTTCTTCCAAACATTAATTTTAATTAGTATTTTTTCACCCAGGTTCTTGAAATATTGAAATAATGAAAATACTGGACATAATTATTCAAATGTATTCCTAGCTCAATAAGGTAGCAAAGGCATTTAATATTCAGGGGATAACGAGCCTGATATAAGTCAGGCTTTGACAAAATGTAACTTTCCAGCTGCAATTATTTAACTAATAAATTACCAACTTTCACACAATTAACTTTTTTTTTTAAATTTAGAACATTTCTTATATTTTAATCCATAATGTGTTGGTATGAAGGCTGGATTCCATATTGACCGACATATATAATAACAGAAAATATCACTTAATTTGTCATTTAATAGAAACACTGGCCTTGTAATAAAGTGCTTGTGAAGGCATAAAAGAAACCAACCAATATATAAAAGGTGAAAGTCATTAAACCTGCAAATGAAAAAAAGCTTTCAGGCAGTTAAGGCATCCACAGCTATACAGATCATTTGTTTTCATCAGAACCAGATACCGGGGCCATTTGTTATGTTGAGCTGCTGAGATGGACCTTTTATTTTTCAAAAATGCCAAGCATAACTTCAGGCGATAACTGATTTAGTAATGATTTACTGAATGTATTTTTACTCATCCAGGTTACAAACAGAAGTCTTACTGTGCATGTATTCAATATTGTCATCCAAAACTACTAGGCACATGCCTAAAATTAGGTTTGTTTAATTAATTAACTAATTACAGACACTGACAATAAACTGGTGTCCTACTAAATCGTTTTTTCTAGTATTAGATGATATCTAACTACTTTTCCTTTTCATCATTATTAAACGGTGGCACAGAAACCTTTCTATTGCCAGTGCTTCTGGAAAATTTGATAGCTGTGGGGTCGATTTACTAAAACTGGAGGATACAAAATCTACGAAACCAATCAGCTTCCACGTTTTTTTGCTTTTTTTTTGTGAAAGCATAATTGAACAAGCTGAAGTTAGAAGTTGATTTGCTACCATGCACAGCTGCACCAGATTTTGTACTCTCCAGTTTTAGTAAATCAACCCCACTGCTCCTCCCCATATGCCCTGTTCCTGTAGATCTAAATTTGTTGCAGCATATGTCCCTCCTCATATGCATTGCTTCTGCTCATCTGCTTCTTCTAACTGCTGTAAAACTGATGTTTGAGGCTGGGGTCACACCATCGCCACATGCGGCTCCCAGCAGGGGTCCGGTGCGTCCTGGTTCACAGTTTCAGGTCCGATTTCAGCCCAAATTTTTGGCTGAATTAGGACCTGAAATGGACCAAAATTCGCACAGGGCTCCTGTGCAAATTCGCAACTGGAGCCGTAGCAGAGATATGTGAACCGACTCCAAAGAGAGCTGGTCAAAATCTCCTGCTATTGCGAATTGGTTCCCAATGGTATGAACACAGCCTAAACGTGGATAATATTGCCTATAAAATTCCATAAAACTCAAATAACTGTGTTTAATTTTAACAGTTTTTAGAAAAATCTTACTTTGCAAGCCTGTTACTGGTTTTTCATGGTGTTGTCCTGCCTCTTAAGATAGTGTATGTCATTTTGGGCATTTGCCTAAATTAAAGTGTATGTGCAAGTGTATTTTGTTTTCTTTTTGGATAGAGTAGAGAAGGGTTATAAATCACAGCCAGATTTTTTTTTTATGTCTGTGTATCATTAAGAAATCCTGTGTCCCAGAGGAGCAACAGGAAGTTAAAGGAAATCTCCCAAAGTAAGTGTAATTCCCCTCCGAAAATAGTGGTACCTGAAACAGGTGTCTCCATTGGAAGACTGCCCCTAACTTCTTGATCTGAGAGCACAATTTGCAATAGTCAGCAGTACAAATCGAGAGATGAATCTCCCCAGTGGGGATACACACATCAATAAAATTTTTACAGAGGGTCTAACCCTTTCCCATTCTATCCAAAACAAAAGCTTAGTGATACACCTGCATTTATTATACAAAACAGAAAGACCCCTTAATCCATACAAATTAAATTTGGAATAGGTCATTGTTGACTCTTAGAATTAATTTTTAGTCAGTGTAGCTGGTATACCTTAACTGCTGCTGTAGCCCACCTGTGGATAAAAACAAAATGGTGAAAAAAATGGAACCACACAATACACTGACGTCCTTAGAAAAGTAAAAATCAACAGAAGTCCCAACTCAAAAGAACAGAATCTTGCATGCTGGTGGGAAAAAAAGGAGCAATTAAACAAACACAAATAAAGTTAGTGAATTTAAAAAAAAAAATAACAAAACAAACAGAAAAGAAATAAATTATAGCACCAATCTGTGCCAACATGGACATCTGGCATTCTGTAAAATTCTAATTACCTCTTAACGCCATAGGCCATATTAAGCAAATTGTCCAGCCTGAAAGAGAAGGAGTGTCTTTGGGTTAATGTCTTACAGATGGTAAGAGAGCTCAATGGAGCCTTTATTAATGACGTCCCTTTTCAATAGAAAGACAAATCTTCTAACACTTGATTAGCTGCTGGGCGGTTTAGCCTGTAGGAGTCAATCAAGCAGCATTTCATACATTGAAAAACCTCCAGAAATGTAACAGCCTGCCTTTTAACTTCTCTACTCAAATACTGTGGACAGGAACAGATGCTGTATGTAGGGCTTAAAGTGCACCTGTAGCTCTGGAGAACAAAATACACTGCACAGTAGGCAGGTATATTTTTTTAAATAAAATTTCAATCATACTTGGAAGGACAAAATGTAGCCCTCGCCTCATATATCAAGTCCTCATATAACATATCTTACCCCTCACACCATTATTGGAAAGCTGGGGTGATGCAAAGACACCAGGTAATAGCAGGTGCCTGCTACACAATGCAAATACCACTCTACTTAGTATATAATGCACACAGGTACACCTTAAACACTGTTAGGGCTGGAGGACACACTGAATACAAAGCCTGATACCAAAAGTATTGCCAGCCAGCAAAGAGCAGACGGCTGATATAATTAAAGTTTTCATTTATTTAACAACATAAGAAAAAAAATAATAATGATATCTGATTGATTGAAATGCAGAAGCCCAATGTTGCTCTGAATTTAAAACTTCTATAAATATATCCTCCATAAATAGCAAAGATTGTATAAGGACAAGGCAGGAGGGGTGCCATGTGGTTGCCCATAGCTGGAAGTATTTTCAAGGATCCAGCAGCATATTAAGATTGTGGTCTGTGAAAAAAGTGTAATTGGCCAGTCTATGGGCATTCATGATTTGCATATTCTTAAACAGTAAATAAAATTTAAACCAAGCTCTATATGACCCTTGTAGCTACAGGCACTGTGGTGAAGTTAATTCTCAAAGTCCACAACAAAAGCACTGAAGTCATCCAGACTGTTCTCTCAGCAGCTCAGCTCAACCTGCTCTCCCATCCCAGAGCACTTGCTTTGTGTTAACATTAGAGAATAGATGTCTGCAGAGTCACGACTGGGATGGGGAGCAAGGAGAACTTGTTGCTGAGAGAATGACATGAATGTCCTCATTGGTTCTGATGTGAATTTCTGAGTGTCAATTGCTGCAGTTAAAGATGTGGAGGTTCATTTATTTGTTAAGGTTGTAAGGATGTAAATATTTAAATATCTACTGTCTGACCACAGGTTCAATTTAACTTTTGTATCCTCAGGATGTCTTCTTTACAGGGTATTATTAAAAGCAAAGTGCAGGCACTCTAAAAGAGTATTACCTTGGGCCTAGCAATATCCTAAAGGATCACTGTACATAACCTTGAATAATATAAGAGTTTTTAACAACATTCACAAATGAAAATGTAAAGACATTATCAGAACAAGTGATATTTAAAATGAGTGAAATGAACAAAAAAACAAACAAAAAAAAAGCTTTTGGTTTGACATACACTTTACCCATTTTTTTAACTTTAGAGTAGCAAAGACCTAAGTTTCCATCAAGTTTTAATTTCTGTGTGTGACCCAATTGAAAAGATTTTACCCTGCCCTGTCACTCCAGTACAAATAAACATGGGTGTTTCGGGCTATCGCTGAGGTAGAACACAGAAACAACCACAATACAGAAGATAACAAAACACTATGTCCCAAGCGCTAAGAGCTGCGGATCAGGTTGCTGTGCAGGCAAAGAGGAAAAAAAGGAGGTTGTAAAAATCCAGGACTAGTGCAGCTGGCAATTCACATTTGGAAGATGCAGCACAAAATCATACAACACAAGTAACCAGCGCTCGATAGACTGGATATCCTGGGGATGGATGAGCCATGTAGAGGAAAGCCAGGCTATGATTAAAACAATTTAGTTTATTATCCACATAGTAAAACCATAAGGCAAAAATCCAACAATACCACTCTGATGTCCTGGGCATTGATGGGCTTATTTAATCCTTTCCGACAACCAGGGGTGCCAATAACCATGCCTGGGAGAGATGGATAACTGTCGTCCGGGAAGTCAAGCCGGGACACACCTGGATGTCGTCACTATGGGACAGCAGTGGGAAGTGTGGAGTCAAGATGGATGCCCCCAGGAACCAGCGTGGAACGCAGGCCGGTCTGTTGCCGTGACGATGCGTTTCACGTGCATGTGCTTTATCAAAGTTGTTGGCTTTTTACCTTATGGTTTTACTATGTGGATAATAAACTAAACTGTTTTAACCATGACCTGGCTTTCCTCTACATGGCTCATCCATCCCCAGTATATCCAGTCTATCGAGCCCTGGTTAATTGTTTTGTTCAATATAGAAGATCTAACCCTTCCTCCCTCTTCTAAAAATGTAATTTTATCTGTGTTGCCAGTGAAGAAATTTCTGATTACTTTTTGCCCTGACGGGTAATATACCACTAGTGACAAAAATGGCAAAAAAACACCTGAGGTTTTGAAGCTTCCCCATTCTATACATAAAAAAAGAATGTGATCCAGAGTTGGACTTTGTGTGTAATCACTCGACCAGGAAAAAAATACTCTGGTCCCATTTTGCAAAAGGGAGCATTCTTCAAGGCATCAGATACTGGGCTATATATCGGCTACTCTTCTTTGAAAGTAGAATCATTTTTTCATAGGTTATATTTAGTGGTTCCAGCAGCTCTTCATTTTATAACAATATCTTGATTTCCTATCAGACTGGACTTTTTTTTTTAATGCAAACTCAGAGCTCATTTAAAATGTAAAGGGAGTGCAAAGACTGACACTCAGTTCTGCCATCAGTTTGTCTATCTCTTCATGTAAGCTCCAAAATGTTAATTCCATGTAATGCTTGGGATGTTCCCTGATCGACAGCAAACAATGCTTCATTCGCCTGGGACCTCACCTGTCAGATTCAAGATGGTTCAGGCAGTAGAAGTCTGCTCCAATTTTTGGAACAAAATCAGAGTACAGAATGTTACATTTTTGGAAGGTCTAAAGAGGGATTTGTGAGGTGGGGGGAGTAGAGATGTCACCAAAAATAGTTATGCATTTGGAAGAAGGCAAGCAATAATTAATCTTTTTTTTCCTAGACACTGCACGCACCGATATTAAAAAATGATAGCTCGTAAAAGATTTCAGCTTCCAAGCACTGCCTAGCAGCCCTGTGAAGCACCATGGGAGCATATTGGAAGGAAGCTGATCAATACCTTCTGAAACTTGGCAAAAGATTAGTTCTCAGCCTTGAATAAAATAGGCCTTTGAGCAGTTTTGAGTGAATAATCAATCTATCTTACACAGAGACGAGGAGACATCCTCGCTTACACCATATTACCCCTTTACACTGGAAAAAATGAGCTACTGGCCTATCTGGCATGAGCAGACTTAACACTTGCCCTGCCACTGTGGACAGTCAGTCTAATAACTCCAGAAAAGAAATTGGCTTTTCCATCATCCGACACCACATGAATATTACCTTTCTATTGTATATGCTGTGCGAACCCAGACATTGCTGTCTCCATTTACATATTTTCTAGCCAGCCGTACAGTAAGCAATTTCTTACCATAAAGATAAGCCAGCTAGCCAACAAATCAATGTCTGAAGATACAGATATCAGCATAAACAAAGCCTTGGTCTGCTTCTGCGTGTCTTGCCAGCCCCTGATGTGCACAAACAGGACTTTTCTTATTGTACACAACAAAATTAAAGGCAGACAAGGACAGAAAAAAAATTTCTTTCCAATACACAAAGCTTTTTTATAGCTCCATATGACATGTGTGTGTATGGCAAAAAATTTACAATCGTATTGAGCGTAATAAAACAAAGAAGCTAACCTGACAAATTGATGCGATTTAAGAGCACAGCACAGAAGAATAGCCAAGCTTGAAAAATATATTTTTTTCACTACAGCAGAAAAAGGTTGAAAAGGGTTGAAAGGATACCCACTTAAAAAGTGTTGTTGTTTAAGATCAATAATGGCAGTGATATCATGCCATGCCAGGGCAAGAAAATACATTTTATTGGTCAGGCAAGTAGTGATGTCATTGTGGTGTGAAAAGTTAATTTAGAAACCTTAGGACCTTCCATATTCCTTTCCAATGGCTAAATAGAGTTTCCAATACCTGGAGTTTTATGAAGTCTCACAAAGCAACTGAATAAATTATGGAGGTCGCCAACCTCCCTATGGTGACATAGTGTTTATGGTAGCTCCAGCCCCATTCCTACTTATTGGCCTAGAAGCATTTCCTTCCACACACTACTGCAACACCAGTACCTCTTTAATTTATATATATATCATTCCACAAAAAATCATGCAAAATTAACTGAAAGGTTAGCCAATTTTGCTACTAAACGCTACAAAAGTGTGCTTTTCTAGATTGGCTGTTATGATGATCTGAGTTTTTACACAACAGTCCTGACCAGCATTCACTAGAGCCACTCATTGCAGTTTTCAAGGAATAGTAAGATTAGTCAGTCTTGGGTTGTTTTTAGTCATGCGTTGGTCATATGTACATGTTGGTCACCCGTGTAATAATAGTTTGTATTAAACTGTCCACATGTTTTTATTTCTTAATTGTTAACCAAACTGGTTATTTAATTTAAAACACATTTTTGAGAAGAGGACTTCCATTGTAGTTATTTGACTTGATGCTACACTTTGACATGATCCCTCAAAATAAATTTATAATTACCTGAACCTCTGTGCCTGGTGGTGAAGAGGACCTGGATAACGTCTGTTGGGGGACTGATAGAGCTGGGAGAGCAATGCTTGGCTAGTTTTCTGACTAGGATTGTTGGCAAATTTCACAGTTATTGGTTCACTTGCTCCACTTGGCTTTTGTCCGTTCAGGCCCTTTATGGCTTCCTCTGCCTCTATTCTCTTGTCAAAGCGGATAAATCCGACTCCCCGAGACACACCTGTAAGAAAGAAATTATGATTTTATTGGTAAAAGCCTAAATGTACAGTGGAAAAACAGTGTGTGCTGTTATAAGGCAGGCTAGATGAACTGGGAGTAGAAACGTGGTTGCTCATGTTAAACTGCATAATCAATGTTTGTATAATTCATTGCCATCTTTAGCTACTCTAGACTACTCATAAAAATAGTTTACTTTTCTAGCACTTGTCCAGAATTTTAATGGGGCTATAAGGTAACCTCCTCCAGAAGAAGCAGCACTCTGATAGGGCTGGTTGGGAAACAAAAGGAGCCAGCTCGGATCATGCTTCAGAAGCTACTGGACAGGCAGTGAGGAAGTGACGAGATGCCCACCGCCTGTTTTAACCCCATTTTTGCCAACAAATGCACTGCAACCACATGCATTGCATCCGGTTGTGGGGCATTTGCGTTTGTGTTCCCCATTAGCCTGAGTGTGTCGCTTGCTGCCTGCTGATCACTACATGTTGGGTAAACTTTGCTGCTGGCATGAAGTGAAGCATCATGACCATGGCATGTAAAGACCCCTGTATATTGCCTATTGCAGGATAAGTGGGGGAGGTTGGGAAGTGGCAAAAAACAAGCATTTTTACTGCCCCCCCAACCACATCTCTAAATGACATGCCTAAAATTGACATATTAAGGAGAGAAGAAACATTTCCATATAAAAATCAGTCCAGGGAGATATAGAACAAAGCTAATGTTATACATAAATGAAAAGTCAGGCCTCAGGCAATTGCCCTTTCAACCTTGCCCTTAAGCTGGCTTGGTTGCCATATGAATACACTTATGCTTCATGAAGAAGATGGTGGTTTGGTATCTATAGAGCAAGGATTATACCGACAAGCTGGAGTTGAAAGTGAAGTTTATATTCATGGGATTATGTAAAAATATATTGAAAAGTATAGCAATCCTGGCACAAACAAATTTTAGATATTTATTTATTTTTTTAAATGTACAGTATATTATAGGCAGAGACCATCACACTCTTCCTTTTATTTAATTGTAAAAAATCCCTCTCTTTCTAAATAATTTCTACTAAATAGAAATAGTATTTGGATGGCTTGGGGCACCAGGCCCCTGTGAAAAGAACTGGGAGTGGCACATTTAAAACATTTTAAACCCCATCCCCAGCAGCACATATTTAACTTTTCCTCCCATCCCTGCCATCCTATTCTGGCACTGGTAAGAAAATACTAGACACTTCAGAATATGGAGAAGCATGTGACTTATTCTATGTGACAGTACCAAGCACCAGCACTTCCACATGGGAAGAGTCTATATCACCAGTGTAAGCCATAACTTGAAAGACTCATGGCCCACATAAAATTATTTTTCCTGCCCCTTGGATCTGAATACAGCTGTGTAGGAGTGAAAGGAAAACTAAGTATGTGCTGCTGGGCAGGGGACATTATAGTACATTTGTTGCTTTGTTCTTCATGGGCAAAGCACAGCTTCACTTTGCATCATTACATATTGCGATAGATGTACATAAAGAGGTGAAATTCTGTTTTGAATGTCTTATATTAGTTCATCTCTTCTGATTGTATAACAAAACAATCCCAAACCTGGACTGTCTCATGTAAATGCCCTGAAGTAGGAACTGAAACAGAAGTTTCACTCCCTGCCACTGAAGATCTCTTCTCACAGTACTCCAAGCCAGTTTGAACTTTTTCCAGTTTACTAATGTGCAGACTGATGGAGATATGCATTAAAAGAAAAAAAACAAGTGGGAATCCCTTGTTTGGACTGCCATCGATGGCCAAAGGCAAGTGTGCAAGTGTTTTGATATCTGTGGAACCATCTTATAACAGTGTGTACCTGTAACTTGATCAACTAAAATTCTTGAGGTGATAATGCGTCCATACTGTGAAAATAACTGTTCCAGTTCTTTCTGCGTCATCGTTTTTGGAAGGCCGCTAACATACAAGTTAGCATCACGGATTGATGCGGAACTGGGACGGGCATAGGAAACCTGGTCAAGAAGAAAGGAAATGTTTGTAATCAGATGTTTTCTCTAATACAACGTCTCCTATGGAACTAGAAACAAATTAAAAATAAAAAAGGTTTGGTTGTAAACAATGTTTTTTTTAATAGCATAGCTTTTCTGATGTCTAAATATAATATAATGTCTAAATATAATCTACAGGTTTATCTCATTTTCTGAAGCTAGGAGGGGCAGTAATAAGCTAATAATATGAAAATAATCTGGATCTGAGAAACTATTTTTCTAGAATAATCTGCTGGCAGTGTCTTCATGACTTTAAGGTCAATGGATTTTAAAGGAACCTGTACTGAGAGAAACATGTGGGCTGCCATTAATGCCCTCCTGAGAATTCTGGTTGACTGAATTTCTCTGAAATCATAACTTTCTGAGTAACTGACCATGAAAAGTGTGTATCCAGTAAAGGCAGAACTCCTAATGTGTATACTTTTGCCAAGTACATCTCAGAAAGTTTTGAAACCACATAGTCAGTATGACAACCAAGCAGTTAGCATTTTAAACATGAGTCCAGCATCTGCAGTCTTAATATTTCCCTTTATACAGGTTTCCGCAAGGAGCCATATTGTGTCTGTGCCTGTCCCTCTATCATGACTACATTATCATGACTGACACATAGGGGTTAATTTACCAAAACTGGAGAGTGCAAAGTCTGGTGCAGCTGTGCATGGCAGTCAATCAGCTTCTAACTTTAGCTTGTTTAATTATGCTTTGACAAAAGACCTAGAAGCTGATTGGTTGCTCTGCACCAGATTTTGCACTCTTCAGTTTTAGTAAATTAACCACATAAAACTACAAGTAAAAAAAGAAAAATCTCCCATAGGTTTTTCACAACTGGTTTAGAATATCACAGATGGGGAGGAGTTGCCACACACAAGAGTAATTTTTGTGAACATTTACGCATATGCCTGACAGTTGGAGCCAGGGGGCCAAAGCAAAAGGCTTTTTTCCAAAAAACATTTTTTCTGAAATTAAATAGGGGTTATTTTATTATTGCTAAATATAGATACAAACAGTGCTTAGATGAGCTCTTAATTCATCATTCATCTTCAAGCCAAAACCAAGACCAATGCCAAAGGCAAAATACCAATATATACGGCGGATCTTCAAAAAGTGTCTGTACTTTTTTAAACAAAGATATATATATATATATATATATATATATATATATATATATATATATATATTTATATATATTAAAGTGTGGAAGCTTTTTGAAACCCCCTCGTACATGTACATATAATGAAAGTTAAAATACAAGTGTCTTACAACTGTCTTATGGCGGTCAATAAGCATCCATCCTTTCATGTTTCTAACATGTTTTTTTCACACATTGTATTCTGATATGTTACTGTACAGATGTCCATATCACTTATAAAGTCTTTTGAAATGTTACAGCATCAGAAGCAACCAACTCATTTTGGGTAAAAGGCTTTTCCATACAACTACAGAAAGTAGTCAGCTAACTTAGGGGGGTACCTCATCCATCTATATTACCAACTACCAAAAAACCTTTCCTTGATAACAGACTTTACTTGTACCAGAGAGAGACAGTCATACAGATATTGTAAAATGAATGTATTTATTACAAAAATATATATAAATGCAATAAATACATTAATTTTACAATATCTGAATGACCATCTCTCTGGTACCAGTAAAGTCTGTAATAAAGGGAAGGTTTTTTGGTATACATATATGTGACCTCTTGGTGGCATGTTGGTGTGCTAGGGGGGCCTATTGGCTGTTCTTTACTTAGGGATGGTGACCAAGGAGGGATGCTGCTATTGACAAGAAAGTTCCACCATTGATACTTTGTGATACATTTGAAAACATACAAAATCCATAACTCATTAATTGATTTGGTACATTCAATGGGCTCTGTTTAAAAAATATTTCTCTTATCACAATATAATGATAGGGCATTTTGGTGGGGGTCTATTTTTTATTTTTCATTGTTTTAAAGTTTGTAGTTGAGTTCTAGTCTGCACACTCAGTGGTGCAGTACACCATTTCATTTTTGAATAGTAGACCCCCCGCCATTGAACACCGCAAGATTTGAAGGCTAGGCCCAAGGTACACAGCAAATTAAGGCTTGTGAATAGGAAGTAATAAAGGAGAAAATAAAAAGCATACGATAATTATAGGTACAAATGTTAGAGAGCTAAACATCTACTTTAATGGCTGCAGATCCCCTATGCTTAGACTGTGTACTGTAGCTATGTCATCCATCAAAAGCTCTATATCAACGTTGTTATTAAATTCTCTTTCTGTGTATTAAACTATTAGACAGATCTAATAAAATCTCAGATATTTTCGATAATCAAAAGCCTTTGTAGCATTCCTGATGTGCAATAGTCCCCTAAAACACATCTAATCCACCCCCAACTGCAAAACGATCGTTTTCCTTCTTTATCTAATCCAAGTTTTAAAAATAGATGTTGACTCAACACAGAAAATGTGACTAATGTGAGATTCAGCAGAATGGATAAAGAAAGACAAACTTGCAGTTTTGCGTGATTGGCTGAATGTGGGTCTTCTAGTTCAATGCTCCTAGTAACTGTAAATATTGCTTGTAAGACTCAGTCCTAGAAACATGTATTTCAAATGTCATTTGTAGGTCAAAAAAACGCTTCGCAACCTCAGCTGCCAGTCCACGGGATTTACAGCAAATGTTGGATGGCAACCAAAGCCTCAAGCGTGGATGGGGTTAAATTTATGTGTATAAGCTATTTTGTTAGCCTAAATAATTCTTCCTCCAGTGGAAATGTTTAGCTAATGAGAAGTACATTTTTTGAATGCACTTTCAATCCCATTTCTTCTCCCCAAGAGGCGGATTTGCATTGTAAGTACAGAAGACCAAATTTGGTGCCATTTTTATGGAATTTTCTGAATAATTTCAACACAAATTGCAACCTTTTTATGACATTTTAGTTGCATATTAAAAATGAACTTCAGTCAAAAACAAAAAAAAAGAAATGTCTTTTCAGGAAATTATACTTAGTATGTATATCTTTTCCCATCTACAAAGCTCTTCCTTTTTTGTGAAGTCGCTCACTGATTTGCACAAGCTATGCTGTTCTTTTTCTCTGACAGCAGTGGCTGCATTCTTATTTAGCCTACAGTTTTTTTCTCTGAGTGGTCATCCCAGACTTCTAAATTTATCCTGGACTCTTAAGCACCTACCCCAAACTTAAGACTATCAAACTTTGGTCTATTAACTAAAATCAATATAAAAAAAGAATAAAATATACTGTATATTCCACGTATAATAAATATATTACAGACTGAAAAGCCAAAGAGTTATAATATTGCCTTTGTCACTACGTATGGTATTTTTTTTTCTCTGGCAAAGCAAAACTCCACTTTTGTAAAAAAAAATATATAATAATATTAATATAGCATTGAAAAATTGCTATTCAAGCCATGTTGCAATTTGATGTGTTAAAAATGATCTTTTCCATTTCAATCTGCAGACACTGCAGTTTCTAAAACTATCAAAACATTCAATGCAATGTGCCAACCTGGAGTTACTCTGTATAACTGTGTGCCCCAGAATTTTAATTTCCTGCTTCTGTGATTGGCTCATTGATTTCCTCAAAATTCTGCAAGTAAAATTTTAGACATCCCCTGAAATTTCATTTTTGGTGAGATATTTACTTAGGTTTGTCTACTAAAGAGATGTAGAACACAGAGCTAGCCAGGTGATTATAATAGAGTCTGACCCTCTCATTCAGGAATCAGTTTGAAAGGAATATGGTGAATCAAAGAGCTATTTCTTTGGAATAGAAAAAGGTAGGAATCTGCAACAAAGTTTGTTAAAATCCTTGTCATGACAAAAATTACCCTTGAGCAATTATTTTTTCCTCAACAAACGTGTAGTTAAACCTAAAGCAATTTGGATCATGCTGTATAAGGTATTTTTTACTTCCTCTGGGTGAACTAGAGGTTATGGGTTCTGAGGATATTTTTTATTAAAGGTCAACTAAAGGCCTCTATAGACAGCATAAATTTCCCACTGGTTCCTGCTTATTCTGTTAAAATATATGAGCCGTGGGAGACCTTGTAAAATTATAGTCAAAACAGGGACTGTATCAGATGCAGTTAATGTTTGGATATTTAGGCAGCCATGGTTACCCTGGCTACTTGGCTACAATACCTTTCAGTGGGATTCCTCCATCCATGCTGCCAGCATGGATGGAGGGGGGGTGTATTCCCAGTTAGGCAATAGTCACCTGAATCAATAGAAACAGTAAAGCTTCATGCTGTCAGCATGGATGGAGGAATCAACAGATTTTCTCTCGTTCGGCCTTTGGGGGTCAGTTAGTGCTTAGAAAACACATTCCCTTGGAAGAGGCAGGTTTGCTAAGCCAAATAGAATTCAGCTATGTGTTGATTTACAACAGCAAACTCTTTTCTCTCATTCCAGCAGCCAAAGACTCCCTCCCTGTGCAAGGCTTGAAATTTCAATTCATATCCTGTGGATGATGAGATAGACGAAAAAGCATTATGGGTGACTGCACATTCAGATATACAGTATGTTTCAGTAATATCTGGCTGCTATCATTCCATTAAAGACCCTTTTGCACGCAATATTGGCTTCTGGAGCTCCCAAAGAGGGTCTTTATAAAAACGAAACGCAAAAAAATACTGTAGGTGGTTTTCCAAAAGACCTCTACCTATCCCTAAACCTTACCATGAGCTTAACACTTAACTCTACCCTGACCTGTACCCTTACACTAAACCTAGCCTCTAAACTTTACCCTTAATCGGTACACGAACACTTAGTCTGCCCCTATAAACTTAACGTGTATCTTAAGCTAAGTTTTGTTTTTCAGTTTTGGATAGAGTAGGGTCTGCCTTTTTTTTCTTTTTTTTCCCTTTCTCTGCACCTCCTGTTCCAGAGACACAACAGGAATTAAGACTCTCCAAGGACTCTCTCTAAGTTCTCTCCAAAGCGGGATTGGGGGGGGGGGTGTATTCCCAGTTAGGCAATAGTCACCTGAATCAATAGAAACAATAAAGCTTCATACTGAAGACACAGACAACAATAAAACCAGACAAAGGTTCTACCTTTGTCACATTCTATTTGGCTTTATATACAGTACATTGTATCCCTAACAACTTACTCTAAACTTAACACCTAAGTCTTAACACTTTAGCTTTAAAGGCTAAGTTCACCTTTGTTCACTTTTTTTTTCTAAATTCCAGATCCTCTATGTACCAATACAGCATTAATGTATTTCTTTTGCAAAAACAAATCAGCTTTCCATTTATTTTACACAGGTCATGACACAGGAAGGAGTTGACCAGCTGAGGGTGGATGATGCAGGGTGTGTGCTAATGAGATCAGCTGGTCAACTCCTTCCTGCGTCATGACCTAAAGTCTGCCCAGGAAGTAAGGCAGAAGTAATCGAACAGTGCTTTTAAACAGCTATGAAGAGAGTAAGGTAAGCGTGTTTAGAATAAATGAAAAGCTGTTTTATTTTTGCAAAAGAAGTACATTAATGCTATATTGGTACATAGGGGAGCTGAAATTTAGAAAAAAGAAAAGGTGAACTTAGCCTTTAAGCTCTCATAGGCTATATGTATCAGCAACGTAAAGTCATGTGCTGAGATCTCACAGCACCAAAATTTCAGTGCCAAAGCTACTTGTTTGTAGTATACATTTTGTGGATAGTAATATGCATAATTTATACACAACAGTATAAATACATTTACTTTTTTTGAATATAGTTGAGTTCTAACAAAGATATTTGGTTTTAGGCTGTTGAACATGTTAAGTAAAAAAATAATTACTTTTATACAGAAGTTGATGCTTCTGTGTCCCTAGTTCAGCCCCTCCGAAGAGTTTCATTTCCATCGTTGCCATCAAATGTCACATCAATGTATACTTTAACCAATAAGACATGAGTAAGATTTTGAGTATGTCAACAAGCATATTTCTATACAACTAAGCAAAATGTTTTGGTATTGGTATGAAACATTCTAATTTATGAATGGGTTCCTTACAAAGCTTCTAGCTCACAACCTTGGCGATTCAAAGCAAGCGAAAATATGTCATACGCCAACTTGTTTTGTTTAAAATGCATCACACATGTTACCATCTATTATAACATTTGATGAAAGACGATGAATGAGGAATAAAAAAACATGCTCACCTTGATGGTTTTGGTTTGTAGTCTGAGTCCATTTAAAGTGTTAATGGCTTTTTCTGCATCCTTTGGATCAATGTAATTAACAAATCCATATCCTAGGCTCTGCCCTAGATGGAAAGAGAAGTAGATAAATTGGGAACTGATCATGTTTTCAGGACATGCAAAATTTACATAAAACAATCTTTGCCAAGGTCACAACCGGTCTGAAGGTCAAGGAACTTTTTTCAATGATCTCAACAAGCACACTAAAACTGGTTTCACATCTATGAGCTTTCCTTTTCACGTGTTCTTCAGTGTATGTTTTCATGTTTTTTTTATGTATCTTTCCAAATGTAGCTAAGCAAAGTGCACAGGGTCTATTGCCAGGAATGGATCTCTGTAAATAGGCATTTGCAGCACATGAAAACATGTGTATTGACTTTTGTGTATCCATCAATGGAAAAAAAATGTACCTTAACTATTTTCCATGGCACGCAGCAACATGACACATATATGTTTACCAGACCCATTGATGTTTTGATGCATCGCAACATGTGTGTTATGAAACATAGGTGTGTACAGGGCCTAAAACCTTCGCCTGATCATGGCAGCCTTAATCAAGGAGTTTGTTTAATGATCAAAGGGCGATTTAGTCAAAACATACAACGTCCTTCTTGTCCACCTTTCCCCTTGGAAAACACATTATGATACTGAAAGCCCAAGTATGGTTCCTACAGCAGTTGTGTTTGAAATTCCTCTAGCATATTAGTGCTTACATGAATGTACCATGCCAGAGTGGTACTGAGGAGAACGACGGCAGAAGCATCTGTAGGTATTAATGCTGCAAAGCCTCAACCTAGTGCTTGGCAGCACTAGGGTTGTTGGTTTGAATCCCAACCAAGGCACTACCTGCAAGGAGCCTGCAAGTTCTCCCTGTGCCTGCATGGATTTCCTCTGGGTACTCTGGTTTTCTCCCACACTCCAAAGATATGCTGGTAGATTAATTGGCTCCTGTCAAAATTGGCCCTAGTATGTGTATGTTTGAATGTGAGTTAGGGACCTTAGTAAGCTCCTTAGGGGCAGGGACTGATGTGAATGTATAGTATATATGTAAAGCACTGCGTAAATTGGTGGCGCTATATAAGTACCTAAAGTAAATACATTTGTGGGATCACATATGCATTAAAGCAACCCTGCTGGATTCTTAGAACATAATAGCTAACAGTTTATTCTTACTTGTCCTGCTGTCTGTGCAGCTAACCTCCACTGCACTGAAGAGCAAAACTCGTTGAATGATTTTCCACATGTGTCAGATGCCTGTCTCCTCTGCACCCTGTGGTTCCTTCCACTGGTCCCTACATCACTACTATATCCTGTAGTGATGAAGGGGTCAGCAGATGGAACAACAAAGTGCAGTGGGGGACGCCTGCATCCAACACTACCAGAAGTATTGAATGTCGAAGATTTTCTAGCAAGCTTCTGTTTTCTGTACAACATCGTTCAGTGGCAAGTGGGCAGTGAGACAACTCTAAACTTTGCAGGGAGCTGCTAATTTCAGGTTTTAGAAATCCAGGCTCGAATGCATTGCAGAAGGAATTCTAAACACTGCTTGTCGTAAGTATTGAGGAGAAAGTGGGCTTCAGCCTCAATGTCAATAGAAGTTGCAGCTTGTGTTCAGTCTGGTGCAACTGCATTTCTTGTAGGGTGCTCCAGGTTCTGAAGCAGCAGCTATTATCATGGCTGTGCTGCCTGTCAGCGCCATATTGCAGAGTTAAGGGAAGTTTAGCTAAACTGCTCCTTGACTCTGCTCTGACACAGCTGAAGTTAATCTTGGGAGGACACACCCCTGTAATCTGTGCTTTACATACTCCTGACCTCTGCACTCTGTACGCTACATATTTGTGATCCCTGAATTCTGTACATTACATTCTCCTGACCCCTGCAAGCATCAGTAATGGAAGAGTTGAATCAAAAAATTATTGTACTGATTTTTATTTGTGTAAATGTGACATACTTAAAGCATAATAACAGACTATGGCAATATGTGTGACATGTATACAGTGAGAACCCTATGTTTTATTTAACCATAACACTTTACAACATTTCTGTGATGTGACAATGCTAAGGCCTAGTGACTGGCTGGTAGGCCCTGGCACTGTCACAGGAGAGCAGCTCACATGACCTACCCCACCCAGAAGTGCTGAGCATTCTTCCCTGCCGCAAAGAAAAAAGCAGCTGCAAGGAAGCGCAAATCAGAAGAGTCTGAGTGGGTTGGGGGAATATGCGTTAAAAAGACCCTTTATGGGCATCTTGACAGTATCTCTTTAAGGAGTTCCTCTATAAGCAATGCATTTTGAAAAGCATTTGAGTGCACTTAGCTATAATGCAGATAGCAAAGCCAGAAGTACCATGTACAACATTCATAGAATAGTGGCTT
This sequence comes from Lithobates septentrionalis, assembly GCA_037952835.1. Classification (NCBI taxonomy): domain Eukaryota; kingdom Metazoa; phylum Chordata; class Amphibia; order Anura; family Ranidae; genus Lithobates; species Lithobates septentrionalis. The sequence goes on along the minus strand of JBBDGP010001243.1, from coordinate 1,730,908 downwards.
GAGCTGTAGATGTATCGTTTGTGAAAATCGAAGACCAATGTTTGCATCAAATTGCAATTATGTTTTAAAATTAAACAAATCAACCATTTTGAGCTCGACAATATGCCTTGAAAGAGTTTCCTTGTTTATGGACACAGTTATTAGCTTCATTGCATTGTACAGCTGCTCTTTTCATCCACACCATTCATGCGCGGAAACACAATATGACTATAAGGTTCAGAGTTCCTCTGCTACAGATCTTTCTCTTCTCAACTAACGCAGCATACAGATGTATTATTTATTGATTTACTTCACAACACTTACCGAGTACACAGAATCATTCATATCAGTGCCTGACTCCAGAAGAGCTTATGGTCCAACAGCCATACCAGCGCATACATGCACACAATCCAAGCTGATTTTGGCCAGTGCCACTTAAATTACATGTGAGTTTTGGGTTGTCAAAAGAAACTTAAGCTTTGAATTGACCCTAATTTCAAGGGACAGTACTTCTTTAGGAATCAAATGCCTTTTACAACTGCCCCTCCATTTTGATACATAATTTTGTACAAATATATGTATTATACTCCAATCAAAAATGTTTACATTGTTTCAGAATCCACCACGGAAAAGATTGCAGTTTATTTCAGTAGTATAACTGGTAGAAATTGGTGATGTTGATTAAATGTGGTAAGCAACATAGTTGGCTAAATGCTTATTGTGGTGTTTGGTTAGACATTTTTTTTTGTTGTTATACAATAATAGGCTTTTTTATTGGAAAAATGTGAAAGTACAAGGGACAATGTGGCAAGCATTTTAGACTCAAAGTGTATTTAAAGCCAGCACTTTTTTAAAATTATTTTTGGATAGTGTAGCATAAGTTTAGAACCTCTAACAGTTTTTCATTGATTTTTGTGCCCTTGCTGGTGAGATCCACCTTCCCTAAGTGTCTTGATAATGTCACCAGAACTGAAAGTCACAGGAAAAATAATAATTCTGAGTTGTCCCTGGAACAGGAGATGAGATGAAGGTCCTCTAACGGGGACACATGGAACGATTTCTTGACTTGTCCTCTCCTTCTTATCACAGAAAATATGTGCTATGGGAATCAGAAGAACATCTGAAGAGACAGAATTTACAAACTCTGTACTTGGTAAGAGCCTAGACCCTGTGTGACACATCCTAAACTCCACAGGCGTGTGCACAGGGTGTGCCGGATGTGCCTGGACACACCCTAATCACCCTGTGTGCCACTGGCTCCAGGGGGCCCAGGCAGCATAGGATTTGGATGTGAAAAAAAACACTGATTCACACTGCAAAAGCCACAGAGCCTCAATATCTCATTCACACTCAGAGCTTTATTTATTAGCTCAATACCCTTTAATCTCTTAGATTTAGCAGGAATTTTGTGTGTATGTGTGTGTATGTATGAATTATGTATGAATTTATATATATGTGTGCTTTGGGGTGCACACCTTAATGCAATAGGCTGTGCACAACTATGCTAGACCTTCAGGGCCCATACAATCCTGTGCATTGTGGCAACACACACATTTTAACACCCTGCTCTATGTGCGGCATTAATTATGAATGGCACCCCAACGCATTGTACAACACAAGGCACCATAGCCCACCACCACACATATAATATGTATTTAAAAAAATAGAAGTCATGCATGTTTTTTTTTTTTCCCTTGTGGTGCATTGGCAATCCATTCATAACATGCATGCATGCATGCTTTATGTTATTGCACCACAACACTTTAGCATGATGGTCTCCTTAGCCACCATAAAAAGGGAGTTATTTTCAGCTGAGTTGAAAGATTTGAAAACTACATTCACATGGCTGAAGTTAAGATCATTATCCTGGTGTTAAAAGAGAAGTGTGGCCAAAGATTTTTTGGCCATAGGTAAAAGGCCTCATAACAGTTGTGTTTATAGAATTATGCCAGAGCCCATTTAGTTAAAACCTGTGAACATACCTAAAGGAGGGGCAGAGCAGAGTTATGACCTTATCAGCATGCCGCTGTTCTTTTACTGTCCATTCACAGGCTCCGTGGGTTCTAGACCATGATGTGTTATCTAAAAAGATCCTCTCAGGATATAAATATAGGAGTTGACATTGCTGACCTGTTTTTAAAAGTGCAAGCTCCAGGGCTGTAATCTTCACCTTTGCTTCACTATAAAGTAAGTCACTGACCTGAAAAAAGGCATGCTTGTCATACACATGCTGATTTTAGTTTAGAGTAGTTAGGGAAGGGAGTAGATGACAGCCTGAGAGCTTGTGTCTTAAAAAAACAGCGAGTAGTAGTAACCTCCATATTTTTACCCTGACAGCCTGCAGAGAGGTTTAGGAACTGGCTGTGATATCTGCATGTCTGGATCACAAGACTGTCTGGACATAGTTTCCATCTATGTATGCCAGCTGTGTATATGTGTGCAAACTAAACCCCTGTTTTTAATGCATACTGTTCGACAGGACAATTCAGTTGGTTAGCAAGCCGGTTGGTCCGGGAATTTTCTTTGGTTGTGTTTTGCATGTGTTGCCCTTCCATGTGCTCCTTGCTGCAAAAGCCAGTTATGGGTGAGGGCTTTGGCCATTTGTTTGTTTCAACTGTGTATTTAGTTTGCCTGAAGTTCAACTTTAAAGTAAAAGTAAAGGTTCCTGTATGTAAGTTTACAAAAGTACTGAATCCAGCTATTATGTGAAGCACAAGCCCCATAAAGTAAACAAAAAACTACCTTTAACTCCACTAACTAAGCCAAATTCTCCTTCATTTGTGTCTCACATGCCCCCCTCCCAGACACTGCAGCTCACATTGGAAGGGTTTCTTTAACAGATGCAGTCATGTCAATGTAGAAAGCAGTGGGCAGGACTAGGTGTGACCAGGTATTGCTTGACAAGCTACAGGCTTGTGAAACTGCAGTGACAATGTTGATAGCCACACCCTTGCAAATATTTTTTTTTTATTCAACGGAAGTGCAAACCAGCACACCCTACACAACAGTGACAACTATGCTTTGAATTCAGGATTAGTGCAGAATTGTTACTTTACATGGAAAATAAGCGAAAACTGTAAGATTCACTTATAAATTAAGAGGAACTGTAGTCTGCTCACATAATTTGTAATAATTCTGAAGCTTACATTCTGAAGCTTCCCTCCAACCACTTTGCATATTATTTTATATATACTGTGATTCTGTACTTGCCAAATATGCTGCAGAAATCTCCCTCTACCAAGTCTGGCTGCAGCCATTTTAACTGTGGGCAGCTGAAGCTGCTGCCTGTTCACTTCCTGGATTTACACAGACACACAGAGGCACACCTACAGCTCTGCAGCCCTGCAGCTTTCATTTGCCCCTTTTTCTGACTTATCCCCGCTCCCTTCCTGGCAAACTGTCACAAGAGCGAGAGAGAGAGAGCTGTGCATGATGTCATAAAACTAGGCTTTTTACCACACAAGAAACAGGAAGTGGGCTGTATAAGGGATTTACTGGCAGAAACAAAAATGTTTTACTATCCAAAACTAAAACAACAAGGGCAGAGGATTAAATAGATGAAAAGTTGAAAAAATAACTGAAGGTCTGCTTTTAGTTATACAGCAGTTATATTTTAATGGGAGTCCATAGTTCTACTTTAAGTTAACTCCCCAAAATCTTGCATACTTAAAAAATTAAAAACTTACATTTCATAGAATGGTGCACAAAAATTCAAACTTGGAGAAAAGCTGCACGCAGTGCAAGCGACAAGCATGGGGAATGATGCTAGCTAAAAATACATGTCATTTCCATAAATAAGAGAATCTTGTGACAGTCAGATTGACATAAATCTGAATATTCTTATACATATGACTAATTTAAATTGCACTTATTGTTGTTGACTGCCATGTGCAGCTATAACATTCACAATTTATTAAAAGTAAAGTAAGTAAGAAAAAAACAAGAAAACACAAAGTAATTTGAATATAATAGAAGTTGCAAGTGGGACTAGGACAGGAAGTAGAAGAAATTAGCAATTAAATGCAATTTCACACTATAAAGTACTATATAAGCCATATAATGGACAGTCTATCTGGAAAGCTGTTATTTGGGAGGGATGTTAAGATACAAACATATAGCTCCAACAAAAAGAGATATCCTATTTAATCCTTTGGAATGATTGTATACTGTTATACTAATATCTGGTGTTCCTAAACAAATAATTATTTTAAACCCACTGAACTTCTAGCACACTTCATGCAGGTCTGTTATTAAATGAACTATGTTAATGATGAGTATGATACAATCTAGTATACTACACAATCTTGCATAGTTATACTTATCAACACAACACTGGAAATGGCTATAATACAACTGGATACCACTATTATACAATTGTAATAACGAGGTAAATCACTATGACCCTTCACATGGTCCAACCATTGGCCATGATCATAAAATAAATCTAATATACAGTATAAAGACACAAAGCACTACATCTCTAACCACGACCTGATCACTGGCAATGGTCACATTACAATTCTAATACACAGTACAAAGACATAGGGGTTATTTACTAAAACTGGAAAGTGCAAAATCTGGTGAAGCTCTGCATAGAAACCAATCAGCTTCCAGTTTTAATTGTCAAAGCTTAATTGAACAAGGTGAAGTTAGAAGCTACCATGCACAACTGCACCCAATTTTCCACTCTCCAGTTTTATTAAATCAACCCCATAAAGCACTACACCTCTAACCATGACTTGACCATGGTCATAATACAGTTCTAATACACAGTATAAAGACACAAAGCACTACACCTCTCAACATGGCCTGATCATGACCATAATAGCATTTTTTGTTCTTAACACAAAATCCTCTGCATTCTTTGAAGGACAGTGGAGATCTTGAGTCTCTGGCCCTTGGGTTTTAGTGCCACCTGGAAGATCTTCGCTGTGCCTTTTAATGAAAAAAAAGGAACATAGGACAACGTAGAGTCCATTTCTCTGCATTCACTGAAGGCCACAGCAGAGATCTTGGTGGTACTATAACCTAAGGCCCAGAGATTAAAGATCTCAAATATTGTTCACAAATCTGTCTAAATCTGTGTTAGTGAGCACTTCACCTTTGCCGAGATAATCCATCCACCTCAGAGGTGTGGCATGTCAAGATGCTGATTAGACAGCATGATTATTGCACAGGTGTGCCTTAGGCTGGCCACAATAAAAGGCCACTCTAAAATGTGCAGTTTTACTGTATTTGGGGGGGGGGGTCAGGGGGTCCGAAAACCAGTCAGTATCTGGTGTGACCACCATTTGCCTGACGCAGTGCAGCACAACTCCTTCGCATAGAGTTGATCAGATTGTTGATTTTGGCCTGTGGAATGTTGGTCCATTCCTCTTCAATGGCTGTGCGAAGTTGCTGGATATTGACAGGAACTGGAACACACTGTCTTATACGCCGATCCGTTCCATTCACACTCCAGATTTACCAGGTCAGGGGTGGAGAATCGGGGAGTGAAGAGAGAATCTGGGGGAAGGAGGAAGATTTTTTACTTCCTCCTTCCTCATTCAGACCCTAATATATATATATAATGTGTGTGTATATATATATATATAGTGTAGGGGGACAAGTATTTTATTACTAGGTGGGCAGTCTCCTCCAGGAATATCTGTGTACTTAGCAGTGATAATTTATCACTGCTTAATAAACGGACATCTCGTGTTTCAGTGAATTTCTGGTACTGTAATCTCGTAAAGTCTCACGAGATTCCAGTATCAGGGGCCGTTCTCCCCTGTTCAAATCTTTTGTAGATCGCTTCACTCCTCCAAAGGAGAAGCGATCTACAAAGCTTCATAAACTGGCATCCAGAGGAGAATGATCTCCTCTGTGAATGCAGGAGAATGGAGCAGTGAAATTTTTTCACTGCTTCATAAACAGACACGTGACACAGATTTAGACAGATTTGTGAACAATATTTGGGAGAAATAGGCCTTTTGTGTACATAGAAAAAGTCGTAGATCTTTGCGTTCAGCTCATGATAAATAGGGGCAACACACAATATTGTTGCGTTTATAATTTTGCTCAATGTATAATCTTGGCATACTCTTTAAAGATATAAAACACTACAGAAAGACTATGATGTCATAACAGAACCCAAACATGACCTCTCAACAGGACCTGACCACTGGATATGATTATAATACAATTATGATATACAGCATAAAGAAAAGTACTGCACCTCTCAACATGACCTGGCCACTGGCTATGGTCCTAACAAATCTAGCATATTCTTCACAGACCAGAAACACTATTGCCTGATCAAGGGGTCATCAAAGGGAATGGGTTCAGTACAATTCTCTTTAACACACCACAGACTGGATATCTATTACACATACACAGAACGCTAGAACGTCCAATGATTTAACTATCTGACATGATCTCACAAGGTGTGCACTTTTATTATGGCAAATAACCTTCTTCATACTTATCAGCAAATGAATAAATATATTAAAAAGAACTCCAATGAGACAGATTCACTCTCTCCACATTGCCAATAGCCAGGAATTATTTTGCTGTGCCACAGAAGTTCTGTAGTATTGTGCATACCCTGTACCTACTCAGCAAAGGCACTGGCTATACCATTATTATCTATATTATGCAGAGGCTGTGAGCTCATGACACTGTTTAGTTCTGGGCAAGCCAGATAGTGTGGATATGAAAATCCGAGGTCCCGTGTTATAATTTTTAATTGGCTAGAAGCCATTTTACACTTTGCAAAAAAAATGCAGTTGTCCTATAAATGTTATTACTTTTCAAAGGGAGAAGGAACGAGATGCCTCTGCATAAGATAGGATTATGTAGAGATCTAGTACACTTTAAAGGTATAAAAAAAATCAACAAAACCCTTCTTGACCACCTGGACAATGATTACAAATTCTATTGGCCTCTGTACTCACATGAAGCACTATATATTCCAACAAGATCTGACTTCTAGACATGGTCAACATAGGGGATGTGTAATTTAAATTAGGCACCATCCAGTACCCTATTAAGCACTGATTAAGGTGCAACACAACAATATGAATTCAGCCTTAAAAAACTACATGTACCAGCCTAACTTACGAAAAGTGTATATACCATCTGGGCTATACTGGAATGCTGCAACTTTAGTTGCCTAAAGTAGATGTGAAACCTAACTGAGTGACATTTAGTTGAATAAACAACCACCTTTATTTTAAAGGAAATTCTTATTTTTTATTTTTTTTAATCCTTCACTGTGTATTTCCTGCAGTAACAGGATTGTGAGCCTAGTCCCCAACCAGGCTGCCACAAGGACATGATGGCAATTGGACTATCGCAGTACAGTAAAGCAATACAATTTTGAGTGATATAAAAGATATAAAAAATACAAGAGATTTTATTTATGCAAAAGAAAAAAATCATCAATTACAGATTAAAACATGGTAGCAGTTCATATATATCACTGGAGAAGTAATTGATCCCAGAGGGGGAGAATCACAGTAGGACAATTGATCACAGATGGCATATTTCTCAACTAGTTTCCCAGACAATAGTTACTTCGTCAGGAAGGTATCCATGTCCCGGCAGACACCAAGCGCAGGGCGCCGCCACCAAGGAGTGATCCCCCCGCGGCGACTCAGGGGAGCTGCCAGTCATGATGAATTGGAATCTGGTAATGGTGTAAAGAGTTTAGGGGTCCCGGGAAAGGCAATCCCACTGGTGAGGTGATGTCAGCGTGCGGCCGCAGTATATAGCACTACAGACCAATGGCAAAGGGTGGGGGCATGGCAAAGCATATCCACCCATGCCAGAGTCACTGAGGGCTGACTGAGGCACACGATCCCGGGTTCCCAATCCCAGAACAAGGAACCCAGGATCGTGTGCCTCAGTCAGCCCTCAGTGACTCTGGCATGGGTGGATATGCTTTACCATGCCCCCACACTTTGCCATTGGTCTGTAGTGCTATATACTGCGGCCGCACGCTGGCATCATCTCCCCCAGTGGGATTGCCTTTTTTCCGGGACCACTAAACTCTTTACACCATCACCGGATTCCAATTCATGATGACTGGTAGCTCACCTGAGTCGCCGCGGGGGGATCACTCCTTGGTGGCGGTGCCCTGCGCTTGGTTTCTGCCGGGACATGGATACCTTCCTGACGAAGTAACTATTGTCTGGGAAACTAGTTGAGAAATATGCCATCTGTGATCAATTGTCCTACTGTGATTCTCCCCCTCTGGGATCAATTACTTCTCCAGTGATATATATGAACTGCTACCATGTTTTAATCTGTAATTGATGATTTTTTCTTTTGCATCAATAAAATCTCTTGTATTTTTTATATCTGCTATATCACTCAAAATTGTATTGCTTTACTGTACCGCGATAGTCCAATTGCCCCTATTTCCTTGTGGCAGCCTGGTTGGTGACTAGGCTCCCAATCCTGTTACTTCTAGATTCCTGGATGATGGTACAAGTCTCTAATAATCCCTACCTTTAGTAACTTACTACAGAAGCCACACTCATTTTTTTGTTTATTTCCTGCAGCCACTTCCAGTCTGCATGAACTCCAAAAATGGCTGAATGGCATTATGCAGGGCAGGTATCCTGATGCTGGAAGCAGTAGAACATGCCTGTTGTGGTTTAAAATGGTCACTTGTAGTCTCAAATGGAATCTAAGAGTCACAACACAGGAGAACAGTCTGGAAATGGGGACAGAATATACTTCATGTCACCAGGTATTATTTTTATGAAAGCTGTATGTATTAAAAACATTGAAAATTACTTTGGAGCTTAATGTAAAGCTTATATGAGATTTTAGTGATTGGGTTTTATATGTGCATTAACAAAATATTGGACCCATCGGTTGATCGAGTGTAGTGTTAGCTCTGTAGTGCTTGTCAGCTGTATGTACACAGTGCTGTAAGCATGCAATGCATATTGCTCATTGGCCATTACTGGATTTGTGCTGCACAAATGGAAGCTGCTCTCATGAATAATTCAAGCTGTATGTGATGCAGGAGGAGGCAGCAGCAGATGTGTATAGAGAAGAGTCAGCAGTGTAATTCTAAGGTTAAAATAATGCAATCCACAGGGATCAAAAGGTAAAAATAACCACACTCTAGTGCAGAGACAGCAGACTCCGTGCCATACTGCTGCTCCCATGTTTTCTGCTGATAACACACAGTCCTTGCACAATGTCACCAGCAGGCTGGCAGCTCCGAGAGCTCAGCTCATCACACCGATAAAAGCAAATACAAGCAAATGTGACGTGTGCACACTTCAATTATTATCCTAATCTAGCTGTAAGACGCATTTGTCTCATCCCTGGGGACCACAGCACAAAGATGAAGATGAAGGCTGCTAAAACATGGGATTTATTTAATAACTCCGTGCAAGGGCCGTTTGGTACAATAACCAATTGCAGAGGAACAAGATACTTCTATTCACTTTGGTACCCTAGGCTAGACACTTAAATTGCCCCCACCTTTCCCCATGCTGCTACCAAACATAATCAGATGGTCACCACCATTAACACCTTATAGTTTTGCATTGTTGATATAGTATCTGCTTATCCCTTCATGCAGATCTCCTTAGTCCTTTAGCTTCCTCTAACATTGTTTTATATATGTGTATTTTGAGGATCCATTGTCTACCCGCATCTGCTATATCATTATCCATCCTTGTATGCTATACCTCCAGCTTCTGCCCACACACCCTACTGCAATTTCAGTCCTGTACTAAATGCCTCCCACATGTATAAACTATATCTCAGACTCCAATTCTGTCTGTTTCACACTGAACTGCAAATCATTTTTTTAAACTGGACAAAACTGTATAGTTTGTGATTACATAATAAAGTGCTTGATCACTTGAGCCACAGTGACTTAGTAGTTAACACTTCTACCTGGTCAACAATCTGAATCTCAGTCCTGGATGCTATCTGCATGGAATTTGCATCTTCTCCCTGTGCTTGCATAGATATCCTACCACATGCCAAAAACATGTTGGTAAGGTGGTAGTAAATTGGTAGGTAATTTGGTAGGCGTTGGTAGCTAAATTTTCCCTATTATGTGTATGGATGGGGGGTAGGGACCTTAGATTGTAAGCTCCTTGAGGGCAGGGACTGATATGAATCCACAGTATGTAAAATTGTTGTAGCTAAATCAATATCTGTAATAAATAATAATAAAGCACACAAAATGTTTTTTTATTTGCATTCAAGTCCCCTTTACTTTATAAAGTGTCTGCCTTTCATGCCTTCATACATAGACCCAACTTTCATATACATTGGGCTTGGCTGCTTTGTACTTGCGCATGTGAGACATCGCTAAATGTGGATAGATGCATTTCATGCCATGTAAGAGGGAAAGTCCTTAGTACAAAGCAGCTGTATGTCGGAAAGAAAAAGCAGTCTGTGGGTGGGAAATGAAAGGTGGACAAAGCGAAGGAGACTGGATCAAATTAAAGCACACTATACAAAAAGTTTACAAATGATTTAGTATAATATTGGCCGGCACCTAAATGGGCTACCATCAATGTCCATCTCTCTTGCACTCCATTTAGTCAAGTTACAACTATAAGAAGGCGTGGCAGTTGGACAAGTTAGTGGTCATAATAGGCTCCCTGGCCGCAGGTGCCCTTCAGTTAACCTGTTGGGATTTAATTGGGATCTCAGTGTCCATTTCTCTTGCACCCCAATTAGTCAAGTTACCACTATAAGAAAGAGTGGACATGTTAATAGTAATAATGGGCAACCCAGCCCCAGGTGACCTTCAGTAACCCGGTGGAATTCAATGGGGATCTCAATATCCATCTCTCTTGCACCCCTTTTAGTCACGTTTACCACTATAGAGAAAGAAAAAACAGTCTGTGGGTGGGAAATGAAAGGTGGATACTTTGTAAAGAACAGCAGACTGCTTTAAGGTAAAATACAAGGTGCAAAAAATATGCACTTGATTTAGTACATTATTGGCTGGCCACCGAATGGGCTACTATCAATTTCCATCTCTCTTGCACTCCATTTAGTCAAGTTAGCACTATAAGAAAGAGTGGCAGTTGGACATATTAGCAGTATTAATGGGCTCTCCAGCTGCAGGTGACCTTCAGTAACCCAGTGGGACTTAATGAGGATCTCAATATACATCTATCTCACACCCCAATTAGTCAAGTTTACCACTATAAGAAAGAGTGGCACTTGGACATGTTAGAGGAAATAATGGTTTCCCCAGCGCCGGGTGCCCTTCAGTTAACCTGGTTGGATTTAATGGGGATCTTAGTGTACATCTCTCTTGCACCCCACTTAGTCAAGTTACCACTATAAGAAAGAGTGGCAGTTGGACATGTTATCAGTAATAATGGGCTCCCCTGGTGACCTTTAGTAACCCGGTGGAATTTAATGGGGATCTCAATATCTATCTCTCTTGCTCCCCTTTTAGTCACGTATACCACTATAGAAAAAAAAGCAGTCTGTGGGTGGGAAATGAAAGGTGCATATTTTGTAGAGTAAAGCAGACTGCATCAAGGTAAAATACAAGGTGCAAAAAGCTTACACATGATTTAGTACATTATTGGCTGGCCCCTGAATGGGCTACCATCAATGTCCATCTCTCTTGTACTTCATTTAGTCAAGTTACCACAATAAGAAAGAGTGGTAGTTGGACATATTAGCAGTATTAAAGAATATGTAAACCCAACATTTCATATTCCTGATATGTGCCTGCTGTACCATGTACTTGTATGAAAATGTATCCTGTTCTCTTTGTATTTCTTCCTTTTTGTAAAATCGCTGGTGTTTCTGCCAGTCCCTCTGCTTTCATATTAAAAACTGACAATACTAGGCAACAGAACACACAATGATCAGTTCTCTAGCTATGCTAGGAACGCAGCCTGCTCTCCTCCAATGATCAGACTTGTCCTGACACCCCCTCACAGCCTTGCAATAGAAAGATCAGTGTGCTGCTGTTTCTCATCCTCTAGCTGTTATGCAGCTGAAAACAGAGGGTATGTTATCATTAAAAAAGGGGGGAAACAAAGGTATAATGTTTTTTTATATATGCACACATGTTTTGTCTTTCATTTCTATTTTAAATGGAATGGGTTTTTAACAAGGTGAGGGTTTACAATCACCTTAATAGGCTCCCCTGCTGCAGGGGACCTTCAGTAATCCAGTAGGATTCATTGGGAACCTTAATATCCATCTCTTCCACACCCCAGTTAGTCAAGTTTACCACTATAAGAAAGAGTGGCAGTTAGACATGTTATGCCGTGTACACACGAGCGGACTTTTCGACTGGACTGGTCCGACAGACCGCGTCCGGCGGACAATCCGATCGTGTGTGGGTTTCATCAGGGTTTCATTCAGTGGACTTTTCCAGTCGAAAATCTGACAGTCTTTAGATTTGAAACATGCTTCAAATCTTTCCGACGGACTCGAGTCCGGACAAAAAATCTGCTCGTCTGTATGCTAGTCCGACGGAAGAAAACCCACACTAGGGCAGCTATTGGCTACTGGCTATCAACTTCCTTATTTTAGTCCGGTCATACGTCATCACGTACGAATCCGTCAGACTTTGGTGTGATCGTGTGTAGGCAAGTCTGTTTGTTCAAAAGTCCGTCGGAAGTCCGTCCAAAGTCCGTTGGAAAGTCCGTCAGACCAGTCCGGTCGAAAAGTCCGCCCGTGTGTACGCGCCATTAGAAGTAATAATGAGCTCCCTGGGCCCAGGTGATCTCCTATAACCTGGTAACATTCAATGGAGATCTTGCTTTGGAGGCTGCTGTGTTTTATAGGTGAGAGTCCCCACTCACCTATGATGTCAGCAACCTAATTAGAGATCAGTATTCTTCTTTATAGGGTACTATCCTTCCTTATAAGAACAGTGATGTCAGTGAGATAGCCTTATAATCTATTTATTGCAAACTTGAGAATACTACTAACATTACACAGACATTCCAGGCTATTATCAGAGTAATATACTTTGAAAGCCTTTGTATTATACTGTATCTTGAAATATCTTTTCTTCACTGTGTCCATTCGGGGTCTCTCTCAAGTCAACACAGTACCTACTATGCTATAGGGAGAGCTAGCAACAACAAAGAAACAGTGATTAATTATTTGAAGGAACAGTGTTCCCATAAGAATGCAGATGTTCGCAGGTCAAATTAATTCTGTTTCCTGGTTATTTATGGTTTTGAAAGGAAAATGTGCTCCAAATAAATATGTTATGGTCAATAAATGTCATGGTATATTATTGAAGAATGTATTGAGAATGTAAGAATATGTGTTATATGCAGCATCTAATGAAAAGGTCATTAAATGAGATATCAGTTACAAGCCTAGCTAGGAGCTTTTCTTGTCTCAAAGCTTATCGCGTTCAGAGGATCTCAGAATCAAACTACCTAGAGACCTTGCTAGCTCTCATTCTATATCG